>OZ038397.1:25984441-26506059 GCA_964036045.1 Eutreptiella sp. 'Long Island Sound 2002' | reverse complement strand
GCCTTGTGCCAACCCCCCCCCCCCTTGTTCAAGGGCAAGAGGCCACTAGGCGCCGCCACAGGCTAACAGAGCCAACCACCAAGGCCTTGTGCCAACCCCCCCCCCTGTTCAAGGGCAAGAGGCCACTAGGCGCAGCCAAAGGCTAACAGAGCCAACCACCAAGGCCTTGTGCCAACCCCCCCCTCCCCTGTTCAAGGGCAAGAGGCCACTAGGCGCCGCCACAGGCTAACAGAGCCAACCACCAAGGCCTTGTGCCAACCCCCCCCCCCCCTGTTCAAGGGCAAGAGGCCACTAGGCGCCGCCACAGGCTAACAGAGCCAACCACCAAGGCCTTGTGCCAACCCCCCCCCCCCCCCTGCTCAAGGGCAAGAGACCAATAGGCACCGCCACAGGCTAACAGAGCCAACCACCAAGGCCTTGTGCCACCCCCCCCCCCTGCTCAAGGGCAAGAGGCCAATAGGCGCCGCCACAGGCTAACAGAGCCAACCACCAAGGCCTTGTGCCAACCCCCCCCCCCCCCTGTTCAAGGGCAAGAGGCAACTAGGCGCCGCCACAGGCTAACAGAGCCAACCACCAAGGCCTTGTGCCAACCCCCCCCCCCTGTTCAAGGGCAAGAGGCCACTAGGCGCCGCCACAGGCTAACAGAGCCAACCACCAAGGCCTTGTGCCAACCCCCCCCCCCCATGCCGCCGCATTTGACATTCCCTTCCGTCAAACCAGCACGTGCATGTGACTTCGGCAGGTCGTGCAGGGGAATTGCACCGGAAGGGAAGGAGTGGGGGCCCATGGTAGGGCGAAGCGCCCTCAACAAACGGGAGGAGGGATCTGCAGTCCTCCCATACACGGTGCTTGTCCAATGGTGGTGTCCTCCGTGTGGACCTTCGCACTACCGGGGTGCCAGCTGGTTGGGGGTGGGGGGAGGGACTGCACCCCCCTTTGGAGCCGTTTGGGGTTGCGTCCGCGTGGCTGAAGAGAGTCAGTGGAGGTTTCCCTGGGCCCTAACCATCTCCTCCATGCCATTTCATCTCGTGCCCCCAGGGAAGAATTTCTACGCCACGATGCTGCAAACCCAGGAACTTGAGCAGGCCCGAGCCTCTGAAGAAGACAAAAAGTACCGCTTGATGATGGAGGTTGTGTGATCGCAGAGTCGGACCCTCATTCTCCTGCCCTCATGCAGAATCCTTCACCCCCCCCCCCCCCCCGCGAAAAGAAAGCAAGCACCAAAATGCAAGCAATCGTGTCTGCTTATATTCCTAAGGTCTGGAATTTAGGCAAGCGTGGCAAAATGTCGATCCCAGAGGCAAGAGAAACTCAGAAAGAAGAGGCATCTCCAACTGCATATTCTTCTATGCCCTCATTTGATTCTGTAGGAATTCTGCCTGTGTCCTCAACATCTGTCGCAGCCTCATAAAACTCCTAAACAACTCCGTCATCCTCCTCTCGGGCTGCTGCGATATCATCATTAAAGAAATGGGGGTCATTGGTGTCAGGAGCCATTTTCCTGCCGTGAAAACAGGGTGTGTTCCAAATATAATCAAGCAAAAAAGTATAAGCAAGGGATTGCTCAAAAACTGGGGGCGGGGCTTAGGCTCGCCAGCTGACAGCGACAGCGACTGTGACTGTGACGGTGGCGCTGGCAGTTCGGGCAACAATGGCGGTGACGTTGGCACAGGGCCAGTGGCCGTGACGATCGTCGCAGTGACAGTGGTGCTGGCATTGAAAGCGACAATGGCAATGACGATGCCGGGGACGGTGAGTGCCAACGGCGTTGATAGTGCCGGGCACGCGGACGGTGATGGGGGGCATTGCCCGTGACCGTGGGGACGGTGGCAGTGGCGGTGACGCTGACAACTGCAGCGGCGGTGACGGTGGGTGTTGCAGTCCGAGTGGCACTGATGGCGACAGTGCCAGTGGCAGTGACAATGGGACGGGGGGGCCAACACGCAGAAGGAGACCGTTGCTCCGTTCGTCATCCCTTTGCACCGTTCCTGCACTGTTCCTCCCAACCTCCACTGTGGTACCGATCACAGACGTGGCAGACAATGAGATTTGCCACGAGCGTCCGTATCAGCCCTGTCTCATTTGCCACTCAGTAATACCTGCTCCTATCACATCCAGACGTCAGCAAGAAACAGCGACATCCAGCACGCAACTCAGTAGGAAACGGATCGGTCTGATCATGCCTGAGCTGGCGGACGCTAATAGCAAGACGGTGGAAGCTGGTACACCCCAGCCAAGCTACCGGCGGGGGGGAAATTAGGAAGTTTGGAATGGCAAAATTTGGCACACTAAAAATGTGCCAAACTTTGCCGTGGTATTTTGAAGGTCCGAAGCCATTGCTCTCGGTGTCATTTTGAGTCTCCTTGCGTGCACATTTCCATTGTGCCTGACAGCCTCCAGGAAATAAGAGCAACCATCCAAACAACCATCCAGAAGCTGTGAGAAATGACAGCAACCAACCACAGGCCCATAGAAATAACAACCACCGTTCACAGTCCATGCTTGTTCTTGTCCCTCAATCTGGGAATCTGTACCAAAAATTTTCAGTTGTATTTAAGAATTGGCGCCAAATTTTCTCCGCACCAATTTTCGCTCGTTCCTCATCCCCCCCCCCCCCCCCCGGGTACTTCATCACCGAAGAAGGGCCCAGAAAACCCCCGGTCGGGTCACAGTCCCTCCGCTGTTGCACCGTTTGGCACGGTGCCGTTGCGCACGCCGCAGGGGGTGCGCGTCGGCAGGGCCGCACGGTGTGTGCGCGTGCGCTCCACACGTCTCCACAGAACTTCATCAATACGGAGGAGACCGCCTGGGCCAAGCTGGCGGTCATCGTCGGCATGCAAGACTCCGCCCTCCCGCGAGAAAACGCCCTCGCCTCCCGCAATCGAGACACTCCCTCCAGCCGTTCCCTTTCGGCCATCCCTCGGGACCACACCGTCTGAACAGCCGCGGCCTCCCAACCGTCCGCCCCCGGGGCGTGTCGCGCGCGGAAGCATCGTGCCACAGGAAGTGCCACAATGCCGTGCCACGCGCCGGGCGGCGGTCGGGACGTGCGGGCGCACGCGTCTTTGCCCCTGCACTTGTTTTGGGGGCAATCCCCCCACCCCCCCCTCCAGGCCTGTGATTGAATCCGCGTGACGGAAGACCGGTCAGCCCCCCGGCTCCGCCCGTCCCAACCCCAACCCCCTGCACCCCCCCCCCCCCCCGCCCCCCCCACTAATGGCTGAAAGTGTCTATGGCGGGGACATTCAGTCGATCAGCACCGACCATTGACCCCCCGCCCCCCCACTCCTCCGTGTGGACCCGACACGCAGCAGTGAAACAGGGACAGTCCGGGGGGCTCCGTGGGTGAGAAGTGGATCGACGCCAACTGCAAGGAGAGCAGCAGCACATCTCAGGACTTTGCCCCAACCCCCAACCGGCACACTCACTCAGCCTATGGCGAGCCCCCCCCCCCCCCCACACACACACTTATTTCTCAATTAAATCCGGCGGGTGTTTTCGGCAGTGCTCACATGAGGGGCGAGTGTGGGAGGGGCGCGCTGGCGTCAACATCTGCAGCCGAAGGCTGTCGGAGGTTGGCGGTTGGGGGGTGTCATTTGCCAGTGCCCATTGACCTTGGGCGCCTGGCCTCCGCCGTGAGCCTCGGGGCAATTGTGGGCAATCGAGTTCTGGTATATCCGGGACGAGACAAGATGGCAACGCAGAGCCCAACACTTCCTCAGCCTTTATGACAACCCCCCTCCCCCCACACACTTATTTCTCAATTAAATCTGAGTCTCATTCCCCCAACACTTCCTCAGCCTTTATGACAACCCCCCTCCCCCCACACACTTATTTCTCAATTAAATCTGAGTCTCATTCCCCCAACACTTCCTCAGCCTTTATGACAACCCCCCTCCCCCCACACACTTATTTGGCAATTAAATCTGAGTCTCATTCCCCCAACACTTCCTCAGCCTTTATGACAACCCCCCCCCCCCCCCCCACACACGTCTCCTGCCCTGTGGCCTGCTGGTGCATTGCAGATTCCTCCAGCCCCCCACGTGTAGTTCACTACCTCGTCTGCGGCTGACACTCATTGGCCACTCCCGCCGGTGATATTTCACAGGCTGTCAGCTCTGAGGAGACCTACGCCTTTTTTTTGTGGGCTCGGAAGGGGCAGGGCTGTTCACTAGTTCGCACGTGCCCAGTGCGAACTCTGCAGACGGAACCCGATCAGTGATCGTCTTCGGTTGAGTCAGGCACATGGGATGGGGCTGGGGCCTTGTGCTAAGGAATATGAATGTGACGGGGATGCAGCATTGTGCTAAGTAAAGTCAATAAAAACTCTTCCTGCATTTCGCTTTGTGTGGCCCCACTGCAAGAACATGGCATTTACCGTCTGATTCGGTGTGCTATCGGCGTATTGCTGCTGCTGTACCCTGTGTTGTATGCCACGGGGTCCGGAGAGCCCTTTGCCGAGGAGGTGTTGCGTGCCCCATGCGTACTCCTCGCCCAGCGGGCGCCTGCGGTTTTATGCAGGAATTAGGCCAGTCCAGTGCTGAGCTGTACCCCCGCCCCGCGTGCATTGTACACCTCGACGTAAGTGACTTCCACCGACAGCACAGATTCCCCCGGGGCGCAGGAAAGCTGTGCTCTTACTCAGTGGGTGGCTCTTACCGAGTCCACGAAACTCAACTTGCGCACCCTCTGCTCCAGCTTGACACCTTTCCCCTCGGCTCCTGTGCCGCTTACCGGGCGCCCAAACCCTCCAGCGCACCGAATGCTCCCCCGCAGTGCCCCGCCTGACTGACATGCTCTGCCTGCCCAGTCGCGAGGACAGGCCTGGGGTGTGTCAAGGGGCCCATGTACTGTGCCTCTGTATTGGATTGGAGGTGAGAGGTGCGTCGGGGCAGACAGTGCGAAAATGGTCCACTGGCAGACAGTGCGAAAATGGTCCACTGGAGTGGACTACCTCCACTCCGCAGCGCCCGCGTGTGACAGAGCCTTACCGCACCCCCCCCCCCCCCCCCCTCCCGTGCCTTTGAGTGGCCGCAATCCAGCCGATCTTGGGAGGTGGCTCTGTGAAACAGGGTCAGTCGACCAAAGGCTCCACCTCACTTTGCTCAGCTCACCTTAATTACCCCCCCCCCCCGCCCCCCCCTGCCAACACTTCCCTGAACCCCCGCCACGTCGATGAAAGTCCCGTCGTGGCCAAGCCCGCCAAGGGGCTTCCTCTGGTCCACTACAGTCAGGCAGTGCGTGTGCAGTGGAGTGTTGTGCTGTGCGATGCCGCAGCGCCGTCCTTTCTTTCTTCGAATTTAATGAATTTGCGCGACTTCTCGGGAATTTGGGTCACTTTGGGGGCAATGTTTACGCCCGTTTGCGTAATCTGGGGGCCGGGGGCCGAAATCCTGTGAACCCCCAGTACAGCGCTGGCAATGCACGTGCCTTTCCGGACAAGCCGCCAGGGCTATGGGCCCTACCCTCTGTCCTCCACGACACACTGGCCGGCCCAGACATGTGTGTGGGGGGCTGACGTGGGCTCACGAGAGTGCGCCCATGCGGTTTGCGTGCGGTTTGCCACCGCGCGCTCCCTGGGACTTCTCGTGACTTCTGAACTGGTCCCAAGCCCGACGAACCTGGAAAACGAAGGCCATGATGGGCGGTGGCAGTGTCCAGAACTCTGTGCCCCCGGAACTCTGTGCCCCCGGAACACTGTGCCCCCGGAACACTGTGCCCCCGTAACTGTGTGCCCCCGGAAAACTGTGCCCCCGGAACTCTGTGCCCCCGGAACACTGTGCCCCCGGAACACTGTGCCCCCGGAACACTGTGCCCCCGGAACTCTGTGCCCCCGGAACTCTGTGCCCCCGGAACACTGTGCCCCCGGAACACTGTGCCCCCGGAACACTGTGCCCCCGGAACTCTGTGCCCCCGGAACACTGTGCCCCCGGAACTCTGTGCCCCCGGAACTCTGAACACTGTGCCCCCGGAACACTCTGCCCCCGGAACTCTGTGCCCCCGGAACAGTGTGCCCCCGGATCTCTGAACACTGTGCCCCCGGAACTCTGTGCCCCCGGAACACTGTGCCCCCGGAACTCTGTGCCCCCGGAACTCTGTGCCCCCGGAACACTGTGCCCCCGGAACTCTGTGCCCCCGGAACTCTGAACACTGTGCCCCCGGAACTCTGTGCCCCCGGAACTCTGTGCCCCCGGAACACTGTGCCCCCGTAACTCTGTGCCCCCGGAAAACTGTGCCCCCGGAACTCTGTGCCCCCGGAACACTGTGCCCCCGGAACACTGTGCCCCCGGAACACTGTGCCCCCGGAACTCTGTGCCCCCGGAACTCTGTGCCCCCGGAACACTGTGCCCCCGGAACACTGTGCCCCCGGAACACTGTGCCCCCGGAACTCTGTGCCCCCGGAACACTGTGCCCCCGGAACTCTGTGCCCCCGGAACTCTGAACACTGTGCCCCCGGAACACTCTGCCCCCGGAACTCTGTGCCCCCGGAACAGTGTGCCCCCGGATCTCTGAACACTGTGCCCCCGGAACTCTGTGCCCCCGGAACTCTGTGCCCCCGGAACACTGTGCCCCCGGAACTCTGTGCCCCCGGAACTCTGTGCCCCCGGAACACTGTGCCCCCGGAACTCTGTGCCCCCGGAACTCTGAACACTGTGCCCCCGGAACACTCTGCCCCCGGAACTCTGTGCCCCCGGAACACTGTGCCCCCGGAACTCTGTGCCCCCGGAACTCTGTGCCCCCGGAACACTGTGCCCCCGGAACACTGTGCCCCCGGAACACTGTGCCCCCGGAACACTGTGCCCCCGGAACACTGTGCCCCCGGAACTCTGTGCCCCCGGAACTCTGTGCCTCCGGAACACTGTACCCCCGGAACTCTGAACACTGTGCCCCCGGAACTCTGTGCCCCTGGAACTCTGTGCCCCCGGAACACTGTGCCCCCGGAACACTGTGCCCCCGGAACTCTGTGCCCCCGGAACAGTGTGCCCCCGGAACTCTGTGCCCCCGGAACTCTGTGCCCCCGGAACACTGTGCCCCCGGAACTCTGTGCCCCCGGAACACTGTGCCCCTGGAAAACTGTGCCCCCGGAACACTGTGCCCCCGGAACACTGTGCCCCCGGAACTCTGAACACTGTGCCCCCGGAACTCTGTGCCCCCGGAACTCTGAACACTGTGCCCCCGGAACTCTGAACACTGCGCCCCCGGAACACTGTACCCCCGGATCTCTGAACACTGTGCCCCCGGATCTCTGTGCCCCCGGAACACTGTGCCCCCGGAACTCTGTGCCCCCGGAACACTGTGCCCTCGGAACACTGTGCCCCCGGAACACTGTGCCTCCGGAACACTGCGCCTCCGGAACACTGTGCCCCCGGAACTCTGAACACTGTACCCCCGGAACACTGTGCCACCGGAACACTGTGCCCCCGGAACTCTGTGCCCCCGGAACACTGTGCCCCCGGAACACTGTGCCCCCGGAACTCTGAACACTGTGCCCCCGGAAAACTGTGCCCCTGGAACACTGTGCCCCCGGAACTCTCAACACTGTGCCCCCGGAACACTGTGCCCCCGGAACTCTGTGCCCCCGGAACACTGTGCCCCCGGAACACTGTGCCCCCAGAACTCTGTGCCCCCGGAACACTGTGCCCCCGGAACTCTGTGCCCCCGGAACACTGTGCCCCCGGAACTCTGTTTCCCCGGAACACTGTGCCCTCGGAACACTGTGCCCCCGGAACTCTGAACACTGTGCCCCCGGAATTCTGTGCCCCTGGAACACTGTGCCCCCGGAACTCTGAACACTGCGCCTCCGGAACACTGTGCCCCCGGAATTCTGAACACTGCGCCTCCGGAACTCTGTGCCCCCGGAACACTGTGCCCCCGGAACTCTGTGCCCGCGGAACTCTGTGCCCCCGGAACATCGTGCCCCCGGAATACTGTGCCCCCGGAACACTGTGCCCCCTGAACAGTGTGCCCCCGGAACACTGTGCCCCCGGAACTGTGTGCCCCCGGAACTCTGTGCCTCCGGAACACTGTACCCCCGGAACTCTGAACACTGTGCCCCCGGAACTCTGTGCCCCCGGAACTCTGAACACTGTGCCCCCGGAACTCTGAACACTGCGCCTCCGGAACACTGTACGCCCGGAACTCTGAACACTGTGCCCCCGGAACACTGTGCCCCCGGAACACTGTGCCCCCGGAACTCTGTGCCCCCGGAACACTGTGCCCTCGGAACACTGTGCCCCCGGAACACTGGGCCTCCGGAACGCTGTGCCCACGGAACACTGTGCCCCCGGAACTCTGTGCCCCTGGAACACTGTGCCCCCGGAACTCTGAACACTGCGCCTCCGGAACACTGTGCCCCCGGAACTCTGAACACTGTGCCCCCGGAACAGTGTGCCACCGGAACACTGTGCCCCCGGAACTCTGTGCCCCCGGAACACTGTGCCCCCGGAACACTGTGCCCCCGGAACTCTGAACACTGTGCCCCCGGAACACTGTGCCCGTGGAACACTGTGCCCCCGGAACTCTGAACACTGCGCCTCCGGAACACTGTGCCCCCGGAACTCTGAACACTGTGCCCCCGGAACACTGTGCCCCCGGAACTCTGTGCCCCCGGAACACTGTGCCCCCGGAACTCTGTGCCCCCGGAACACTGTGCCCCCGGAACTCTGTGCCCCCGGAACTCTGTGCCCCCGGAACACTGTGCCCCCGGAACTCTGTGCCCCCGGAACACTGTGCCCCTGGATCACTGTGCCCCCGGAACACTCTGCCCCCGGAACTCTGTGCCCCCGGAACACTGTGCCCCCGGAACTCTGAACACTGTGCCCCCGAAACTCTGTACCCCTGGAACACTGTGCCCCTGGAACACTGTGCCCCCGGAACTCTGAACACTGCGCCTCCGGAACACTGTACCCCCGGAACTCTGAACACTGTGCCCCCGGAACTCTGTGCCCCCGGAACACTGTGCCCCCGGAACTCTGTGCCCCCGGAACACTGTGCCCCCGGAACACTGTGCCCCCGGAACTCTGAACACTGTGCCCCCGGAACACTGTGCCCCCGGAACACTGTGCCCCCGGAACTCTGAACACTGCGCCTCCGGAACACTGTGCCCCCGGAACACTGTGCCCCCGGAACACTGTGCCCCCGGAACACTGTGCACCCGGCACTCTGTGCCCCCGGAACTCTGTGCCCCTGGAACACTGTGCACCCGGAACTCTGAACACTGCGCCTCCGGAACACTGTGCCCCCGGAACTCTGAACACTGTGCCCCCGGAACACTGTGCCCCCGGAACACTGTGCCCCCGGAACTCTGTGCCCCCGGAACACTGTGCCCCCGGAACTCTGAACACTGTGCCCCCGGAACACTGTGCCCCCGGAACACTGTGCCCCCGGAACTCTGAACACTGCGCCTCCGGAACACTGTGCCCCCGGAACTCTGAACACTGTGCCCCCGGAACTCTGTGCCCCCGGAACACTGTGCCCCCGGAACTCTGTGCCGCCGGAACACTGTGCCCCCGGAACACTGTGCCCCCGGAACACTGTGCCCCCGGAACTCTGAACACTGTGCCCCCGGAACTCTGTGCCCCCGGAACTCTGTGTCCCCGGAACACTGTGCCCCCGGGAACTCTGTGCCCCCGGAACACTGTGCCCCCGGAACACTGTGCCCCCGGAACTCTGTGCCCCCGGACCACTGTGCCCCCGGAACTCTGAACACTGTGCCCCCGGAACTCTGTGCCCCCGGAACACTGTGCCCCCGGAACACTGTGCCCACGGAACACTGTGCCCCCGGAACACAGTGCCCGCGGAACAGTGTTCCCCCGGAACACTGTGCCCCCGGAACTCTGTGCCCCCGGAACAGTGTGCCCCCGGAACACTGTGCCCCCGGAACACTGTGCCCCCGGAACACTGTGCCCCCGGAACACTGTGCCCCCGGAACACTGTGCCCCCGGAACACTGTGCCCCCGGAACACTGTGCCCCCGGAACTCTGTGCCCCCGGAACAGTGTGCCCCCGGAACAGTGTGCCCCCGGAACACTGTGCCCCCGGAACTGTGCCCCCGGAACAGTGTGCCCCCGGAACTCTGTGCCCCCGGAACACTGTGCCCCCGGAACTCTGAACACTGCGCCTCCGAAACTTTGAACACTGTGCCGCCGGAACACTGTGCCCCCGGAACTCTGTGCCCCCGGACCACTGTGCCCCCGGAACAATGTGCCCCCGGAACACTGTGCCCCCCGAACACTGTGCCTCCGGAACACTGTGCCCCCGGAACACTGTGCCCCCGGAACTGTGTGCCCCCGGAACACTGTGCCCCCGGAACTCTGAACACTGCGCCTCCGAAACTTTGAACACTGTGCCGCCGGAACAGTGTTCCCCCGGAACACTGTGCCCCCGGAACTCTGTGCCCCCGGAACACTGTGCCCCCGGAACACTGTGCCCCCGGAACACTGTGCCCCTGGAACACTGTGCCCCCGGAACACTGTGCCCCCGGAACACTGTGCCCCCGGAACACTGTGCCCCCGGAACTGTGCCCCCGGAACAGTGTGCCCCCGGAACAGTGTGCCCCCGGAACACTGTGCCCCCGGAACACTGTGCCCCCGGAATACTGTGCCCCCGGAACAGTGTGCCCCCGGAACAGTGTGCCCCCGGAACACTGTGCCCCCGGAACACTGTGCCCCCGGAACACTGTGCCCCCAGAACTCTGTGCCCCCGGAACTCTGTGCCCCCGGAACACTGTGCCCCCGGAACTCTGAACACTGCGCCTCCGGAACACTGTGCCCCCGAAACTCTGAACACTGTGCCGCCGGAACAGTGTGGCCCCGGAACACTGTGCCCCCGGAACTCTGTGCCCCCGGAACACTGTGCCCCGGAACTCTGTGCCCCCGGAACACTGTGCCCCCGGAACACTGTGCCCCCGGAACTCTGTGCCCCCGGAACAGTGTGCCCCCGGACCACTGTGCCCCCGGACCACTGTGCCCCCGGAACTCTGTGCCCCCGGAACACTGTGCCCCCGGAACACTGTGCCCCCGGAACACTGTGCCCACGGAACACTGTGCCCCCGGAACACTGTGCCTCCGGAACACTGTGCCCCCGGAACTCTGTGCCCCCGGAACAGTGTGCCCCCGGAACACTGTGCCCCCGGAACACTGTGCCCCCGGAACACTGTGCCCCCGGAACTCTGTGCCTCCGGAGCACTGTGCCCCCGGAACTCTGTGCCCCCGGAACTCTGAACACTGCGCCCCCGGAACTCTGTGCCCCCGGAACGCTGAACACTGCGCCCCCGGAACACTGTGCCCCCGGAACTCTGTGCCCCCGGAACACCGTGCCACCGGAACTCTGTGCCCCCGGAACACTGTGCCCCCGAAATACCGTGCCCCCGGAACACTGTCCCCCCGGAACACTGTGCCCCCGGAACTCTGTGCCGCCGGAACACTGTGCCCCCGGAACTCTGTGCCGCCGGAACAGTGTGCCCCCGGAACACTGTGCCCCCGGAACACTGTGCCCCCGGAACACTGTGCCCCCGGAACTCTGTGCCTCCGGAGCACTGTGCCCCCGGAACTCTGTGCCCCCGGAACTCTGAACACTGCGCCCCCGGAACTCTGTGCCCCCGGAACGCTGAACACTGCGCCCCCGGAATACTGTGCCCCCGGAACTCTGTGCCCCCGGAACACCGTGCCACCGGAACTCTGTGCCCCCGGAACACTGTGCCCCCGAAATACCGTGCCCCCGGAACACTGTCCCCCCGGATCACTGTGCCCCCGGAACACTGTGCCCCCGGAACACTGTGCCCCCGGAACACTGCGCCCCCAGAACTCTGTGCTCCAGGAACACTGTGCCGCCGGAACACTGTGCCCCCGGAACTCTGTGCCCCCGGAACTCTGTGCCCCCGGAACACTGTGCCCCCGGAACTCTGAACACTGCGCCTCCGGAACACTGTGCCCCCGAAACTCTGAACACTGTGCCGCCGGAACAGTGTGCCCCCGGAACACTGTGCCCCCGGAACTCTGTGCCCCCGGAACACTGTGCCCCGGAACACTGTGCCCCCGGAACACTGTGCCCCCGGAACACTGTGCCCCCGGAACTCTGTGCCCCCGGAACAGTGTGCCCCCGGACCACTGTGCCCCCGGACCACTGTGCCCCCGGAACTCTGTGCCCCCGGAACACTGTGCCCCCGGAACACTGTGCCCCCGGAACACTGTGCCCACGGAACACTGCGCCCCCGGAACACTGTGCCCCCGGAACACTGTGCCCCCGGAACTCTGTGCCCCCGGAACAGTGTGCCCCCGGAACACTGTGCCCCCGGAACACTGTGCCCCCGGAACTCTGTGCCCCCGGAACTCTGTGCCTCCGGAGCACTGTGCCCCCGGAACTCTGTGCCCCCGGAACTCTGAACACTGCACCCCCGGAACTCTGTGCCCCCGGAACGCTGAACACTGCGCCCCCGGAACACTGTGCCCCCGGAACTCTGTGCCCCCGGAACACCGTGCCACCGGAACTCTGTGCCCCCGGAACACTGTGCCCCCGAAATACCGTGCCCCCGGAACACTGTCCCCCCGGAACACTGTGCCCCCGGAACTCTGTGCCGCCGGAACACTGTGCCCCCGGAACACTGCGCCCCCGGAACTCTGTGCTCCCGGAACACTGTGCCGCCGGAACTCTGAACACTGCGCCCCCGGAACTCTGTGCCCCCGGAACACTGTGCCCCCGGAACTCTGTGCCCCCGGAACACTGTGCCCCCGGAACTCTGTGCCCCCGGAACTCTGTGCCCCCGGAACACTGTGCCCCCGGAACTCTGTGCCCCCGGAACACTGTGCCCCCGAAATACCGTGCCCTCGGAACACTGTCCCCCCGGAACACTGTGCCCCCGGAACTCTGTGCCCTTGGAACACTGTGCCCCCGGAACACTGTGCCCCCGGAACTTTGTGCCCCCGGAACTCGGTGCCCCCGGAACTCTGAGCACTGTGCCCCCGGAACTCTGTGCCCCCGGAACACTGTGCCCCCGGAACAGTGTGCCCCCGGAACAGTGTGCCCCCGGAACAGTGTGCCCCCGGAACAACGTGCCCCCGGAACAGTGTGCCCCCGGAACACTGTGCCCCCGGAACACTGTGCTGCCGGAACTCTGTGCCTCCGGAACACTGTGCCCCCGGAACTCTGTGCCCCCGGAACTCTGAACACTGCGGTGCTGGAACTCTGTGCCCCCGGAACTCTGTGCCCCCGGAACGCTGAACACTGCGCCCCCGGAACTCTGTGCCACCGGAACTCTGTGCCCCCGAAACTCTGAACACTGCGCCCCCGGAACTCTGTGCGCCCGGAACACTGTGCCGCCGCAACTCTGAACAGTGTGCCCCCCGAACTCTGTCCCCCCGGAACACTGTGCCCCCGGAACTCTGTGCCCCCGGAACACTGTGCCCCCGAAATACCGTGCCCCCGGAACACTGTCCCCCCGGAACACTGTGCCCCCGGAACTCTGTGCCCCCGGAACACTGTGCCCCCGAAATACCGTGCCCCCGGAACTCTGTCCCCCCGGAACACTGTGCCCCCGGAACACTGTGCCCCCGGAACACTGTGCCCCCGGAACTCTGTGCCCCCGCAACTTTGTGCCCCCGGAACCCGGTGCCCCCGGAACTCTGAACACTGTGCCCCCGGAACACCGTGCCCCCGGAACACCGTGCCCCCGGAACACTGTGCCGCGGGAACTCTGTGCCCTTGGAACTCTGTGCCCCCGAAACACTGTGCCCCCGGAACAGTGTGCCCCCGAAACACTGTTCCCCCAGAACTCTGTGCCCCCGGAACACTGTGCCCCCGGAACACTGTGCCCCCGGAACTCTGTGCCCCCGGAACACTGTGCCCCCGGAACACTGTGCCCCCGGAACACTGTGCCCCCGGAACTCTGTGCCCCCGGAACTCTGTGCCCCCGGAACACTGTGCCCCCGGAACTCTGTGCCCCCGGAACACTGTGCCCCCGGAACTCTGTGCCCCCGGAACTCTGTGCCCCCGGAACTCTGTGCCCCCGGAACTCTGTGCCCCCGGAACTCGGTGCCCCCGGAACTCTGAACACTGTGCCCCCGGAACACTGTGCCCCCGGAACACTGGGCCGCCGAGTGTGGCCCTCCCAAGGGGGTGCCAATCTGTCGGTGATCCATGTGTGGTGGTCAAGGGATCAGGTGCCGCACAAAGTCTGGGGTTTCGCCCAAGCCCGCGCCCAAATCTATGGTCTGGACCGGTATAGAACAGGAGGTTGCAGGGAGGTATTCAGCCCCGAAGCGTACTGTCATTGCAGACCCCCCCCCCCCCCCCGTCCCCCTGCTCCCTCCCCTAGTCCCGTACCCCGTCCGGCCGATGGTTGGCCTTTTGGGGGTAACGGGTTGGGGACAGGCGCGGAGTCGCCGCAGGCCTGGTCATGTGTATAATACGCCCAGTTGTTTTGGTTGTCACACCATGTAGATCTTTGAAGATTGTCTGCCGCCCCTCCCAACCTGCGTGCACGCACGCGCACATGAACACAGATGGAACACACTATTCTGTCGTTCCCAAGGCTGAGCTGTGTGGGGTGAGATGTGTAGTCAGCTTTGTGAACAGCATGTCTCTGAACATCAATGTCTGGGTAACCGCCACACTACCCGCTTGATCTTTGCCCCCCCTGCAGCAGGACACACCTGTCGATACGGCCTTTCCCTCGACCTCTACTCTATGTCTCTAAGTAGGGGCCGCTGGGGATTTGATATTGCACGACACAAAATTTGAAGTATGTGCCTTTTGAAGTGTTGCCTGTTTCCAAGGCGGCCTGAGGGGCGACGCGAGTGGCACAAGGAAGTCCACTGAAAGGTCCCCATTTCTGTCAGCTCTGAGAGGTGATGGTGATGTTGTGTGACCATACGTTGTCCTTGACCGCAGTGCTTCGCCCTTCTGTCCGTGTCCTTCATCTGTGGAGTGGTGGTGTCGTGTCGTGTTGCACCCCGTTTGTGTTGCTGTGTGGCGTGACAAAAGTTGACGTGCTGTACGGTTGTTTCGTGTTGCATTGGAGTGCGTTTTGTGGGAGCGCACATGGGATCATGCCTTTGAAACCGCACACCGCACTGCGCGCACTACCCATGCGTGACAGCAGGTTGTCTCGAGAGTCATTCGGTGATGAGCCAGGAACCTTGTTGTTTGGCCCCCCGCCCCTGACTCAGGAAACCTGTCGACACGGCCTCGCCCACTTCGCTGACCCGGAATTAATCTTTGAGCCTCTGTCCTCCAAGTGTGACCGCAGAGATGCTGAAAAGGTGTCGCCCGCCTCTTCTGGGCCGTCGCTGCCCCCCCTCCCCCCCCAGCCGTTTGTCATCAGTATTGGGGGCTGGGGGGGGTCACCTTTTGGTTGCATCCTGTTCCCACATCCGCCGACGGCTGTTTGTCGTTCTTTGACAAGCTGGTCACCCCCGCCGTCCCCTGTGTTTTGTTTGGTATGTTGTCCACCCTCCCCCGTATGTTCTCACCCCTTCCCCCTTTGAGAGAACAACGCCCGTGGCACAACGACGTGAGGTGTTGTCTCTGCATCTTTGGGACCCATGGATTTGGTCTGCGAAGATCAACTCTTTTTCTGTGATTCAGGGCTGGGGATGGTATTTCAGGGACGCTGGTTGCTGTCCTGCCAATTCTTGTCCCTCACTTCAGTACGTGACTTTGATTCACCTCCATAGACATGGCCGGCTGGTCTACAATGATGCATGGGTTTGCCTCACTTTAGTGCTTCTACCATTGTTCTTGCATGGGGTGCGGGCCACCTCTTCTTCCAGGACACTGCTTCCAGAGCCATTTTGCACGTGTTGTGCCACACATGTCCACGAAGGCACGCGCACGTCTGAAGCCTGCATGCGCATCGTAAGTCATGTCAGTCAGCCGAGCGGTCAAAGACAGCACCATGGCCCACGAACCAGACGCGCCGACCAAACCGCACGCACGCATGCACATAAGTTCCAGACACACTGGGACGCTGCCCGTCAGTGCTCTGGTGGGTGGAAGGAGCCGGGCACTCTGGGAACAGGTCATTGCTGAGTGGCAACACCCCCACCCTGGAGGGGGTGGGGGCACACACCTTGGCAGAGTGCCCAGGCACTGGCTCCAGCGGCCGCTGGAAGACGTGGAAGATCGACTGCAGGAGGTGGACCGCCTAGCGGAGGCGGGTGCGAAATGGGCAGCACAGAACACCCACCTGTGGCAACTGTTTGCGACGAAGCTACATGAAATGTTCCTGAGTGTGCTCTGGGAGCGCAAGGGGGCCGAGGACGAAGCACGAAGCCTCTTCCCAACCGACCACCATAAGGAGCCGCGCAACACGTATCCATGGCATTTGCAGCAGCTGCCACAACCACGAGGGGTACCCATGGTCCCCCCGGTGCTCGGGGCCATGCCCAGGGAATGGCGATGGGGCCCAGACCTCCTACCTATGGTGATCCGGTGGACTACGGAACTCCAATGGCTGAAGATGCCGCCCCCAGGATGCAGACGACCACAGGCCCACTGGCAGGTCTCATACATGGAACTGGCCCTGGACTTTGAGGCGTACGCCGGGCGGCAGCTACCGCCAGCCCCACAATCCCGATTCGTGGGGGGAGAAATGCCCCTCCAAGAGAAAGCCAGAGTGCTCAGGCTCATCACTTCACTCATGGGGCGATCCATAGGACAGGACACTATCCTGCCGGCCAAGATGATGAATCATTGCAAAACCCTAATCCCCATGGGGGCAGGGCTGGTCATGGGTTTGGAGGGGCGCCCCCTCTTCACCAGGCCGCTGGAAGTCTCACGCCATCTGCATCGGCTCCGGACGTATGGGGAGGAGAGATGGGCGCAAAAACGGCGGGCCAGACAGGCGCAGAAGAAAGCCAGACGCAACAAGGCGCAGGGCGCCAAGCCACAGTGCAACCCTGGGGAAGCGACGGACAGGAAGCGATGCCCGGCAAAAGGAGGGGCCAAGCGCTCTGCGATGCACTATGGCACTGATTTCTATGCGAAGCCCACAACGCCAGATGGCAGGAGGCACCTCCCCTTCCAAGTGGTGGACACGGGGCCAGCCGATGCGAGCCAGGAGCCACACTCCATACGTTTCACACCACAGCACGCGCGCACACGGCAACGCAGGCCGGAGACACACAAACGACGGTGTAAGACGTGGGTTTGCGAAGCACATGGGCACCCCCCCGTGTAGAGCGTGCGCGATAGCACATAGGGGAGTGCGATACTGCTGTGCCCGAGGGCACCAGGGGCACCCGCAGGTGCCTGCGATGTGCCCCCCTGCCGCAGGACGAGCCCCCACCCCACTGCGCCGCCTAGGGGTGCGCAGAGCCAGCCAGAGGACGCCAGGTCGGGGGGAGGGAGGACGAACCCCAGCCCCCAAGAGGCGAGTGGTGAGGGGGCGGGGGGGGGGGGCATACCCCAATGGCTCTCGGCGCCTAGAGTCAGTTCCACCCCCGGCGTGCGGGGACGAAGCGACGGAGGGGAGAGACACCTCCCCAGGACGGCCCGCCGGGCAAACAAGCACGCCGGCTGGAGTGGCATGGGCGTGCAGGCACCGAGGTCTCATAACCCACAGCCACCAGAGGCTCTGGCCTGGGCGAGGGTGACGACTCTCAAGGGGGGCCAGTGCAGTCATGATGACATCCTTCTGGCCCAGCCCCCCCCCCCCCGCTGAGCGCCCCCCCTAGACCCATGCAGGCCTTCCTCTATAGTATGGCATCCCCCCCCCCCCCCAACACACACACGGAGACAGAACAACACATTTTCTGGTTCTGCGAGGCCTGGCAAACCATCCGGGACTCACACACTGCCAACATTGAGCATCTGGCCCAGCAGTTTCCCGGGCTAGAACAAACATCCAACTGGCCCCCCTGTTTACTCACATGTGGGCTAGCGCCGGAAATTCCCTTGCCTGTCACCCGACAAGAGCGGAACACCAGCTTGGAGTTTCTTCACACCATTCATGTCATGTATGTAGCCATCCTTGCGGCCCGCAAGATCCGGGATGAGCAGACCCCCTTACTGTTCCCCACAGCCAGGCATGTCAGACAGACAGGATACCCGTACCAGCAATTGACGGGTCCAGTCCCTCGCATGGAAGACCCAGGCCCGCTGACGCTTGCCAAGCCTACAGCCAGAACCTGGCCATGGGAGCTGCCTTTCTTAGCTGACCTCTTGTCATGGACACGCCTGCTGGTGTGGGCCGATGAGCCAAGCACGGTAACATTCATAGAGCTCGCGCTAGACTTCGAAGAATCATCGCAGCGCACCTTGCCCACAGCACCACAGGCCAAATATAGAGGGACTGCACTGCCGCTGCAAGAGAGAGCCCGGGTTCTCGGGCTGGCTTTGTGCACAATGCAGAAACTGGTTACACGCGGCAACTTGCACCTTGCTAAGGTAATCACAAGGGCGAATTCTTTGGTTCTGGGGGGACCCCAGCAAAGCGGCCTCAACCGGCGCCCGTATTTTGTGTCCAGACAAGCTATGATAGGGCACATTGCTAAGCTCAGCCAATACTGCGAAGAAACTTGGGCACTGCGCGCGCACTCCAGACAGAACAAGGCACGCATGTCTGTATACCGACACAGGCGCAGTCTAGCGGAGGTGGAGGAGGCCCGGATTCAACGGGCCCTCGTGGGTGCGTTAAACACAGGACTTATGCCCTCCTCTTTGGCGACCGCTAAAGGGGGGGGGGGTCATTCGCAGCGAATTTCTTCCCCGTCATTGGTCAGGGCAAGGCCCCGCAAGCGCCCTACCAGACAACTAGATAGCGCAAGCTCACAGCTCCGCCAGCGCCACAAGCATGTGTGGCAGTGCCGGCGCCACATACATGCACACAGGCTCTCAGCCTGTGCAACGCACACCAGCGCGCTCCATGCATCACATGCAAGCGTTTGCGTAGGTCAGGGGATGCATGCTGTGCCCTTGGGCACCATCGACCAGGGTATGTGGACAGGCTGCCCCTATCGGTCACATGCCGACAGCATGGACTGCCGGCCTGCGCTAGGTGCACAAGGATGCAACAGGGGGTTCGAAATTGTTGTGCCAGAGGACACCACAAAGTGCATACGCCTGTGCGCAAGCGGCCAGCCGCTCTGGACACACGACCCTCTAAGCGGCTGCGAACCGCTCGCAGCCCAGCACGCACACACATGGAGCACGCACGCTCCCCGCACATACCAGCCTCGCCGCCCGCTCCAAAACGACGGAGACCCAAGCCGCCATGCCCCCCTTCCCCCCCCGCCCCGCAGCCGTGCGAGATGATGGGAGAGGGAGAGCCGGAACACGTCAGTTGACTTCTGTTTGGCGCAGAACACGGAAGAGCATCCACGGAAATAACAGAAGCATGTTGGCTCAGAGGTTCTGACTTTTTGACAGCAGAGAGCAGGCAGACCAATAAGGTACACACTCCGGTGTACACTTCGGAATTCCTATCTCAGAAAGCAGTCAAACATGGGTCTCACACACCGGGGGGCCAGGGGTGGGATAGGGCAGGCCACAGGCAGGCTCTAACCCGCTAACCCCTAACCCTCCCGTCGCAAGAGCGGCCAGGACATAAATAGCCATCAACCCTCGTTAATAGTACAGAGCACACACACACACACACACACACACACACAACACACACACAGACCGATTTGGGCCCCCTTTGATAAATTTCATTTTGGTAAGGAAAGTTTTTCTGATGTGGGTGGGTGAGTCGGCTGGAGTTGGCTAGAGCCCCAAAATCCCCCCCCCCCCCCGTGCCGTGTGCATGCAGACGACAGGCTGAAGAGCTGATATGCTGTACGTTCTTGCTCTGACGGTGCGTGTTTGCAGTGCGTCACCCACCAATTTGCATCGCCTCGCCATCTCATTCCTCTCTGAAGTGATGTGCCTTTGAGTGGTTGCAATCCAATAGCGCTTGCGAGGATGCTGTGTGAAGCAGGGTAAGTCTACCAAAGGTCCATTCAGTCAAAGTCATGTATGGCTTACAGCCAGCTTGATGTGGAAATGTGCTGGCAACAAGGTCTTGCTTATCCGCCACCTGCACCATTTCATCGCAACAAAAAAATGTGGAAATCTGCTGGCAAGTCTTGCAGCGGGCCCCCCACATGGGGGTGCAGCACGTGTGAAGTGATGGGCAGACTCGTTTGCCATTTCAGGTCCATGGACTGCATCTTCCCCTTTCGGGATCTGGGTGTTGCTCTTAAACACCCAAACCGTGTCTGATGCCCTCAGGTGCATGGAGAGTACGTTAGCGCGCCGGGCACACGCCGGGCGCGCCGGGCAAAGTTTTCCCACGCTTTGGTGTGGCCCCTCAAGTTGGGGTTAAGGACTCCCACTCTTCGGTGTGGCCACTTGAGTGGTCCGTCACGCACAAGAGGGGGATTCTTTGATTTTGAGGTGGGTGGCCATGATGGGGCCTACAAGGGTAGGGTGCGTGTGATTGTCCCATTTGTTGGGCGAAAAAATGGGAAATTATTTGATCGTCAACAGTCATACAATGTGCTTGTGCTTAGGGTTCCTGGGCTAGAGGAGGGGGTGATGTTTGGGGGTAAAGCATTGCGATAGATGGCCGGAACCTTCATTTGGATGCCGGGCGCGCCTGGTGCGCGCTGGGCACACGTACCCTCATGGGCTGCACAGTGCACGAACCGTGTGCGCGCTATGCAAAATTTTCAAGCGATGGCGCAGGAGAAAATCAGTGAAGTTGCAGGTCGAGGAGCTGCAGATGCCATGCACTCACGGTTTTTTTCTGCCATGCCACCTTGTTCATTTTTTTGGGGGGGGGGAGGGGGAGTGAGGCATTGAGTGACGAGAGCGCAACCCAATTTTCCGAGGCGGCTGTTGGTATGGACTGTCTGCTTTTCCAGGGCCTTTCTTCGATGGTTTCTCCACCGGGTGAATGTATGGTAGTTCGACTCCCGCCGCACCCAATCCACAGCTCGTGTCCTTGAGACACGCCCAATAAGACTGTGGCACCCTCCCATGAACCTGTCATAATAATAACGATGACTGGGACCCTCTTGGCATCATCCGACCCCAAAGTTGGCGTTCTGGTCTCCTGTCCAACGGCCTGTGTCTGCCAGAGACACAGGGGCACGCCCGGGGACGCCCCCAGATCACAGCGTCTCTTCCTTTTTTCGCAGCAGGGGACTGCCCGAGTGTGTGCACTGGTCAGATGTTGCCTGACCGATGGGGACCCGCCGCAGGCCCGCTCGGGATGGCTGAGGATACTGCCTTTTGAGAGCCGCGCGGGTTGTGCGTGGCTCGCGTTGGGGGGGGGACCCCCCCCCTTCACTCCCCCAGCCAATCTGGACCCTCCCAGCCCTCAGGCCTTCGCACCAGCCTCGGCGAATTTCCAGCCTTTTCCCGAAACGTTTGCCCAAGGCACCGCATTTGTGTTGCTTGGCCCTGACCATCACATGCCAATGTAACCCCCACATCTGCACACGCGCACGCATTTGACCTCGATTCGGGTCTCTTGTTTCGCTTCAGGGCTCTGCCGCCATCATTCCTGCCCTTGGCACTGCCCCCGCTTGCGCTGCCGCCCGCTGCACCGCTCCCGTGAGTGTGTGGCTGCTCATTGGACTGCCTCTGCCTGCAAAGAGCCCTGCACATTGACGCCTGCCTCCGGTGTCTCATGCACCCCCCCCCCCCCTGCCCCTCACGCACGCACTGCCTCGTCGCATTACATGACCCCATTTGATGGTCATTTTTGGGACCGCCGTTATTTGTCCTCTGGAAGGCAGAGCCACAAGACCGTGAGCCCATCGTGTGGTCCCCATCGTCGTCCGGGACGGCGGC
Organism: Eutreptiella sp. 'Long Island Sound 2002'; assembly: GCA_964036045.1. Classification (NCBI taxonomy): domain Eukaryota; phylum Euglenozoa; class Euglenophyceae; order Eutreptiales; family Eutreptiaceae; genus Eutreptiella; species Eutreptiella sp. 'Long Island Sound 2002'. The sequence continues at coordinate 26,484,283 of OZ038397.1, read as the reverse complement.
CGTGCTTGTGCACGGGGGGTCAGGGGTGGGGGGTCCGAGACATGAGGCGCCGGCAGGCCCCAGTGGACTGCCCACTGCCTTGTTCTCCGCTGCAACGGTGCTGCACAAGGCCCTGTCAGGCGTCAGGACCGCGGTCCTGCGCAATTTCTCGTGGGCCGCTGGCCCCCGAGCGCTGGCTCGAGCGCCCCTGCGTTGTCTCAGTGGCGCAAAGGGCGAGGGGCTGCCGGGCCGCACGGCCCGGGCACTGCTCCTCTGCCGGGCAAGGGCGTCAGGTGAGCACCATCGGTATCGACGGCGCCGTCTTTTGGCGCTCCTCGGCCACGGGGGCGCGGCTGTGTTGCGTGGAGCCGTCCGGCCGCTCCAGCCCCCCTTCAGCGCCGGGGTTTCCCCTGCGACGTCACAGTGTCGCGTGCACTCGGCCCATTGCCTCGCGTGTCCGGTGTCGACCGGGCCTCCAATAGGCCTCACCCACGGTGTTGTGTCTGCAGGGCTCTTCCCAGAAGAGCGCGGGAGGGTCTCAGTCCGGAGGGTCCATGCGCCCGCCATCGCGTCGTGTTGTACAAGGGGCCAGGGAGGGGCCGGCTGTGGCCCGCGGCTGTGGTCCTGTGCCTCTGACAGCACCGCGACGGGCACTCCCCCGGAGGGCGGGGGCTTTGCAGTCCGCAATGCCCCACGGTTCTCTCGCAGTTCTCGCGGTCGGACAGCTCGGCGAAGGTGGCCTGAAATTTTGCGGAAGATTGGCGGCCTCCGTCCGTCGACATGCCTTATGCCGCCTGCAGAAACTTCGCGGCAACGGCAAACTTCCGATTCGCACCCGCGAACAGACCGTTGGGGCCTCCAGCGCCAGTTCCGCTATCTCCGCCCCACCCCCCCCCCCGCCCCTCAGGACGCTCATGGGCGCTGGCTGGGCTCTGGCCCTCTGCATTTCCCCCCAAAGGCGTGGCCCAAGTGACACCAGGACAACATGGAGCCCACGAGGATTTGTCACGTGGCCCGTGTTCGCCCCATCTTCCCGTTGTCCCGGGTCATCTCAAGGGCAGACCTCTTGGTTGCCCCCATGGGCACCGGGTCCCGTTGATCTGCTGCCCTTTCCGTCTGTGAGGCACAATGGAGCCGAGGTGTACGTCTATGCAGTTCTTATATACGACCTCTTTCGTTCCTTGCGTTCAGTTAAGATTCCATCGAACCTGCTCTTGACCCGGCGACAGCATCGACCCCTTTGGGGGGGAGGGGGGTTTGCTGTTTGCAGCATATGTCTCTGGAAGCAGTTGTCAAAACTGTCGCCCCACCGCAATTACCGCATTGGCTGGAGCCTCTGGAGTGCCGAGGTTCAACAGGATTGTCTGCAAGGTGTCCGTAGGGAGTTGCTGGGCCACATCATGGCCACTGCATTGCACGTATCCCCTTTGCGGCTGCCGCGCCTTGGAATCTCAATTTTCCATCCCTTGTAGTTGGACGCTGCTCAGACGCCAGGACATGCACTGGCGGTCCAAGCTTTTTTTTTAGATGCGAAATCTTAATTTTTAGCACTTATCTTATTTTTTAGCATAAAAAAAAAGATTTCGCGCTTAAAAAAAAGATTCCGCGCTAAAAAAAAAGATTCCACGCTAAAAAAAAAGATTCCGTGCTAAAAAAAAAGATTGCGCGCTAAAAAAAAGATTTTTACATGATCATCATGTATGTCTCAAAAAGTTGCACGGGGGGGGGGGTTACAAGGAGTGCTACTGCATCAAGCCAACCCCTGCCCATGTTCACAACTTCATACAGTAGGGGAACGTGGGTTTCGGGACTGACCCAATATGCACCCAGTGGCCCTCTTTCCTTGTTGCCTGCTGCATGCGGTGAGGAGGTACCCTATGCAGGGATGTCATGAATGTGGAAGGTTTTGGGTGCATTACGCAGAACTTGTGTTTCACAACAGGGGTGTCCCTTTGGAGCTGGGGGGCCTATGGGAATGCCATGCACGCAGTGCGCACGCAGTGCGCACGCAGTGCAAAGTTTTGGATGTCGGCAAATACTCGAACCCTAGTTTTGGCCCCTTTTCACAAGTTTTTGGTTCCGTACCAGGGTTCTTTTGGCTTCCCAAGCATTTGGGATGTGGCATATTTGAATTGTCAACCATTTCCCCCTAGAAGAGGCCCATCGACAAAGTGTACACAGTCGACACGACCCGGATCTCGACGTCGTCATTGTCGACACTGCAGCGAGCCTCGTATCCGTAGAGGCGGTTCGATTCGCCCTGCAGAGTACTCTTCCGGACAGATAGTACGTGCACCAAAACCTTGGTCGACTTCAAGGTGATTCTCGAACCGAGATGCTCAAGATCATCGATCGGTATGGCCACGTCCACAACTGCAAAGAAGTCCACGTGGTCATCGTCGCTCGAAGGCTCTCGATCGCCGATACTCGATGGTGGTGAGTCGACACCAGGACCGGACAGTTCTTCTTCGACGATGCTGTTGGTTATAACTACAACCAGAAGTATCGATGGACACCTGGCCAACCCTATGGTATTGACACCTTTCAGTCTTCCCCCTAGTAAACAGGTGACAGGTATTCTTGGGTGAGTATCCTAGCCTCTGCGTGCACAATATGCACGCAGTGCGCACGCAGTGCACACGCAGTGCGCACGCAGTGCAAACACTTAGCCTATGCAGAGAGTTCATCGGAGAGGATCACAGGTAATGTCTGAATGTTGTAAAGTAGGGTACTCAGCCACCTTGGCCAGAGCCCATGTGCACAATTTCATCTGCTCAGAGAACAGGGGTTTCCCTTCGCCATAGTCATCAACTCCTGGGACATTTGCATCCCAACACATCCGTTCCTGCATTGTATGCTCATTTTCTGGAGCTTTGGCAGTCTGCCCAGTCAGTCCCCAGTTCCAGATTCCTTGCTCAGATTTTGTTCACAGGGAGGTTTTTTCGCAGTTTTTTTTTTGCGCATTTCTTCTGCAGTGCATTGTGCCACCCACGTGCCTGTGCTGCAGTGTCTGCCAGCCATAGTGATCAACTCCTGAGAACCCTGCATTCAACACTTCCGTTCCTGCATTATATGCTCATTTTTTGCAGCCTTTGTTGTCTGCCCAGTCAGTCCCAGCGTTCAGATTCCTTGCTCAAACTTCTTCTCCACAAGGAAGGCGTCTTGTGCATCAGTTGCACAGTGGCATGTCCCGACGCCATCAAGTGGGTTACATCATCTTCACGTAATGTAGTGTGTACTGCAAAAGCACGTTCTGCAAGTGCTCAGCCATCTGCTCCGGTCTTGTTGGCATTCTTTACCGTTCTTTGCTTTGTGCCTTGTTTTGCAGGGTTCGCCTCAGGAATGTGGATGATTCGTCCAGTGGGGTGCCCCTAGGAACTGCATTTCTGCCTCCCCTCCCCACCCCTGGCTTTGTGTTCTCTTAGTTTTACCAAAATCTCACTTTTTACCTGGCCATCTAAAAAAAAAGATTCTGCTTTTTTGACGTTTTTAAACATGCGAATGACTTTTTTTTTAGATTTTGGGTTTTGTTGCAATCTTTGTTTTTAGTAGGGATTTTTTTTTTTAGATGCGAAATCTTTTTTTTTAAATGCGAAATCTTTTTTTTTAGATGTTTTTGCTCATTTTTTAGCTGGTTTTGCTCATTTTTTAGCTGTTTTGACTTAAATTTTAGCACTTTTCTTAAATTTTAGCGCACCAAAAAAAAAGATTTCACATTTAAAAAAAAAGATTATCCCCATGCACTGGGGGTCCACACCACTGCTCCCCAGCTGGGTCTGGAAGTGCCCTCATATTTGCAATTTCCTTCCAAGCCTTGTAACCCAACGATACGGAATTCTCCCGTGTGTTTCGATGGAAGCCTTTGGTTGGTATACAGCCAGCAATGTCGAGTTGCGGAAGGTCTGTGGTTTGTATGCAGTGCAGACTCGCCAGTGCTGAGTCAGTGAGTGTGTGTGGTTGACTGGTACCCTGATCCCTCATGCTTGCATGCGGGCAACGCCACCGTGCAGATCTGGCGCCACTGAGGTTCTAAGCCCTCGGTGGCCCTCCTGCAATGTCTACAGTGACATCTGATAGGTGTGCATGTGCATTCTTTTCTGCATCATGGTGAAAGGGTCAGAGTGGGGAGGATTGTGGGAGTGTCACGAAGGACAGACAAAGAGAGGGACAGGTAGATGGTTTGAAGAGAGCATGCTTAATATTCGTTGGTTGGCATCATTTGTGGACAAGTTGTTTCCAGATGTTTGTGTGTGCATGTGTCCCGGCACAAGCAGCCATGTGATTATAATGTGTCAATCTATTTTGAGGAATGTGCGTTCCCTATATCTTGTTTGTCCCCTGCATGTTGTTTGTTTCCGCCTTATATCTAGTTGTGGATTTTTTGTCAGTTTGAGCTTATGTACCAAAGAAAAATGACCACAATGCTTCAGCTGCAGCAACAGCCAGAGCCAAAGGCGACAAGCCAGTTTTTCAGGCGATTCATCGGTGGCAGCAGTTTCTGTCCTACCCGCATCTTTCTCTTGTTTGTTTTCTTGATGTTCGCTCTTCCTCGTGGGTCTGTGTTCTGTGGGATCTGTTGGCACGCGACACGGAGAGAAAGATGCTCAAAAAGCGTAGGAGGACTGAAAGGAAAAGGCAAGCAAAACAAGCGCTATTGGATGAAGAGAAGGAATTCGAAGAAGTCCTCGCCAGAGCTAGAGTGAAATTCCACACTACAGCTATCACGCCTACGACTGCGCTGCTTACGCCCGAAGAGCAAGCCATAGCAGCGCGCGGTGAACGCCAAGACAGATCATGCAAAGAGACAGCAAAAAAGCACCCAGTGAATATTGGAGAGTTCCGAGACCGTCCAAACTGTCGCAGCAAGCCTGGGAAACCACCCCAGATTTTGGAGCGCCCAAATATCAATGTTGCTATGCACTCACTGGCAAGCGCCATGTTGGCCAACAAGCAACAAGAAGGCCGTGCAATATCCCACACAGCCCCCACACCATCCAAGGCCGCTACACGCAGCGAAGAACCAGTCAAGCACACTACATCACAGCGAGGGGAACCACAGCTACCAAAAGTCATGTGGATCGCACGGAGTCTCTCGGAAAGCGACAATGATGAGCCCCCGCCGCTTCAATCCGACTCTAGCGATGACAGTGTGTTTCGGGACGCCGACAGAAGTCAGCCAGCTCATGAGCCCTATGCGAGTGACGACATTGACAATGTTCGCCAATTGTTTGCCCTTGCCTCAACACAGCTATACACATGTGAGCCACCAGCCAAGCACGTTTTGATAGCGGGCAAGACACTGGACCCCGCTACAGCGGCGCAATGGACCTACGAGCTAACAATACGATATCGGCAATGCTACCACACAGTCCGTGAACTTCAGTTACAGAAGCACCAAAAGCAAGTGACAATGACATTCAACGACATCCTCAGGTCAGTTGGGCTCGAGGACGAATCCGAAAGGTTGAGTCAATGTGACGAATATGAAGCGATCTTCTTTAAGTCAGAAGTAATATTGGATCTTTCAAGACCTCTTCTACAACTATGGGTATGGCGCGTCAGTTCTCACGCACTCACATTATACAAAGAGTGGCTCTTCCGCGCTGAGACACTCTTGTCGCAGTCGGTGCACCCATTAAAGCTCCAATGCTTTGCCCAATATTTCCCTAAGGTATATTAGCACCAGGGAATCCTGGAGCACTGCTCCTTTTTGTTTGTTTTTTATTATCTATCTATTTTTTCATTATATATTGAGCCTTCCGGCTGACTGACATGCCTGCATAACCCCTGAGTTCCTCGAGGGTTACAACGCCACACCTTTGGCTTTCTTTTTCACTATCCCCATGCCTTGCCTACCTCAGCTCTCTGACAACGCATGCACGTCTTGCTTTTGCTCACCCAGACTGCTAAAGCGCAAGCCTACAACTCACACTCTTTCCGTTTATTGTTGCTCCATGTTCAGTGTTCGTGACTTGAAGTGATTTGAGGCCTAAACACAGCACTAGCACCCCCACTCAACAGCCAAACCTAACGTTAACACGAGACCCAGCACACATAAACACAAACCAGTCACACCGGAACATGACAACTGTTGCACTGTCCATACCACTGACAGACCTATCGACAGACTGCACATCACACAGGACCATACATCACTCAGCACACCACACACACCTCAAACACAATTCTCTGCACACACTTGATCCTGGTGAACACCACAGGTCCACTGCTGCCAGCGTGGCGATCATTTTACCTCCTGTTCCAACAATTTAGCTTTTCTGTTTTCACCCGGCTACTTATCCCCAGTCTACCATGCTTTTTCCCTGCAGCTGGTTTTCTTTTTGAAAACTATGCAGTAAGCCCTTGCTGGCAAGGCTTGTTTTGTTTAAAATAGTCCTTGAGGGTTTTTTTTTTTCACACTCCAACCAGCACCCATAGGTTCATAACCATTGGGGGAGTGACAGAAATCAGGCTTTCCGATTCTTGTACATACTTCAGACCCAGGCCCAGGTGTATGTAGGGCTGTGTACATCCTGAGTCCCCGGGAGGACATGAACTCGGTGATTTGCCGCACATAGCCACAGCAACCCACAGGAGGGCCTAAAAACCCAAATGAGGGAGGTTGAGGCCATGCGTAGCCGCATTGAGCCATGACACCCCCAACCATTCTTGATGTAACATAGAACGAACCCACAAGGACCCTGCAGGTGTTGACATGGTTAAAAAAAACGAGTGTGCAGACTACATCAGCCGCAACAACTTCGACGCCCTGATTGGTGCCCGGTCTGAAGCGCTGGCTAAGGAGGCGTTCAGCCGTATGGACGTCCACTTGGACCTCAACATGACTATGATACGCCCCCTGGATGGACTCCAACAATCGGAGTACCTGAAGGAGTTTGGGGATATCTACAAGCGCCTGGAGAAATGCCTTGAACCCTTCTTGGTCAACCAAGAACAGTGGAAGAGGGACAAGAGCTACCTCTGGCACGAGGACCGAATAGTACTACCCAGTGACAGAGTCCCAGCGCTTCTCAAGTGGACCCATGAGTCCAGTGGTCATGTGGGTGCTGACCGTACCCTGAGGCTATTCAAGCAGTGGTTCCACACTACGTGGACTGACGACCAACTACGGAAAAGCCTCCAGCCTATCGTGGACAAGTGCCCGTGCAGGTCCTGCAAACCAGGGGATATCAGGGACAGAGGTCTCTACTCGACCCTGCCCATCCCTCACTGTGCTAACAGTGTACTATGCGTGGACTACACGGAGATGCCGAAGTTCGGGGGCTATGACTTCGCCCTCGTTGTAACCTGTGGGTTGACCAGGTTTACCAGGGTGTTCCCATGTACCAAGCACATTACCGGGGAGGAGACTATCAAGATACTCCTGGAGGAGTGGTTTTGTGTCTATGGGGCGCCCAAGGAGATCAACTCCGATGAGGACGTACGAGTACGCTCAGATACCGGCTGGTACAAGAGGGTCCTGAGGTCCCTCAATGTCCAGGTGTCTACGGGGATCCCCTACTCTCACACGAGCAACCCCCTATGTCAGCGACAGATCCGTGTCCTGAAGGAAAATGTAAGGATATGGTGCAAAACTGAACGCACCAGAGACTGGTTGAGACTACTCCCCGTCATATCCTTGATGATGAACTCCCAAGAGAGTTCAGCTACTGGCTACTCGCCCCATGAGCTATTCCTAGGGCGCCCGGCGTGGTTCCTACATGCCCCCTATCCAGAGGACACCCATTATTCTGTGGGTGAATGGGTCCAAGAGCAACAAGCGAAGGTGGACAAGGCCAAGGCTATGCTCCAGAGAGTGAGGGAGCGTCAGTGGAACAAGAAGAACAAGCACCGAGTACCGGCCACCTACCAAGAGGGGGACTGGGTGCTGGTGCACCACAGTCGACTACCCGCCTGGCCACGCTCCACCAGCGATGACCCATACTTCGGGCCGTACAAGATTCTATCAGTGGATGGACACCGTATCACCGTGCGGTGTTCTCCCCGTATCACCGTGCGGTGTTCTCCTCGTCTAGGGGGGACCCTGGTGTGCGCTGCTCAACATCTGAAGCACTACCATGATCCTGAAGACCTCTGTGGGGAAGAATGGGAGCTTAACGACGAGGAGATCGCCGCCCTAGACGTACAAGGGGCTGCCAGCCCTATGGGAGTTGAAGGGGAACTCCCCGACATGAACGCGGAGGAGATGGCTAAGGAAGGCTTCTACCTGGTGAAGTCTGTCTTACGCCACCGCTATCGCCAGGGTTGGCGCTTCCTCACCCTCTGGGAAGGGTTTGGAGTCGAAGAGGCCACCTGGGAGCCCTTCTCTGCGTTTGTCCTACCTGAGGGACGCCTAAACTCAGTTCTGGTTGACTACTTGTCCCAGAACAACCTTGGTGAGTTGCTGAGGCTCGCTGAGACGCTTGCCTCCAAGACTAAAGCTAGGGACTGAACCTTACCCCTAAGTGTGCTACGTATGTCTGGGTGTGTCTCACTTCTCTCCCGGGCGTGGCTCCCGAATCAACGGGCTTCGCTGATGTCGGACCGAAGGTACTAGTCAGTTACTGGTACCACTCCTATGGCGCCCAATTTCTGTGCTGGCACCTATCAATGGGGGACGACGGCAACAGCCCTACCTACTAGAGGGGAGGGGTGGCCAAGTGTGCTAAGGGCATACAAAACGCCCATTTTTGCTAAAGGCCAAAAGCTAACGCACTCCCCTGCCCACGTGGAAAAGAACGCGGGACAGGAGACACCACTACTCTACACACCCTACCTACAGTGGCACCATCCTGGTGGGCGAGCACTTCTGCAACTGGCTCAAGCCCCCACTCAGGACTACCACTCCTACACTTACGCTCTACTGGGTGGTGTTGAAGAACAAAGTCGTGGGTCCTAATGACCCTCCTGTGAAGAAGACAAGAGAACACAGCGCTGCTAAGCAACTGTGGCCTAACAGGGACGCCACAACGCGTTTCCCTGCTAGGGCTTGGAGGGGAGAGGCGCACAGGTGGCGTGCACAGCGTGGATGTCGATGGAGTCAAACTGCCCTCGCCACTCCTGGCTGAGGCGCAGTAAATTGATTGTGGGATCAGCGCCCTTGTTTAGCAGGGCAAGAAAAAAATGGGACGCTGCTGCACCAATCACCCTACCTGCCCACCTGTAAAGCAAAGGCCAATGAAGGGGTGTTTGCGGCTGAGGAACCAAGCCACACTTCACGTATTATACGCTTCTCAGTGTGACCTATAATACGCTGTCCTCAAACACCCCTGTCAAGCAAGCAAGCGTTAAGAGACTCCTCAGGTTCACTTAAAGAACGCACCGAGGAGCCCCTGGGTAACCTAAACAAGGTTTATCGTGCGCATTTCGCGTGGCCTACCCTTTAATGCGTGTGTGAATGCACGAGCATGCACGAATTTGCGATCTACCTTTCTTTGTCTCCTAATCTTACCCACAATCCATACCACGATCACGAACTCCACCAGGGGGTGGCCCCTCCTGGGCTTACTCACCTTACCTGCCGCTGGAGAGCGAAGCAAGGGAGAGCAGAAACGAGACACAAGCGAAGCAAGCGTTTATGCACGCGTGTGTATGTTCTAATCAGTGCTACAAAAAAGGGAGGTTTGTGCTGTAAGAGCAGTTGTCACAGTTGCCCCGCATTGCACCGCGGGGCAGGACCGGTAGCCCCGCGTGACAACCACTCCCTGGCCGAAGGCCATCTGCTTTTTCCCTAATCTCACCTCTAATCGTCTGCAATCTTTCTAATCTAGCCCTCTATCGTTTGTTAGCGCTGCTACAAGACTCGTTCACGGAGACACGAGACGAGCAATGTGCATGCTGCATACGAGACGAGCACACCTGAGGTTTATACCTGATTCATTGAAGTCATATTCTCATTTTTGGAATTCTTGGATTTTTGATTCTTTCTGTCAGTGTGGGTGGAATCTGTATGTTTATTTATTTATGTGTGTCTCGTCATTTTCCTGTCTACGTGAGACATACGTTTATAATCTCATTATTTCTGTATTTTCCGGCGCTTCGCTAAGAGCCGCTCCTGCGCGCCGCCTTTTTCTGCGTAGGAATTTCTTGATTTAAAAAATCGAGAGATGACTACAATTTTTATAAAAATGTGCATCTGATGCACAATTGGATTCTGCTCAGGTGTGTTGTCTTAGAAAAATTCTAGGCCGTCATTTGACGGATTTAGGTGTTGTCGCTTCGCGCTTGCGTGGATTCGTCCATAATTCTCCCATTCCTGTCTGTACAGATACCCACGCGCAGCCTCGCTGAGTAGGCCGTGTTCGGGCCAAAACGCAGCAGCCTGGAGAGACTGAGCAGAACCCAAGACGCCACCAAGGGGCAATTTAATTTTTTTTGACGACTCCCTTCGCCCTAAGACAGGTCACAGGTCGCCTGCAGGTTTACGAGAACCCATGCGAGTGTGTTGCGTCTTGCGTTGGGTTTATGTCGCGCTGCGTCTTGGAGGGAGGGATGCACATGCACATGTTTTTGGCATGCTCCCAACCTAAACCAACCAAGCCACAGGAACCCCGGCAGCGCCATGAGCGCTGAGCTTTCTGTAGGAAATGTCACGAACACAGCAGCAAAAAGGCGCCAGCCATGGTGAGCGCCCATTTATCCACTGTGAGGGAGGCCATAGGTATTTTAAAGTAGATGTGGAAACCAAGGAAAGGCCAAGAAAAAATCCCTTTTTCCTGAAAGTGCGACAGTGGTGGCCACCACAGCACAAGGAGGGAGTAAGAAAAAGTGCTTTTGCAATGCTTTAGGGTATACTTTAGTTGTATTAGAGGTGCTCTAAGCACACAGGCATTTCTATCTTAGTATTGGCCCAACCAAAAGTGGTCATAACACATTTTGACCCCCGGAACCAAACACTAAATCAGGATATGGAGTGGACCCCTCAATCCCCTATCAATGTGAGGCTATTCATCTTTTCCTGAGTTGACTGAGAACTGACATATCCAGGGCAGAGCCTATGAATTTATCTATGTTTTCTCATGAATTCTTAGCTATCCTAGTGGTATGCACCCTAGGGGGCTGGGGCACCTCTTTTTGAGAGGTCCTGGGTTCAATTCCCGGTCAGCCTAGCTAAGTAGGAAGATCCCATGTGACATGGCAGTGACCTCATCGCCACATGCCCTGCCACCTCAGCACATATGGGACCCAAAACAAAGAGAGCACATCTCCTGAGATGGCACTATGGAGATTGAGTGACTATGGGGCAGTTTTCGGACTCTTTTCCCAAAACATTTCAACTATCTTTGTGAATATGCAATCCGATTTGCCCTGAGTTGCAGTTTCTGTGATTATTCTTACATCTTCCACTGTTTACACTGCAGCCCTTCATGCTTTGATCCCGATTCTCTTCTACTTGCTTATCTCTGGCTTGGGTTATCCTGGGTTGGTTGTATTTCAGCAAATAAAACATTTTCCTCATCAAAAACAAGCAGCAGGAAACCCTACACCAGCAGCAAGCAGCAGGAGAGGCACAACAAACACACAGTGTTGAAATCACTATAAAGCTTTCTGTGGCACTGAGGTACTGCGACCAGTGTTATCTTCTTTGGCGCTTTTGACCCTACCTCACACGCATCTGGTCCCAGCCATCACAGCTGCCATTGTTGCTTCTGTCACTGCTGCTTGTATCTCTTGTTTTCCTTTCACAGGACGCCCGCATCAGCATGAACGACAGCTGTTAAGTCTGGATCGCTGGGAGACGAGAGATCCGGAGACAAGGACGTCGTGCAAGCATTTTGGCAGGTTTTGTATGTGTGCAATTGACTGTTTTTGTGTCAGACAGTGCATGTGTGAGGGGTTGCGCCAACCTGCAGCCCTCGTTTGGAATGACGGGTCAGAGCCTCCGCAATGCCCATGTGCCATAGATGTGGGGTCTGACTCAAATTCTGAGGCTCATGGCACAGATGAGCTCCACTCTGACGTGGAGGACGTGCCTGATGCTCAGTCTGTATATACAGCTCCACCCCCCGATTCTTTTGCGGGTCATTTTGGGCTCCGTCGGGACTACAGGGGCCCAGGCAACGTTTCGGGAGGGGGGGGCACACAGACGCCCACACCGGCCCCAGTTTTGTGTCATCATTGTAAATGTGAAGTGGATGAAGTGTGCGCCATGTGTTTGCCGGGAGATATCCCCCGGGACGATTTGGCTGATGACGAACAGGAGGGGGACCCACTGAAGATGGCCCAGATCGGATCCACACCAGTCACGTCACGACGGGTGCGGGCCCAGTACTCAAAGTTTTTTCGGAAAATGGCACTTCAGACCCCCGGTAGATGCCGCCAGGCTGTGCGCAGGAAGATGAGACGATCCACTAAATTTTTGTACTCACAGGGCGATCACATTCTTTTGTTGTCAGTACGAGACATGATACTGAAATGCGCTGGGCTGAAGGGTGATCAGTTCGTTGATGTTTTTGCTTCCAAGCAGGCACACCTATGATTTTATGAAGTCGCCAGATCCCAAAATTATTGTCGCAGCGGATGCCAAAAAACCAACAGAAACTGTCGCCGCGCGCGCATTTTCACTCGCCGAGAGCAATTTTTGGCTCAGAAATCTGAAAATACGCGATTACGAAGCGCTTTTTGCGCGTACAATCGAAGATACCAACCACCCGCACCTTTTCAATCACGATACCCCGCTCGGAACTGCTCCCAAGTCTCGTAAACGGTCAATTACCTCCCAAAAAGCCACAATTTGGCCTTTTTTTGCCATTTTTCCGTCGGAAAACACATTCTATCTTGTTCCGAGAGGCTGCGGATCAATCAAAGGTGTTCCGTGGAACCACTTGACGATTTCCAAAACATAGCAACATCCACCAAGCCATCAAGCTCTCGTAACGTGCCAATCTACCCCCATTTTTGGCCCAAAATGCCACATTTTGGCCTTTTTTCACCACTCTTTCATCATAAAACACATTCTATCTCTTTCTAAGAGGTTGCGGATCAATCAAAGGTGTTTAATGGAACCACTTGACGATTTCCAAAACATAGCAACATCCACCAAGCCATCAAGCTCTCGTAACGTGCGAATCTACCCCCATTTTTGGCCCAAAATGCCACATTTTGGCCTTTTTTCACCACTCTTTCATCATAAAACACATTCTATCTCTTTCTAAGAGGCTGCGGATCAATCAAAGGTGTTCCATGGAACCACTTGACGATTTCCAAAACATACAAACATCCACCAAGCCATCTACCTCTCGTGACATGCGAGTATACCCCCATTTTTCGCCAAAACTGCCATATTTCAGCCTTTTTTTGCATGGTTACGGTCATAATATTTGGTCAATGTTGTTGCGAGAGTCCGCGAATCTTTCTATTGTGTTCCATGGAACCACTTGATGACGAGGATGTGGGTTAGGCAAATATTGGTACAATTTCCTCTCCTATATTGAAGATTATGACGCGGACGGTGCCAAAAACAGCCATGTTTGGGGGTAGTGATGTGTCCCATGCCCAGCTGCTATGTCTTGTCACGTGCCAACTTGTTGTGTCGCAGGGAGGGTTTCCATACGATGTGTTGCATGTCACACTAGGTAGGTACTCAATCCTTTAAAGTGCCATTGTTATGATATGACGAAGAGCAAGCCCCGCGTGGGCCGTCCCCGATTGGCCAATCCGTCGCTGAAGACCTTGAGGAACAGAGCTAGTGCCGCAAATGCAAACCTTAAAAGGGCACTTCCCCAGTTGGTGACTAATGCCAAAGCTCGGAATCAAAAACGTGTCAAAAATCGACAACGTGCGGAGAAAAACCCTCCCCCAGAGGTTATTGTACGCTCCTTATTGGCAAAGCATGCGGGCAAATCGACATGGAAGCAGTTTATCGATACCAAGCAGGATATCAGCGACGATCAACATCTAGGCATTTACCGCAACAAGGTTACTCGCTTGGCCAAAAGCTTAAGGGCCAATGTTGGTGGCGTGGTGTTCACGCGGCGATCGAGCCGACTCGACCCATGGAAGGCCATCCCTCTCTACTTGCAAATAGCGAACCGCGACCACTTGCACCATGAAGGTACATACAAACGCAGCATAAACATCTTCATTGATGGTTGCGAGGTGGCGTGTTACAAACCCGCTGGTGTGGTTACTCTATCTCTTACTCTACCAACGTTACGGGTTCCACATCAAGTTAGTGCTGTGCTTCGCCTGTGTCATTGGATGGGCACCGAAGAACCTAACGAGTTGAAGCTGCGGCTACGTAATCTGAAGCTAAAGGAAGTATTGACTGACGCTCAAAAGGGTGCATTTGATGGGCATAGGTATCGAATCACCATGAACTTGGATTGGAGCCTTCTAACAAAAATCTTGTGTTGGGAGCAGAGTGGTCACGAGAAAGCATGCTGGGCCTGTGTTGCGCTCCGGCGGCATTGGATGTATTGTGACTACATGAAACAACCACAAAGGCCATTGGAATCCTTCTTTGGTGGCGTATTGGGCTTTTTCTTGTCCCTCTTTGAGACAATTGACGATATCATCTATGACGTCGTCCATTGTCTTGCATTGGTACTCCGCAACATGTTGTTGCACGCTTTGGATATATGGGTGCAAGATATGAGCGCTAAGTACCCACACCTTGTTGATCCGGGATTGTTGGGTCGTTTGCGGGATGTGTACAACAAGCATCTCGAACGGTGTCCGTATAGACCTCCGGACAAGCGCGGCCCTGAGTACAAAGGTTGGTCTCCTGGAGGAAATATGTCAAAGGAACAAATTTTGTACAATGACAAATTCTGGGATGACCTGTGCGCCGTTCTTCCAACGGCTGCACATGGGCTAGATTTCGGCGCAAAACACCCCGGTGTGCCAAGTGGAAGCCCCTTGCAATGGTACTGTAGAGAGCTCCGCCGCTTGTGCGTGCAAATGTGTGCCTGGAAACCCGAAGGAGTTGAGCGGCGCACTGCTGACTGTGACCGTTTGCACCGGGTGTATCAGGCCCTTGGGCTCCCGACGGAAAGGATCACGGTCCAATGTCACTTCTTCCTCGCCCACTATGAGCCGCGGTTGCGTAGGCATGCAAACTTGCAAGGTGGCAGTAGCGAAGGTGGCGAGCATGCACATCAGACGGTGCATAGAATTGTTGCCGTGCGGAAGTCCAAGCCGAATCACAAATGTCCAGAAGTGTTTCTTCCGCCTACCACAAGTGAACCCTGTCTTAGGCTTGGCAATCATGTCCGGGGAGGCAGATGTACGCGACCACAAACGGTTTTGCTCCAAAGCCGAAGCCCTCAAATACCATATCAGTGATGTTTTCCGGGCGGAGGAGGAACCGGCTGAGGAGCATACCGCAGTGAAGAATGATTTGCAAATCAATTCGGTGGCCTTTGGGCTCAGTGGTCGCGTACGGGAGAAAGGCACACCACCCACCGCACCCACCCTCTTTCAAGTAGCATGGAAGGGGAAGGTTACTGGGAAAGTGTTCCCCAATGGTGAGATCGAGCTTCAGCATTCGGATGGGCCGAATAGGTACAAACCAGAGCACGTGCTACCGAAGCTCATTTATGGGATACGTGAAATCTCGCCCGCGGTAGCAATTCTGTCCGAAGACGCAAAGGCCGCTCATGCCGCTTTCAACCCGGATGAAGGAAGTAGTAGCGGGGATGTCAGTAGCGGGGATGATGCCTCTGATGAGTGTGACGGTGATTCAAAGAGAAAGCGGCCGAGCAATGCATCTCCACCATCAGCCGAGAAGAGAAAGAAGAAGCCATGCCTCAAAAAAACCGCGAAGCCAGCGGCAAAAAAGGCTGAGCGGGGGCGGAAGGCACCGGAGGAGGAAATTCGCCGCGTGCTGCAACGGGTTAGGGAAGATGGGTCATCTGCATTGGATGATACCCGAGACTGGGATGCCAAGAGCATGGCTGCACTTCTGGATGCATACGGAGCCTACCACACTAAGAGTGCCACGTCAAAAGAGATGCGGTCTGCCTTCCGTAGGGATCTCGATGATGGCCTAAGGGAGCCCTGCACTGTGCCTGCTGCACGTCCAAAGGAGGCCTGCACTTTTAAGCCTCTCTTGGGAAAGACTTCTGCGTTGTCTTTGCCGATTCAAAGGAACATATCTTGCAAAAGACGTCTTCCTTGTCCTCCTTGTCTTCCTTGTCAATGGATGGGTTGACCGTAGGACCCCCAAGTAGAAAGGATGAGGCACACGTCATTGCCAATAGTGACGACGCCGGGGACGGTTACATGACTGACAAGTCTGGGGAAGGGCGAGTCACCCCTCCGTTGTCCCGCACCCTCTTCCCGGGAAAGCATGACAGAAGGGATGGCCACAAGCATGATGATGATGATTACTCCGATATCCTTGAACCAAGGGATGGCGACAATCATGATGATGATGATGACCTCGAAATCCTTGACGATGGCGACAAGCATGATGATGAGGACCCCGATATCCATGCTTTGGTGCGGGGAAAGGCCTTCTCTCGAACAGGTGACGTGTTGAACAAGTGCACAGTCAAAGCACGCAGTTTGCGAGTGGAATCATTTGAATATATGTGGCCCGACCTTGGAGAGATGCGGCTGCACCCAGCCGCACTTGAGGACGAAGCCGATGAATGGCAAGAGCACGTGCTGCAGTCCATTACGGCTCAAAGGACGACATATGGGCTGCCCTTGCAAGGTGTTTACTTTGGGCGCCTGAAGGGCAGCCGTGAAGGCTCATTCACCAATTTTTGGGCCGAAAAGCGTTCGGGATTGACGGTCTTTGTGCCACTAGGCCTACCGAAAGGGACTTCATGGAAGGTGAAGGTCATCTTGAGCAGTGGAGAGTACACATGGGAAGTTGGTGACCGTGATTATTTCCAAGTTCCTGCTGAAAATGCTCGCTCACTTCTTCATCCAGCTGGTCGCCCCGCGTACTTTCTGGCGATGCAGTTTGGAGATGCTGAACACCCATTGCCAATGGCCATTGATTCCCCACGTGATGTATGTAGTGTGCAGTGTGCGAATTATAATCTATGTGTATTTGGCGAACATTGCACCTGACAGGTTCATGGCCTGAAGAGTGTTTTTCTTCTTGTGTTGTGCCTACATGTGTCATCTTTGCCTTCTTACTTTGTCTCTCCTCTCCCATATGGGCCGTAGCAAATGAGGTTGGAGAATCTTCCAAAGAAAGGATATAGTGGGCGAATTTTTCAATTTTTAGGCATAGTGTGCAACTCCCATCTCCCAATGCGGTAAATTAGACCAGAACACAACAACACCGCAGAGCACAACACCGCAGAGCTCTTTTTCCTTTTGCCTATAGGTCCATGAAGTCAACAGGCGAAGGCCCACTTTGCCTGCAGCACCCCAGGGCCCACGGAGGTCGGATCGCGTGCACCTTGCTGACGCGGCGCCCAAGAAGGATGATGGTGCGAAGAAGGATGATGGCGCCAAGAAGGATGATGCTCGCAAGCGGGATGCTGCACATGCCAAGGAGCTCAAGGCGCACGCAGCTGCCGCCACTGCTGCACATGCCAAGGCCAAGGCGGAAGCGAAGCTCGCTAAGGTGGCGAATGCAAAGGCGGCCAAGGCATTGAAGGATGCGGCCAAGGAGCGCGCCGAGAAGGAGGCTTGCAAGAAGGAATTGGCTTCGCAAAAAAGTTTGCTGGCGGCAAGGGCCAACCGCCTGAGTGAGATGGAGAAGGAATTGGACGACCTAAGGCGTAGTAAGAGTTCGGACAAGAATTCGGGTGCAAGCACGGCACAGGGCATGGGCAATGAGCCCCGCCATGGCGTGGTGCAGGGCACGAACATGGGAACGGGCACCGGGCAGGGTCATGGCATGGTGCAGGGCACGAACATGGGAATGGGCACCGGGCAGGGTCATGGCATGGTGCAGGGCATGGTGCAGGGTGGTGGTGCGGGACAGGCCATGGGAATGGGGATGGGGATGGGGATGGGGCCAAGCATGGGCATGGGCATGGGCATGGGCATGGGCATGGGTATGGGTATGGGGCAAAACTCAAACATGCCTATGGGCCCGAACATGGGCATGGGGATGGGGTCAGGCATGGGCATGGGTGTGGGCATGGGACAAAACCCTAACATGCTGATGGGCACAGGCATGGGCGTTGGCGTGGGGCAGGGCATGGGCATGGGTACGGGTATGAGTATGGGGCAAGGGATGGGTATGGGTACCGGGATGGGGCAAGGGGTGGGTATGGGACAGGGCATGGGTATGGGACCTGGGATGGGTATGGGTGCGGCAATGGGGCAAGGCATGGGTATGGGTATGGGTATGGGCATGGGGCAGGGCATGGGCATGCACCAAAATAGGTGGTGCTGAGCCCAGGCTTAGATTTCGGATTCATAAATTCCCTGCTGTTGTAGTTTCAAAGGCGTCTTTCTCTGTGTATGGTGAATTGTACCAGTGGAGGATGGAAGTCTCCGTCTCAAAAGCATATTCATATGCCACACACAAGCAAAAAGGTGAGGAAGGTGTGAAGACAACAGTGCCTTCTGTGGCTGCACAGCTGCTCCACTTTCTGTGGCAGTGCTTTAGTTTACCATTTATTTTCTGCGTCCAACAATCACTGCATGGTTCATCCTGTATTTGATTGTGACAGGCTCCGAAATCTACCACAATGCAAGATTCCATGGGCAATGACTATGCTGTGCCAAAGAGTGGCCTATTGTTCCACAAGAGTGTCTGGATAGTCAGATAGTGTCTGGATCTCATTTACATGCAGGCCTCTCCCACTTGTCTATTGTCTGTTGTCTGTTGTCTGTTGCCTGCCGTCAGTTGAGCGTTGTCGTCCATTGTATGTTGTCTGTTGTCTGTTGTCTGCGGTCTGTTGTCTGTTGCCTGCCGTCAGTTATACGTCGTCGTCCATTGTCTGTTGTCTGTTGTCTGTTGTCTGTTGTCTGTTGTCTGTTGTCTGCGGTCTGTTGTCTGTTGCCTGCCGTCAGTTGTACGTTGTCGTCCATTGTTGTTGTCTGTTGTCTGTTGTCTGTTGTCTGTTGTCTGTTGTCTGTTGTCTGTTGTCTGTTGTCTGTTGTCTGCGGTCTGGTCTGTTGCCTGCCTGTTGTCTGTTGTCTGTTGTCTGTTGTCTGTTGCGTGTCGCCTGAGGTAAATTGGACGTCGTCCAGTGTTGTCTGTTGTCTGTTGTCTGTTGTCTGTTGCCTGTCGTCAGTTGAACGTCGTCGTCCAGTCGTGACTAGCTCTATTCCTGCGATTCATTCAGAGTTCCTTCAGACGTGGAATCTTGGGGGTGTCCGAGTGCATGTTCCAATTTGCTGATGTGTTGCACGTCTCAGGAGTAAGAAAGTTCATACAGACCAATTTCTGGATCGAATTCAATCAGCATTCTGCATCCTGCGATTCATTCAGAGTTCCTTGAGACATGGAATCTTGGGGGTGTCCGAGTTGATCAGCTTTGCCTTCGCCAATGTCAGCTTTGACTCCATTTGTCCATTGGCGGCATGTTCCAATTTGCTGATGTGTTGCACGTCTCAGGAGTAAGAAAGTTCATACAGACCAATTTCTGGATCGAATTCAATCAGCATTCTGCATCCTGCGATTCATTCAGAGTTCCTTGAGACATGGAATCTTGGGGGTGTCCGAGTTGATCAGCTTTGCCTTCGCCAATGTCAGCTTTGACTCCATTTGTCCATTGGCGGCATGTTCCAATTTGCTGATGTGTTGCACGTCTCCGATGAGTTTGTTTGTGCGCCTGTTGTATCTGTGTCAAATGGGAAGGATACATGTTGCAATTTGCTGATGTGTTGCACGTCTCAAGAGTAAGAAATTTCTGGAGCCCGTCTTCGCCAAAATTTGACATTTTTCGTCAAAAATGGGCCAAAAAAGGCCATTTTTTTGCCAAAAATAGGTTTTTTGCCCTGTTGTGGACTGGCAACGACCCCCCCCCCCCTATTTTGAGGGTGCCCAATACAAAAGAACACGTCTCAGGAACAAACAAGTTCATACTGACCAATTTCTGGAGCCCGTCTTCGCCAAAATTTGACATTTTTCGTCAAAAATGGGCCAAAAAAGGCCATTTTTTTGCCAAAAATAGGTTTTTTGCCCTGTCGTGGACTGGCAACGACCCCCCCCCCCTATTTTGAGTGTGCCCAATACAAAAAAACACGTCTCAGGAACGAACAAGTTCATACTGACCAATTTCTGGAGCCCGTCTTCGCCAAAATTTGACATTTTTCGTCAAAAATGGGCCAAAAAAGGCCATTTTTTTGGCCAAAAATAGGTTTTTTTTGCCCTGTGATGGACTGGCAACGACCCCCCCCCCCTATTTTGAGGGTGCCCGATACAAGAAAAAACGTCCCAGGAGCAAACAACCTCATAAAGACCAATTTCTGCAGCCCGTCTTCGCCAAAATTTGACATTTTTCGTCAAAAATGGGCCAAAAAAAGGCCATTTTTTGGCCGAAAATAGGTTTTTTTGCTCCGTGGGGGACTGGCAACGACCTCCCCCCCCTATTTTGAGGGTGCCCAATACAAAAAAACACTTCTTAGCATCAAGAAAAGTCATACAGACCAATTTCTGCAGCCTGTCTTCGCCAAAATCTGCCATTTTTTGTCAAAAATGTGCCAAAATTTGCCATTTTTTGGCCCGAAACAGGTTTTTTCGCCCTGGCGGGGACTTCCAAGACCCCCCCCCCTATTTCAAGGGTGCCCGATGCAACAAAAACGCGTCACAGGAGCAAAGGAATGCACATGGACCAGTTTTGGCAGCCTCTCTCCGCCAAAATGTCACATTTTTCGTCAAAAATCAGCCAAAATTAATTTTGGGATGAGCCTGCTTCATAAAATCATAGGTGACACTTGTTTCCAGAGTACTGGGATAAAGGGGAGAATGGGTTGTCCCATAATTGGGGTTTGTCGGACTCCAAAGGGCGACCAATGCAGAAGTTTTTAGGGTTGCATCCGCCACACCACTTGCTGCAAGACACTGTCACCAAAATCGTGCTTGACCAGGGTAGAGGAATCCTGCTGGTGCCAGTACGTAAGCAGTGTCCATGGTTTTGGACGTTGGGTGAGGTGGCGCTAGATTGGTGGGACCTCGACCCATCAGTGCCCCTATATAAGAACACTGATGGGCTCATTCTGCGGCACTCGCCCCACTGGACGACCAGGGTTGTGCTGTTTGACGCGCAGGGCATGGATCTGCGTCAGCCCCCTGAGGGTAAGGAATGGGGGTGTACAGATGAGTCTGCCGCGAGAGAGACGGATGGCTGCCACCAGATGTGTTCTGGGTGTTGCGTCTGCCATTCCAGTCACCGCGTATTGTCCCCGCCTTCGTCCATGACGGAAGCACGGTTGCGTGTGCTGCGGCAGGACACTGCCGCGCATGACCTGCTTTCGGAACGCAGCCTGCGGGCTGTTGTTGAGGGCGATGGCATTGATCCCCGTTGTGTGCCGTATCGGAAGATGTTGGAGGAGAAATTTTCGACTGTTTTTGAGTTTGCGAAAAATATCCTAACGGATGTGGACCATTCTAAGCGTGCTGAGGCTCGCATCGCGCGAATAAAATTGAAACAAGGAGCCGTACCTCAGAGGGTTGGCCCTTATAGAACCGTGGGAGTCCGAGATGCCGGTTTTCGGGAATTGATTTCTAAATTTTTTGAGCGCGGCATGCTCGAAAAATCGTTTTCCAGTTGGGCAGCAAGGGCCTTTTGTGTGCCCAAGCCGGGAGGTAAATGGCGATTAGTCATCGACTACCGCTACCTCAATTCGCAAATTGCGGATCAGGCTTTTCCTGCTCCCGGTCATTGAAGACCTTTTTTTGGAGCAGTCCAAAAACGCCATTTGGTCCATCTTCCATTCGGAAGATGGGTTTCACCAAATGGTTTTGGAGCCTGAATCCAGGCCCCTCACGGCGTTTGTGACGCCGTGGGGTCTTTTTCAGTGGACTGTGCTGCCCATGGGGCTGACAACGGCCCCACAGGCCTATCAGAGAATGGTCCAGCTCTGTTTGGAGGAAACGGGGGTAAAACCCTACATTGATGATGTGCTGAGGGGTACACCAGACACCGAGGACAGCCCAGATCTGGACGCACCAGTGACTGATGGTTGTATTCGTCAGCACTATCAAGATTTGTGCAGTATCTTAACATGTTTGCGGGATTGGCAGCTGTCCATTAAGCCGTCAATGGTTTTTTTGTTTCTGCGATGGGTGCGTTTTTGTGCACAGATTTTGGAGCGAGGAAGGAGATCAGCAGATCCTGAGAAGGTCGCTGCAGTCTCCAAGTGGGATTGGCGGGACATCCGGACCCCAACCCACCTGAAAGCATTTTTGGGGTTAGCACAATGGTATGCATTTTACATTGATAAATTTGCAGACCACGCAGCGCCGCTGACGGATGCCCTCCGGGGTCTGGATTTGACGAAAAAGGAAAAATTCAAGTCCACACACCCACCCCTGAGCGCATCCAAACGCAAAGCTGTTTTTCAGCAGTTTCCCGATGTCGTTTGGAGAACAGGATTCACTGGACGCCGGATATGATCTGGCATTTTGGACAGCTGAAAGAAAAATTTTTAAATCCCGTGCAGCAGTACATTCCAGATACTCAGAGGCAGTTCTGGATTCGTACCGATGCCAGTGACTTTGCGGTCGGTGGTGTGCTGGAGCAACACCGCTGCAAATGTCCTGAGCCTGATGATCCTACCCAGGGTTGCGGATGTCCCCTGTTTCCTGTGGCGTTTTTTTTGAGGAAGTTGCAGGGTGATAAGTCCCATCGCCAACGTGCTTGGCCAGTGAGGGACAAGGAAACATATGCAATCGTTGCGACGCTCCACAAATTTCACGCATGGCTACAGCATGTAAGTGCGGCTAGCCCCATCTGCTCAGATTTTCAGACATTCTGCCCAGATTGGCTACATTTTGGTCATTTTCTTTGCTTCGGCGGAATTGCCGCCTCGCAGCTCAGTCACAGGATATTTCCTATATATTTCCGATATGCCGGATTTGATTCCGCGGTCCATTTCCCGTAAATCCACCGCGTTCCGCTATTTTAGCTGGAATCGCCATTTGCCGCTGACGCGCGCTCGCGGGCCTGATCGGCCAAAGCTTTTTACATAAATGGATTATTTAAATTCTTTCAGACAGTTTTGGACACTCAGATGTATTTAGAATAATTCCCCTCAATTTTCTTCATAGACTGGGATTTTCTGCCGGACCACAATCAGCATGGATCTTGCTTCTGTTGTCGCTGCTCTCGCCTCCGTTGGTGTCCGAGTGTCCGGTTCTACCCCCAATAACAACATCCAGGGAGACTCCTCGCGTGCCTGCCCCACTGGTCTTGCCGGCCCCCAGCCCTCCGGCACCCACAACGACCCAGGGCAGCACTTTCATGGTAGCAGAGGCTACCTGAATGTTGTTCCTTTGGTGTCCCAACCACAGCTAGCCCCTCAGTACGGCCCCGTAGACTCCGCCACCTCCGGAGACGTAACGATTACGCTGCCGTGGTGCTGTGCGAACGAGGCCTTGAGAGGACTGCCTTGCGCAAGCCCAAATTGCCCAAGAAGGGCACAAATCAGCAGCTGTGGAGGCCCAGATTACAATCAAGATCCCAGTCGAAATTGGCCATCAAGCAGCTGGAATCTCCCAGCCTACGCTAATGGCAACGCTCCGGTGGAGCTTACGGACCTGGCAGGTACCAATACTCCTTACCAATGTCCACATTTTGAGACCATCGACGCCGACATTGACGACATTGAGATGGGTGGTCCAGGTGAGGTACCTACCTATAATCGACCAGCCTCATGGGCAAAATGGGACAACCATTTGTCTTCGGAAGTGACCCGTAACCTTGAGGCGCTTGAGGCCCTGTGTCTATTAGCCACGTCTAAGCTGATAGGACAAGAAAGAATCGCCTCTGATTTTTTATTTGAATATTTTTTCCTCCTTCAAGAAGAAATTAAGACCAGGATGTGGTGGTGTTCTCAAGAAGATGAATCTTTTGCCATTTTCTTGCAGATCTGGGAGGCAAGCCCCTTCCCGAAGGAGAAGACCAAGGCACCGGTTGCCGGGCCCTCCGCCCCTCATCCCTCTGTTTCCATCCGCGACGATCTAGCCGCCGCCGTTGAGGAAGGAATCTTAGAGGCAGCTAGGCAGGCAAGCCTGGAAATTAGGACTGAAGGAGCGCCCCAAGTGGACTCCTGGCTGCGAACCACTGAGATTAGCGGTCCGACAGCCTGCTCAGGCCCTTCAGGACACGGTATGTACTGTCCTGCCGACTGCTCTTGCAGATTACAGCGAGATACTGAGCTCCAATTGCTCAAAGATCAAATGCAACTCATCATTCAGACGCTGGGAATTAAAGATCTTTTCAAGACCCACATGAGGTCTGAGGGCGCATCATCGGTGGAACAAACAACAGAACCGTCGGAGGAGGCGACAGAAATTTTTTCGATTGCTCCTTCGGTGGACTCTAAGACCACCGATGCAAGGATCAGCAGGACTAAGCTAAAGGAAAGGGTTACAATCTCTCGATCTCAGAGTAGATCGGCGAAGGCTAGGACTGAGGTGCAGAATGCCAAACGAACTGCCTCCCGTACTACCCTTCCTGCTGTTGATTCCAATGCAATTGCCCAGATGTTGCTCGCCCAGACCCTCGCCGGAGCTGGTGTGGCTAATGATGCCGCCAAGGTGTCTGCCATTACGGCCGGTGTTGGGCTGGATTCACTCCTAAATCCTACATCATTGCGACTTCGTCAGGTTGCCAAGCAGCCAAAGTATAATGGGAACCCCAGACGTTGGCCTCAGTTCCAACGGGAATTTAAACTGTGGGTTAAGACTCAAAAGCTCCAGGATGATCAGTTCCTGATGGCCCTCCTGGACTGCCTTGAGGGAGCGCCGGCCAACACTTGGCTCAGAACCTGGAGTGATCGTGAAGATTCAAGTTCCCCCCTTACCTTTGATGAGGTGTGGGAACAGTTGGAGGTACGTGGATCCCGGCTGCCTGAGGACCATTACCACCAGATGTTGAAGATATTTCCTTCGTTCTCGCGATTAATCTTGCACGAAGTGCAGGACAAGAGACAGCGCTTCTGGAATCTCGTAGAAGAATCTGAACATTCAGGCGAAAAATTTTCTAGTGCCGAGCTGAAAAATCTGATTTTTGACAAGATCCCCTCAGAAACCGCCGCCACCCTTCGGAATCGACAGTCCGAAGAAAAGGTCAAGACCTGGTGGGCGGAGATCGATGGCTTTGATGCCTCGGCCAACCGGTTTACCGTCAGGGAGGCACTTCAAAAGTGCGCCCCCACGTCGTTTACCAAGGTGAAATTCACTGAAAACACGTGGAAAATCAAGTTCAATGAACACGAGGATCGGGACTTGTTTGTCCAAGTCCTCAATAGGGGAGTAAGTTTCCACGGCCATCGCCTGAAGGCCAGGAACTGGGTGTTTTCGTTTACCCCGCAGGAACTGTGGGAAGAGGTTGAGCGGCTCGCTGACGCCGCCAATCAAAATTTTCATGAGGGTCTTGGGGGAAACAAGAACACCCAGCAAAACACCCAAAATGGGGCCCAAAAGGGCAACAAAAAGGTGAATGACACCCGGAATGTTCAGGATCATTGTAGCATCTGCCTTCTTTTAGGTTCTACGAACCGAGCTAAGACCCATTCCACTGCTAATCACCGATGGTCTGCTTACGATCACAAGGTGATTGGTGAAAATGTCAGTAATTCGCAGAATTCAGACAGGAATGACAGACAGGTGCATGGTGCCAAGGGGGGAAAGGGTAATTCGACTCCCTCCGGTGGGAACAAAAATACTGGAGGCCCTGGCGGGTCCCAAGGCAAAGGGAATCGGACTCCATCCGGCTCCAGTGGGCAGCCAAACGGCCAGATGAGTCCCAATGGCAACGCCGGAGGCGGAAATCGAAATCCAGGCCAAACCCCTCAATCCGGTACAAATAAAGGAAATGCTCCAGGATCACAGGGTAAAGGTAAGGGAAATCCTTCAGGAACCCCTTTCTCTGGTAAGGGCAGAGGGCGTGGCGACGGTGGTGGCCCATCATCCGGCGGCCGTGGCCGTGGACGAGGAAAGGGCAACCATCGTGTGGATCAGGTCTCAGGTGCAGACCAGGTGTCTGATGCGGATCGAGATTATGTCGAAAATGCCCTGAATCCAGTGGATGATCCGTCCCAAGATGAGTGGATCGACGAATCAGGCTGTGTTCACAATGTAAATGCAGCCGCTGGAGGTCAGAACGCCTAGGGGAGCCACGAAAATCGCCCCTCCCCAGGCGATTTCAGGCATGATCCCCAAATTCCTGATCGACCATTACTTGATGTAGGGTCGCTTGTCTCCTCTCCCCTGGATCCGGCAGCGGATCCTTCTGTTGTAGTGGACGAGGTTGGTGTACAGTCCAAGCACAGGGCTCGTCAGTTTGTCACAAAGCTGTGGGTCTCTGATTGCAAGGGAAATTTCCACCTCGCCACTTGTTTGTGTGACAATGGATCAGAGGTAAATCTCCAATCCAATTCCTTCTTACCCGACGACTGCGTGTTTGAATCGCCTCATCCTGTTACCCTCGAGGGAGTTTCTGGACATTCTCTCGCAGGTGGGCAACGCGGTTGTTATATATCAACTCATTTGGTCGCTCAAGACCTTCTGGAAGAGCAAAATGTGGAAGAAGTTGTCCTTAAGGATGACTACTTCTATCGTGCCGACATAAAGTATGACCTTTATTTGGGCCATCCTTGGCTTCGCAAGAACAGGGTAGCGCCCGTAGGTCATCGTCGTTGTCTTTTGCTGGAGTCAGGTCCCTTGGAGCGTCCTGAATTTCGTTTTTTGCACGCAGGGTTTAAAAGTGCAGAAGAATTTTTGAAGCAAAAGGTGACACCAAAATTTGGTGAAGATGTCACCATTGCAGAGGTGAATGGGAGTGCCGATTACTCCCAAGAGTTAGAATGTCTTCGTAGGGACTCCCAGCCACGACGCCCTTCGCGCTGGCACTCTTCATCCTACAGAGTTGTCGACAAATGGCGCGATGCAATTTGTGAATATTTTCATGAACATCATTCCTTTTGGCCACAGTATGATGCCTTTGCTAACCGTATGAACAAGCGCTTTGACAAGCACTTCAGCGACGCTTGGACCCACAAATGGGACAAGAAGTTGTGGATTAATCCTCCGTTTCACTTAATCCAGCAGGTCATCCACAAAATCAAGCACGATAAAACCCAGGCAATTTTAGTTGTGCCCTTGTGGGACGACAAGCCTTGGTTTCAGGAATTACAAGACATTTGTGTAGATTACATCGAACTTCCCAGGAAGATTAAGCTGTATGCCAGGGACGACACAGGTCCCCTGCCACAGCGGTCCTGGAGTTCGCTTGCATTCCTGGTGGATGGAAAGCTTTCTGACTCTAATTCTGCTGATTCTGGTACTGATTCTTGTGTTGGGTCAGAATCTGAGGTTGAGCGTGGTACTGATGATGAATCTATTTTTTCTGATTTTTGTCCGTCAGATACCCAAGGTGATTCAACGTCCAATGGATCCGCCTCGTCTCCCTCTTCCCCAATACAATCGACATCGAAAAGAATCTTCAGTACACGGGCGAAGAAAAATTCGAAATCGCGCCGCAAATTCAGAGTTTTTTATGAAAAACCCCCTGTGGAAGCTTTCATGGATCCTTTCAAGGAGCTGGATCACGAAGAGAATCTCTGGGATTTCGACCCACGACCCACCTATCTTCAAGAGGCAGTTGATACGGACCTGTTTAGGGACATCCGTAAGAAGATTCTTCCTGCCAAAGCCGAAGAAGTTGCCAAAGTTTTTTCGACAGTAATTCCTGGCGATCAGGTGGACACTGAATTGTGTTCCAAGTCCAGAGAAAAGATTTTTGAGGAACGGAAGGACACAACCCTTTCAGGGAAGTTAATCAAAGACCCCCCTGTCCGTGGACAGTTCGGTGAAGCCTTCATCGAGCTTCGTGAAGGGTACAAGGCAAAAAAACAGCGCCCTTATGAAAATCATGGACACAAACATGAGATACTCCGAAAAATCATCGAGAGAAATCTCAGGGAATTTGGTTGGCTTGAGGGTTGTATGACCAGCGAATGATGTTGTTCACCCTTCACAGTCCCGAAGCCACCGCCTGCAGACCAGAACACCATTGATGGTTGGCGAATGGTGGTTGATTTTCGCAATCTCAACGCCGAAACAAAGGCGGATTCACACCCCCTGCCCCTCATTGAGGAGGAAATCGCCAAGATGGCAAGAGGTCGTTTGTTCTCTGTGCTGGATCTCCGTCACGGCTTTCACCAAATGCCGTTGAGGAAGGACAGCAGACCTCTTACCTGTATGTGCACGCCATGTGGCCCAGTCCAATGGACCGTCATGCCCATGGGGCTGAAGAACGCCCCCTCATTTTTTCAAAGAATGATGGAGGATGTGCTGTTCACAACCCATCCGGAGCTTCGTGCCTTCGTGAGTGTGTACATAGATGACATAATCATCGCGACGGAGGGGGAGGGACTGAC
This sequence comes from Eutreptiella sp. 'Long Island Sound 2002', assembly GCA_964036045.1. NCBI lineage: Eukaryota > Euglenozoa > Euglenophyceae > Eutreptiales > Eutreptiaceae > Eutreptiella > Eutreptiella sp. 'Long Island Sound 2002'. The sequence goes on along the minus strand of OZ038397.1, from coordinate 26,455,831 downwards.
CGAAGCCGAGCTGGTGGCCCTACATGAGAAGCAGCTGAACCAAGTTTTGGATATTCTTGACGCCAATCAGCTGATTTGTGGGCCAAAGAAGGGAAAATTATTTTTAAAATCAGTCGAATTTTGTGGTTCTCTCCTAGAGAATGGCACTCGACGACCCAGTCCAGGGAAGCTCGTCGCTATTCAGAAGTGGAAGCGCCCTGAGACGATCACGGAGTTGAGAGGATTCCTGGGTTGTTGCAATTTTTACCACACTTTTGTGCCGAATTATGCCAAATTTGCTGCCCCCCTCACTGAATTATTGAAGGTAGGGAGAGATGCGGGCAAGGCAGGTTCAAAGGTTCGTGTCAAGTGGACTGACGAGTGCGAGGAGGCCTTCCATCACTTGAAGGCAGCCCTCTGCGAAGTCGCCACGTTGCATGTGCCCCAATTTGACCGACCCTTCTACATTAGAACCGACGCATCTAGGTACGCGATCGGAGCTGTCCTTGAACAGGTTGATGAAGCCACCGGCGATCATTACCCTCTTGCATTTTGGTCACGGAAGCTAGCCCCACGCCAAATGCAATGGTCGCCGCGTGAGCAAGAGACTTACGCCATAATTTGCGCTCTAAAAAAGTACCAATCGTGGGTTGGCACCAATCGAGTCGAGGTCCTGACGGATCATCGATCTCTGGAGTATTGGGCCACTGAACATATTGATACTGTTGCGAGCCCAGCTGGTCGACGGGCCAGATGGCACGAATTTCTCTCTCTGTTTGACCTCCATGTGTCGTATTTGCCTGGAAAACATAACACGGTAGCGGATGCTCTGAGCCGATGGGCTTACCCCGCCTCAGAGGGGCTGCAAAGTACCAACATCCATGGTACGGAGCAGGACCGCCATGTCATCATCGAATGGGATCAGGAAGAAAAGAAACTCATTCGACGTGCATGCATGCAGTGCGCTGTTAAACAGCACGCATTGCCGTGTCACGACATCACGGCCATCACAGATCCGGCGCATGCTCACGAGATCTGCACCAAAACGCTGAAAGTCGTGGAGAAAGTCACCGATCCCTCCTCAGGGAGTGTGAAACGGCTTGACTATACCCGACAAGTAAGTCGATTTCGGTTGATCGAGGGCATTAAGCGTCGAGATCCGGCCAAAACTCCACCCCTGCCGAAGGATTCCCTGATCATCCGTGACTGGACGTCCGATTACCTGCAGGATCCCATGTTTAAAGAGGTCTTTGGAAATCTCCAATCCAAAGATGCTCACAAGGATGGGATTTTTGCTGAGTACTCGTTGGATGGGGGGAAGCTGTGGATGGAGGGTAAATTGTGTGTGCCAGACGCCCTAGCCCCCCGAGTGTTAAACTGGTGGCACAAATGGGAGTCCCCCCACGCACATGGCCGTCGACTGTGGTCGATGATTAAACATAGGTTGTTTGGCTCACGGCTATATACTCACTGCATGAAAGTAGCCGCCGGATGCGCCCAATGTGCTGTCTCGACGCCTCCCAGCGCGAAGAAGCACGGCCATCTGAGGCCTCATCCTATTCCGGAGCGTCTCTTCAACAGAGTCACGAGTGATTTTTTCTATCTCCGTGAACTCGATGACGAAGAGTGCCATTGGACGAATAAAAAAGTCAATGGTGTGCTCCTCATTCAGTGCCGTCATTCCGGCTACATTCAAGTGTTGCCTTGCAACATTGAGTCGATGACTGGCAAGGCTGCCGCCAAGTGGTGCGCGCAGACCTGGATGGGAGGCTGGGACGTCCCATCCGAGGTGGTCACGGATTCAGGCAAAGAGTACACCTCCGAATGGTGGAGAGAATTGTGTGCTCGCCTTGGAATCCACCACCTCCGATGTGAAATCCACTCGCATCGAGCGCTGCCTGGCGAAAGAGCCGGCCGCTCAATTATTAATATGCTTCGTAAGGAGCTCGCGAGTGAAAAGGATTTCCATTGGATGGAAGTTCTCTTCGCATTGCTTCGCCGTTACCACAACACGCCTTTGTATCATGGCCTTTCTCCAAATGAAATTGTCTTTGGACGAAAGAAGTGTTGGTGGAACATGCCGTTGAATAATCCTCGCCCCTGTAAAGATGCTTCGCTGTTTTTGGACGAAGTCCAACGAGCAGATAAATCTGTGTCGAAATTAATCGAGAAGCATCAAGCTGACTGGCTTTGGGTTCAAAATCAAGGTCGAAAAAATCCCCACAATTTTGAAGTCGATGATCGAGTTTGGCTTCGAAAATCCGAAACCACCCTGGACGGAGATGACAAGCTTCTTCCCTTGTGGGAGGGGCCATTCGCTGTTACAGCGCGTCTTGGTGAGAACAGATGGAGGATTCGTGTGGATGTCAGCAGGGAAATTGACGTTTCGGGCGATCGCCTCAAGAGAGAGATCCCCTCCCCCAAGGATCGAGTTAAACCCCTTTTTTGGACTGCGAAACACTTGTCCGATCGGGTCATCGAAGGGGGGAAGTACGAACTCAAGAGGATTGTTGAAGCAAGACGTGACGCCAAGGGCGAATGGGAATTTCTGTGTGAGTGGAGGGGCTTTGATTCCAGTCACAACAACTGGGAACCAGCCCAATCCTTTGTCCATGGGTACACCAAGGGGTTCATCGACTTCCTCAAGAAGCACCCCGAAATTGGAGTACTCCTGACAGACTGTTTGTCGAAACCAGACAGACAAGTGGAGAGCGACGGAAAACGACCTGTGGTGAATCGAGATCCAGCCTTTTATGGCCCTCAGCAGCCACATTCCAGGGCTGATCCGTCGATCCCCCCTCCTGCGGTCAGGCCAGCCCAGGAGCCAAATGAGGACCAAGCTTCAAGTTCGGCCGCTGATCTGCAGCGCCCAAGCCGTACGAGGGCCAGGCCAGACAGGTTGGTGGTCACATGCATTCGTGCTTGGCCGAATTAAGGAAGCCATCCTACCACATTCTGCTCAATCCACTGTTCATTCTTTCTGTTTATGTCATGATGTGGAGAACTGCGAATGTTTGATAATTTGACGTCAATTAACTTTTCTTTGGTCTCCGTTCGGCAGACAAGGCGTAGATACGCTGACGGAGTGTGCTGCCGTGTACAGAAACAACCAAACTCAGGCTTAATTCAGGCAGATTCGGGGTAATCTTGTCTCTGTTGGTCTGTGCATCTTTGGAATTTGGCTACTCGTGCAGATGGAAGCAAATGTACATAATCAAAACGCTGGCCAGCGACATTCACCCCTACAGGTATCCCCTGTAGTACTGGCTGCCCTAGAGGCGACGCCAGGAACACAGATCATACCTTCATTTGCTGTGATGCTAACGCCAAAGTCCAGATTCAGATCCAGGATCCTCAAATTTACCTTGAATTTCTCAGGTTTGTCCATCATTCTGCCACTGTTGTACGAAACCCAGACGTCAATTGTTCAGACAATCTTCATGTAGGAGCTCTAGGGACTTCTAACAGCAACCTCTGAAGTCCGTAAGCTTCGTTGTATTTTTGGCACACGCCAATGTGAGCTCAATTCGACCAGAAACTGTCGAGAATGGTGAATCCAAGTGTCTTGTGGGACTCCATCGAAAGATTGGCCTTGTCCAAGTCGATTGACACCACCGCCACTGTAAATTCGGTGTCTCTCAGTTATATACTGTCAGTAAAGCGCCTTCAGCGAACCTTCGGCGCGTTACATGCCAAGGATCCAGGGCCAGCATGTCCCATCATGATGCATCATCACATGATCCACATTTTCAATGAATCTGTTAGATGCTCGCGAACCAACGTGCCGGAAAGCACAATTGAGCTGAATAAACGACAATATATATTAACTATAGTCTAAACGAAAGTGTTAGTAGTTTCAGTAGACATTCCGCTTCATTTCACCTCCATCTCATGAATTTGCTGATGTTACGACAATTTAGATTGATTTCCTTGTCATCTCCCATCATTCCTCGAAGATCTGTTTAGATCTAAGTGAACAGAAGAACATCTCTACCTTCGGTGGTTCACTTAGGGTCTGTAGACTACATGTGTATTTGTTTAATCTCTCTGTGATTGCTTAATCCCCTCAATCTCTGCTCAATTTGACTCTCAATCTTGCTCAATTTTGTGATCATCCACCAGATGCGCCAATTCTGAGCCACATGCTGCACTGTTCAGAACGACAAAAGCGGGATAACACGATGTAGAGTTCGGCGAGGACACCGTAGCGTGCCCGCGACAGCGAAACTGTGCCAGAGGGCTGAGATGACACTCCAATTCTTGATCCCCCCACTCAATCCACCAATAATATACCTCATTCTCAACCAATGCATGGTTTGGTATCGATTCTCGATACGTTTACATGCTTTTTAGCCCTTGACCTAATGTTTTACTGCACGGAGGACTGTTCGTCACTTCTCATTCTGTCTCATTTCAGGTTCATCCAGCCTGAGTCAGTGCCAATTCAGCCCAAATCAGGTCAGATCAAGCAGATTTCGCCCCATCGAGGCTACATTTCTATGTTTTTCTGGGACTTACCCGCACTACGTTCTTCGTTGACGTAGCGACACACCCCAGTGTGTTTTTGGAGGGGGAGTGGGAGTGCGGCTAGCCCCATCTGCTCAGATTTTCAGACATTCTGCCCAGATTGGCTACATTTTGGTCATTTTCTTTGCTTCGGCGGAATTGCCGCCTCGCAGCTCAGTCACAGGATATTTCCTATATATTTCTGATATGCCGGATTTGATTCCGCGGTCCATTTCCCGTAAATCCACCGCGTTCCGCTATTTTAGCTGGAATCGCCATTTGCCGCTGACGCGCGCTCGCGGGCCTGATCGGCCAAACCTTTTTACATAAATGGATTATTTAAATTCTTTCAGACAGTTTTGGACACTCAGATGTATTTAGAATAATTCCCCTCAATTTTCTTCATAGACTGGGATTTTCTGCCGGACCACAATCAGCATGGATCTTGCTTCTGTTGTCGCTGCTCTCGCCTCCGTTGGTGTCCGAGTGTCCGGTTCTACCCCCAATAACAACATCCAGGGAGACTCCTCGCGTGCCTGCCCCACTGGTCTTGCCGGCCCCGAGCCCTCCGGCACCCACAACGACCCAGGGCAGCACTTTCACAGCAGTCTAGACTTTTTTTGAAGTCGGCTTGGGTCGCAACAGATCACCGCAGCCTGGAGTATATGACGAAGGAGGACTTCGTTATGGTGTCTGGTCCAGTCGGCAGACGGGGCCGCTGGCACCAGTTTCTGTCACAGTTTTTGTTAGATGTAGTGTATGTGCCCGGACAGAATCAGGAAATCCCTGACACCCTCTCACGCTGGTCCTACCCAGCGTATTTGTATAGTCGTGAAACTAACATACACGGTACCGAGGAGGATGCTGAGGGCGCAGCGGCAGATGAGAGGGAGCAGCGAGCCTATGCCGATCAGCTCCTGGAGAGGGCTGAGGGTCAGGGGGAGACACAACTTTTACGTCATTTTGTGGCATGGCATTCCTCCTTGCTCGCAGCAGGAGTTACGCCTTCGAATCAGGAAGTGGGTCGCGTGGACGTGTTCCAGGATGATGCTGAGTTTTCTGAGTTTGCTGAGCAGAGGTATGCGGAGTGTGCTGCGTATTCCAGTCAGGTCAGAAATTTGTTTCCTGTTGAAGGCCTGCCACGAAAGGCCCGTCGAAAGGAGCAAAGCATCGCGATTACGCAGGGGCGCAGCCAGAATTGGTCTGCTCGTGCCCTGGGGGCTGCACTGCAATGTGCGCCTGCGGCCTGCATTCCTGATTGTGACTCTGATGAGCCGTGGGCAACGGTCTGCGCGGGGAGAGTAGTTCCCCCTGAGGTTTACATTTTGCATGCCGACTGGACTGTTTTTTATGAGCAGGACCCTCATCTCATGGGAGTCCTGGCCTCTTTGCGGCAGGAACAGGTGTCTCTTCGCGCGCCAGGTTATGCGTTTTATAGTACTAGGCCTGATTGTTTACGTCTGCGCTACCGTGGCAAACATGTGGTGCCACAGGCCATCAGTCAGAAAGTTGTTCAGGCCTGCCACACGTATGTCCATGGTGGAGTGGACACGACATTCCTACTCTGTGACAGAAACTTTCGTTTCCCTGATACAGATTTGCGCCAGTCGGTCCGGCAAATCTGTGGGGCATGCCAGGTGTGTCAGCAGACTAAGCCCCAAACTGGGAAGAAACATGGGGAGCCCGCGTTTTACCCCGTGCCTGATGACCCTTGCACTAGTTTCGCCATAGATTTCGTGAGTCTCCCAATGTAATGGTACTGATCCTCTGTTATTGATTTGCGATATCCTGCAATGCTTTTTCAAAATCACTCAAATTGTTGAACTCCTTGCATCCTCTTAGTATCCCTCAGCGAACACAACAGCAGAGTGTCCCAAAACGTAATGTCATCCCGTTCTCTGTATAACAATAAAATTCACATATGCACTGCAAAATACCTAGATTATTTCTGATTGTCTATTTCATATCGCTGTGCTCCCTGTTACGCATCTGCACGTACTCGCTGCGCATGCGCGACCCATCGCGTTAGCGATCTTTACACCGTGTCCTATTACACTCCCTTCCCAAGCAATTTGCTGGGGTTTACCTCAGCAGATGGCTGACTAAGGAAAATAGACACTCAGATCTTTACACTAGGTTGGGGGGGGGTGGGCTGAGCTACTGAAGACAGCCCAGAGCAGGGTGTCAAACAAAAAAAGTCAAATGAAATAAGGGTCGTGTCTTTGCCCAAAGGAGGCAGGAAGACAACCAATCCAAAAATACTTAAAAAAGAAAAGAAAGACAAAGAAAAGAGACAAAAAAATCCTCACCAAAAAGAAACACCAAGCAGGCGTGCAACAAACAACACACCGAAAATGTGTTTGTCGCTGCTCACCATACTCACGTGTCGTGTCTTTGCTGCTGCTCTTTGCGTCCACCTGCAAGGCAGGGCAGAAGACAAAACGCAAAGCAGCAGTTCTAAAATACGAAGTTACGAAGCGAGGCGCAGCGCGTTGAAATTTGAAGCGCAACACATTCACAACAAGAAAAAATATATACAACGCACTCGTAAATTTACCTACATTACTTCTCTGGTTGCTTCGACTTACGCACTGCACTGTTCACCCTTGTTCAGCGTCACCCTGACGCCGCATTGTGGTGCTCTCCTTGGCGCCAGTCTCTTTTACCGCCGTCAAGAAAGTTTCCACACGATTCCGCAAGACGGCGTTCTCATCATCCCTGGCCGCCAAACGTCGTTCCAACAAAACTATCCTCGCGCTCTGCTCAGCGACCTTCGTTTCAGCGGCTTCGAAGGGTACTCGGTCATCCTGTTGACGCTGCTGCATACGCGCGGTAAGAATCCTTATTTTACGATGAAGACCCTTGCAGGCCTTGTCAGCGCGCCTTCGCTCTGTACGCAGCTCCTCAGCGTGCTGGGCGCGCGCCGCCTCAAGTAATCGGCTGATCATCTCCTTGGCGTCCGTCAAGCCCTCACATGTTGCCATGGACGCTGAACTGGGTAGATCGCTCTCACACAAGCCGTTGTCCCCATTGGATGACGGTCTCCTTGACGACGGCGCCCCTTGCACAGCAGACATACCAAAATTCTCCACGGCGGTTTTTGAATTTTTCGAGAACGGGATTGTAATGGTACTGATCCTCTGTTATTGATTTGCGATATCCTGCAATGCTTTTTCAAAATCACTCAAATTGTTGAACTCCTTGCATCCTCTTAGTATCCCTCAGCGAACACAACAGAAGACTGTCCCAAAACGTAATGTCATCCCATTCTCTGTATAACAATAAAATTCACATATGCAATGCAAAATACCTAGATTATTTCTGATTGTCTATTTCATATCGCTGTGCTCCCTGTTACGCATCTGCACGTACTCGCTGCGCATGCGCGACCCATCGCGTTAGCGATCTTTACACCGTGTCCTATTACACTCCCTTCCCAAGCAATTTGCTGGGGTTTACCTCAGCAAATGGCTGACTAAGGAAAATAGACACTCAGATCTTTACACCGTGTCCTATTACACCAAAAACTGTCGTTAATGGTGAGACTTACGATTACCTGATGGTCGTTGTGTGCCGCCTAACAGGCTATATTTTGGCAATTCCGACCCAAAAATTGCGTCTGGACAGCCGGAAGTCAGCTGAAATTTTTTGAGAGAGAGTTGTTTTTTTGATGGGGTTACCGAAGGAAGTGTATTCCAACAGTGCTTCGGTTCTGAGCAGCCAATTTCTGGACACATTGTTTTCCCTGAGCAGTATTGAACAACACAGTAGTGTCCCCTATAAACCGTCCACAAACGGCAGGGCGGAAATGGCAGTCAAGAGTGTGGTCATGGCGCATAGGCATTTTTTGACTCAGCGACCGCGCTCATGGTATCATGTTCTCCCCCTAGCCTTGTGGGGGTTGAATGACCTGCCAGGTTTCTTTGCCCCCTACTCCCCCCACAGGCTGGTTTTTGGGAGGGACCCCGTAGGGTTTGGGGAGGTACCCCCCACAGTGCCGGGAGATGGGGCGGAAGATGCGCAGCAATTTTTTTCAAGACTTGTGACTGAGCGTCAACAGGTCAAAACTGCGTTGAAGCGCCTGCATGACAAGGAGTCTAGCGCATTGCGCAAAAAGTTTAAGGTGCAACCTTTCTGAGGAGGTGATCGTGTGTGGTTGCCAGATCGCCCGAAGTGGGATCAGCCACACTACAATAAGTTAAAGCGAATATGGCAGGGCCCGTATGAGGTTATACGGTGGGAGGGGGGGGATCGCTATGTGATTCAGGTTGGAGAAACCCAGAAAGTAGTTGCCTCAGGTCGTCTGAAATTTTACAGATTCATGTTGGAGAAAGTGACAGCCCCTTTTTCGTATTTCAGTGATAGGCAGTTGCCGCCCAACGATGACACGCATATCGGGACAAACGTTCAAGATATTCCACACGGGTTCATGTCATATCTACAAACATGTAAACATAAACTGTGTTTCCAAATAACACACAAATTCTTCAATCTCCCATTATCATTTACGCACTCACGCGCGACCTATATTCTGCGGCATTATACCTCGCAACCTGCTTCTGTGGGTTATGGGCGCATGTACACCTTACACAGTCAAAAACAGTGACGTGCCCCTTCAGTTTTGCATTCTCAACCATACTGTACTCGTATTCGCTAAAAACGCCTCACATATGCATTATCGACGACGATTTTAACCCTTTTCAATGTTTCGTTTCCTTCAATACCGGCTTTCTCCTTATCGCTGAATGGCAAGCCCCGCCAAAAAAACAGCCGAGGAACGAGAAGATACCGACTATGACCCTGGGACCTCAGGATCGGAGGCTGGAACACCAAAGAAGGGGCGGAAAAAGAGGGAAACACCAGATCCTGGCCTAACCTTGGGTACTGACATCGAGGACCACCTGAAACCGGATGGGAGGCAGGTGGAGGCTGAGCTGGACAACGTGAGAATCGACCAGGAGAAGACAAAGGGGCAGATCAGACGGAAAGATACGAAGTTACTGCAGAAGCGTATTGAGTCACTCGAAGCAGCACCGCCAACAGGCCCATTACACGTCGTTCTCTGGGAAGACAATAGTATGTTACCAACTGACTGTTTGCTCTTCTCGTTGAGCGAGCCCTTGCGCATAGACGTGTCTCATATTTGCAGATGGCGATTATTGGTGTGTATCTGGACAGCACAGCGTGGAAGCGATTGCGAAGATTCGGGAGAAGCGACGCACAGCATGTCTAGATCTGCAGCAGTGGCATACTACATGCATTGCCGATATTCTGAAGCCTACGACACCGTGGGCCTTCCGTGCAAAGCTGGCGGGACAAGCACAAGGAAGCGCACAAGACGTTGAGCCAATACCGCTGTATGAGGCAGCAGATAACCTCATTCGATGTGTTGAAGATCAGCGGCGGCGAGGCCTGGCTGACACGTACAGCAATCTCAAGATCGCCATTGTGGATGCTGTGCAGATGAGTGCCCTGGTTCCAACCGCTGAACTGAAGCAGCCTGGTCAATTTGTATGTTCATTAATCGTTGTTTCGATGCTCTTTGTTGCGCGAGGCCTCGCGCATAACGTTGTCACTTTCAGGACAAAACGTATAAATTGTGGAAAGATTTTATGACGTTTGCCTACTATGCTGGTCGGGAAGCTGTGAAAGGTCTGCAGAAGTTCCACAACAAAGGGGAGAAAGTCACGAAGAACGCGCTGAAGAAACTGGACGGGATCCTATAGAAAGGTTTATAGTGTTTTCAGCACTGTGTTTTTGCTTCTCCTGCTGCTTGCTGTAGGTGTAGGGTTTCCTGCTGCTTGTTTTGGAAGATGAAAGCCTTTGTTTTGCAGAAATAGAGTCAATCCAGGATAACCCAAGCCAGAAGTGTGCAATGAGGAGAAGATCAGGATCAAAGCATGAAGGGCTGCAGTGTAAACAGTGAAAGATGATTGGATATTCACAGAAACTGCAACTCAGGTTACAAATGAATGCATATTCACAAAGATAGCTGAAATGTTTTTGGAAAAGAGTTAGAAAACTGCCCCATGGTCACTCTCTCTCCATAGTGCCATCTCAGGAGATGTGCACTCTTTGTTTTGGGTCCCATATGTGCTGAGGTGGCATGGTATGTGGCGATGAGGTCACTGCCATGTCACATGGGATCTTCCTACTTAGCTAGGCTGACCAGGAATTGAACCCAGGACCTCTCAAAAAGAGGTGCCTAGCCCCCTAGGGTGTATACCACTAGGGCAGATAAGTATTCATGGAAAAACATAGATAAATTCATAGGCTCTACTTTGGGTATGTCAGTTCTCAGTCAACTCAGGAAAAGATGCATAGCTTCACATTGAAAGGGGATTAAGGGGTCCACTCCATATCCTGATTGGGCGTTTGGTTCCATAGGTCAAAATGTGTTATCACCACTTTTGGTTGGACCAATACTAAGATTAAAATGCATGGATGCTCAGTGCATCTCTAATACAACTAGAGTATGCCTCAAAGCAATGGATAAGCAATTTTTCTTACTCCCCCCTTGTGCTGTGGTGGCCACCACTGTCGCATTTTAGGAAAAAGGGAATTTTTCTTGGCCTTTCCTTGGTTTCCACATCTACTTTAAAATACCTACAGTTTCCCTCACACTGAAAAATGGGCGCTCACCATGGCTGGCGCTCTTTTGCTGCTCTGTTTGTAACATATCCTACAGAAGACTCAGCGCTCATGGCGCTGCCGGGGCTCCTGTGGCTTGGTTGGGTTAGTATGGGAGCATGCCAAACATGTGCATATGCATCCCTCCCTCCAAGACGCAGCGTCGACACAAACCCAACGCAAGACACATTATACACACTCGCATGGGTTCTCGTAAACCTGCTGGCGACCTGTGACCTGTCTTGAGTCGAAAGAAAATTAAATTTGCCCCTTGGTGGGGTCTTGGTTCTGCTCAGTCTCTCCAGGCACCTGCGTTTCGGCCCGAACACGGCCTACTCAGCGAGGCTGCGCGTGGGTATCTGCAGAGGCAGGAATGGGAGAATTATGGACGAATCCACGCAAAAACGAAGCGACGACACCAAAATCCGTCAAACGACGGCGTATAATTTTTCTGAAACAACACACCTGAGCAGAATCCAATTGTGCATCAGAAGCACATTTTTATAGAAATTATAGTCATCTCTCGATTTTTTAAATCCAGAAATTCATACGCATAAAATGGCGGCGCGCAGGAGCGGCTCCTAGCGAAGCGCCGGAAAATGGAGAAATAATGGAATTATAAACGTATGTCTCACGTAGTCTTGAAAATGACGAGACACACATTAATAAATAAACATACAGATTCCACCCACACTATTAGAAGAATCAAAAATTCAAGAATTCGAGAATCAATCGAAAAGACTTCAACGAATCAGGTATAAACTACAGGTATGCTCGTCTCGTATGCCGCATACACATTGCTCGTCTCGTGTCTCCGTGAACGAGCCTTGTAGCAGCGCTAACAACGATAGGACGCGATAGAGGGATTGATTAGAAAGATTGCAGATGATTAGCGGTCAGATCAGGGTGATTAGACATACACACAAGTGCATTGCAACGTTCTTCGCGTGCGCCCCTCACTTGCTCTCTCTCTCAAGCGGTAGGTAAGGTGAGTAAGCCCAGGTGGGGCCACCCCCTGGTGGAGTTCTTGATTGGCGTTGAGATGGGCAGGTTTGCCCACTACCGTCGTGCATACTCGCGCATGCACACACGCATTAAAGGGTAGGCCACGCGAAGTGCGCACGGTAAACCTTGTTTAGGCTACCCACGGGCTCCTCGGTACGTTCTTTAAGAGAACCTGAGGAGTCCCTTAAAGCTTGCTTGCTTGACAAGGGTAGCTGGTCCTCCAGCGTGTTTGCGGACAGTGTATTATAGGTCACACTGAGAAGGGTATAATACCTGGAGTGTGGCTTGGTTCCTCCGCCGCAAACGCCCTTTCATTTGCCTTTATTTTACAGGTGGGCAGGTAGGGTGATTGGTGCAGCAGCCTTTTTTTTATGCCCTGCTAAACAAGGGCGCAGATCACACAAACAAGTAACTCCGCTCCGCCTGTGGCAGAGCAGGGAGTCCGACTTCATCGACATCTGCGCCTTGCACGCGAGAGCACTCCTTCCCTCCAAGCCCTAGCAGGGGAAACGCGTTGTGGCGTCCCCTGTTAGGCCACAGTTGCTTAGCAGCGCTGTGTTCTCTTGTCATTTCACAGGAGGGTCGCTAGGACCCACGACACCTTTGCCTTCGCAACGCCCAGTAGAGTGTGCGTGTAGGAGTGGTAGTCCTGAGTGGGGGCTTGAGCCAGTTGCCCCAGTGCTCGCCCACCAGGATGGTGCCACTGTAGGGTGTGTAGGACCTGTAGTGCGTGTGTCACTGTCCCACCCGTTTCCTGCAATTTTAGCAGGGTTGGTGGGCTGTGGCAGTGGTTAGGTCAGTGTTTTGGCCACATAGCAAAACGGCGTTTTCATGCCTTCATAGCTTTTGGCCACCCCTCCCTGTAGTAGACAGATAGGTAGGGAAAACAATACCTGGATTTGCACGCTGGGTATTCCCCCAAGGTTTTGCGCCAGCACAGAAATTGGGCGCATAGGGGAGGGGAGACCCGGGGCGTACCCCGTGGCATCAATAAGCCAACCCTCCAGGTTTAGCAAGGGCGCAGACTTGGGTATAATTAGGACACCACTTCTGCGGCTTGCTCTCAGGACCTTAGGAATAGCACACTCACACATACGCTTTGGCAGGTAAGGGTAAGGTTCAGTCCCTAGCTTTAGTCTTGGAGGCAAGCGTCTCAGCGAGCCTCAGCAACTCACCAAGGTTGTTCTGGGACAAGTAGTCAACCAGAACTGAGTTTAGGCGTCCCTCAGGTAGAACAAATGCAGAGAAGGGCTCCCAGGTAGCCTCTTCGACTCCAAACCCTTCCCAGAGGGTGAGGAAGCGCCAACCCTGGCGATAGCGGTGGCGTAGGACAGACTTCACCAGGTAGAAGCCCTCCTTAGCTATCTCCTCGGCGTTCATGTCGGGGAGTTCACCCTCAACTTCCATAGGGCTGGCAGCCCCTTGTAGGTCCAGAGCGGCGATTTCCTCGTCGTTCAGCTCCCACTCCTCCCCACAGAGGTCTTCAGGATCATGGTAGCGCGTCAGGTGTTGAGCAGCGCACACCAGGGTCCCCCCTAGACGGGGGGAACACCGCACAGTGATACGGTGACCATCCACGGATAGGATCTTGTACGGCCCGAAGTATGGGTCATCGCTGGTAGAGCGTGGCCAGGCGGGTAGTCGACTGTGGTGCACCAGCACCCAGTCCCCCTCTTGGTAGGAGGCCGGTACTCGGTGCTTGTTCTTCTTGTTTTACTGACGCTCCCTCACTCTCTGGAGCATAGCCTTGGCCTTTTCCACCTTCGCTTGTTGCTCTTGGACCCATTCACCCACAGAAGAATGGGTGTCCTCTGGATAGGGGGCATGTAGGAACCATGCCGGGCGCCCCAGGAATAGCTCATGGGGCGAGTAGCCAGTCGCTGAACTCTCTTGGGAGTTCATCATCAAGGATATGACGGGGAGTAGTCTCACCCAGTCTCTGGTGCGTTCAGTTTTGCACCATATCCTGACGTTCTCCTTCAGGACACGGATCTGTCGCTCACATAGGGGGTTGCTCGTGTGAGAGTAGGGAATCCCCGTAGACACCTGGACATTGAGGGATCTCAGGACCCTCTTGTACCAGCCAGTATCTGAGCGTACTCGTACGTCCTCATCGGAGTTGATCTCCTTGGGCGCCCCATAGACACAAAACCATTCCTCCAGGAGTATCTTGATAGTCTCCTCCCCGGTAATGTGCTTGGTACATGGGAACACCCTGGTAAACCTGGTCAACCCACAGGTTACCACGAGGGCGAAGTCATAGCCCCCGAACTTCGGCATCTCCGTGTAGTCCACGTATAGAACACTGTTGGCACAGTGAGGGATGGGCAGGGTCGAGTAGAGACCTCTGTCCCTGATATCCCCTGGTTTACAGGACCTGCACGGGCACTTGTCCACGATAGGCTGGAGGGTTTTCCGCAGTTGGTCATCAGTCCACGTAGTGTGGAACCACTGCTTGAACAGCCTCAGGGTACGGTCAGCACCCACATGACCACTGGACTCATGGGTCCACTTCAGCAGCGCTGGGACTCGGTCACTAGGCACCACGATGCGGTCCTCGTGCCAGAGGTAGCTCTTGTCCCGCTTCCACTGGTCTTGGTTGACCAGGAGGCGTTCAAGGCGTTTCTCCAAGCGCTTGTAGATATCCCCGAACTCTTTCAGGTACTCCGATTGTTGGAGTCCATCCAGGGGGCGTATCATGGTCATGTTCAGGTCCAGGTGTACGTCCATACGGCTGAACGCCTCATTAGCCAGCGCTTCAGACCGGGCACCAATCAGGGCGTCGAAGTTGTTGCGGCTGATGTAGTTGGCACACTCGTTCTTCACTCCCTGGATATGGTGTACCGTCAGCCGTAGTTGACTGAGGTAGGTCCACCAGCGCCGTAGCTTGGCCTTCTCAGGTGGGGGACCCTTCTGGAAACTGCGGACCGGTTCTTGGTCGCATAGCCAGACCACAGGGTTACTCCCCAACAGTCGTGCTTGTGAGGATAGCACCAGCATACCCGCGAGCAATTCCTGCTCATAGGTGGAGTAGTTCCCCCTGGCCTGGTTCCACTTCCAGTTCCAGTGGCCCAGAGGTACTAGGACCCACTTGTCGTCAGGGTAGCTGTGCTTGAGGGTTCCATCTCGGTTGAGACCTTCCGTCCCCCATTGGGAAATGGCCGAGTCGAACTCCTCCTTCTCTACTGCTTGCCATTGGAACAACGTTCCACCACCACCCACATCGCTGGCGTCGGTCACCAGGATAATCTCCCCTTGTGCCCTAGGCACGCCCAAGCACTTAGCGTTGGCTACCTTGTCTTTGAGCTCGTCGAACGCTTGTTGCTCTTGTGGGCCCCAGCGCCAAGTAGTACTCTTCTTGATCAAGTCCGTCAGAACGGCGCTGGTGTAGGTGAAGTTCTTGATGTGGCGGCGATAGAAGTTGCACGCCCCAATGAAACTGCGTACATCATGAAGTCCTTTCTTGGGGTCTTCGTGTCGTACCTTGGCATCCATCAGGGGTTTGGCCTTAGAGGCCGCTAGGGTCCACCACCCATAGCCAACGTCAAACCCCAGGTACTGCATGGTCTCCTGCATGAACTCACACTTCTCCAGCTTGAGTCGAGTGTGGTTCTCCTGACAGACCGCAAAGAACTCACCCAAGAGGATTAGGTGATCCTCCTGGGTATTGGTCCCAAGGCATACATCGTCGATGTGAGCCTCCATCTGGGCACCACGGGATATGAGCTCCTGCACCTTAGGTCTCCTTCGTAGGATGGACAAGATCTTGTTCATCAGCTCTTGGAATAGAGCGGGTGCGTTAGCCACGCCAAACGGCATGACCTTCCACTTGAACACCCCCCCCTGAGGGGTGATGAAGGCCAGTAGTTTCTGTGCGTTGGGCGTCAGGTCGATTTGCCAGAATCCGCTTCGCTTGTCCATTTTGGTCTTGTAGCGACAGGAGGCTATCTTCTCCAGGGTAGACTCCATATTGGGAATCGACCCTGAGTGGTTCAGCGTCTTCTTGTTCAGCTCTCCATAGTCCACTACCAGCCGTTTGGCTGTAGACCCAGGTTTGGCCACCAGGAAACAGGGGCTGCAGTGTAGGGGGTAGTCCCCGTCCTTGTACTCCAGGACTAGGCCAGCGTCGATACACTCTTGTATCTGTCGCTCGATCTCGTCGGCCTGTTCTTTAGGAGCTGGATAGGGTCTCCTCCGGATCTTGTGACCCACGAACTCGGGTTTCAGCTTGAGGTCCATCTGTACCAGCTTGTCACATGAGGCTGGAGGGGGTAGTTCTCCGAAGACCTCCAGATAGGTGCTTATAAGCTTCTGTACCCTCGGGTCCAATATCTTGATCTTGTCCTCCATGTCCTCGTCAGAGTGTAAGTTGCTTGCCCCCTGGGTAATAGACGTCGGGAGGTGGTCCTCCACCGACTCTTCGCCCGTGGTAGTATCCTTCAGCCCTTGGTAGGCATATAGAAGGTCTTGTTCAACCATCTTCGATGGACGATGGCAACATAGGCACGCTCGAGGGGGTTCACATACACATTCCTCCGAGAGGTCGTCCTCCTCTGGTGTCCTCACATGGGCGCTCCACACGCTCTTCATGAGCTTGAGATCTACCTCCCTTTGCCAGGTGGTGATCTTCTGTTCGAGGTCCTCCTTCAATTGGGATAGGTCTCCCATACGTCCTTGCTTCAGTGCCCATGAGCTGCGGGTAGGCTTCGCGTAGCATAGCTTTTTCGCCACCAACTTCCTCTTGAAATCCACATACTCCCTGAGCCTGGATCGAGGGTCCAGCTCCTCGTCCACGGGGTCTTCCACCCTCATGGAGAGTAGGGGTTTCAGTGGGGCGACGTACTCGGCGTTCTCCACTTCCTCCACACAGGTCTGCACGAAGAAGGCGTCGTGCTCAGTTTCGTCTTCTGAGTGGATAGAGCTAGGTAGCTCAGATAGTCCACACTCAGAGACTCCATCAGGAACAGGTACATGACAGGGAGAGTTGGGGGCGTTGGTGTCAGTCACGACGTACTCATCTCCTCCGGGTGCAGTCTCAACAGCATCTTGAGGTCGTAGGCGATCCTTCAAGTCACCCAAGGCGAGTCCATCGCTTTCTCGTTGTATAGCCTGGACCAGAGTCGGGTCCAGGTCCTCCCAGGGGATGGTGGTAAGACTTCCGTCCACCACGCTGAGCATACTCCCCCATCCGGGCTTCCCAATAGGCGTCTTGCGTCCCAGAGGCACGTAGATGGCCTCATCAGGCAAACGAACAGAGCTGATAGTCAGCCTGTCCAGGAGGTTTCGCCAGTACTTGTTGCCCCCATGGGCTCCCCAATCGGGGGAACACAGGACCATACGGGAACGTTCCAAGGCCACCTTGGTCAGCACCTTCCCCAGTTCACTGAATCTGGGGTTCCCGTAGGCCATCCCGAAAGAGGGCCAGTAAAATTTGTAGCTGCAGTTCTTCCCCTTGCTGCAGTAAAGGCCCAGTGCATGTTGCTTGTCGCTGGCGAACAACTCCACACTTAGGTCTTCTCGAGAGTAACCCAACTCCTTCAGACCTTGGTCTAGGACTTCCCCCAATAGTTGATAGTCCTCAGTTTTGGAGGCCGCCATCATGTTCGAGGGCTCCTCCTTCGATAGTCTCAGGTAACTCGAGGTATGTTCCGACTGCTCCAGTGGCACAGACTCTCTGCCACTGCCGTGGTCCACGTAGAGGAGGTAGGGCGCTTGCAGCGTCAGGGATTGTATCTGGGAGTGCTGTACGAAGAAGTCAGTACCCAGTACAAAGTCGAAGGCCCCAGTGTCCATCACATAGAACCGATGGGCGATAGTCCGAGAGCCCATAGGTACCTCCACTTCACAGTCCCTGCAGCTGTGCACCACATGTCCATCCCCCATACGTATAGCAGCGGTGGTCATGGTGTTCTTCAGGCTCCCACAAGGTAAAATTTTCTTGGCCACTATAGATATTGTGGCGCCAGTATCCAGTACCCCCAGGTATTCACGTCCCCCTAGTCGGATACGTACCCAAAACACCAGGTCTTGGGTGCCACCAGAGCGTCCCCGTCAGAACTCCGCGGGACAGGTCACCTCGAACCCCTGGTTCCGCAATTTGCGGGCCATCCTCATGAAACGGCTCCTCTTCTTAGCGTTGCCGTCATCACCACCTTCATGCTCACGCTTGGCTCCTTGTTCTTGCTGGGCCTGCGTCTGTGAGCGTGTGGTAGGACCAGACTGTCCTCCAGAGGGCTCGGAGTTCCCCCCTGGATTAGAGTTGGGGTTGCCTCCGTTCTTGTCCTTGTTCTTGTTGTCGGGCTGGCGGTTAGCGCCTCCTCCTCGTCCACCTTGACCCTTGTCTTGACCACCTTGACCACGTCCTTTCGACTTGCCCTTGCCGGAGTCGTTGCCTTTGGCCTTGCCTCCACCTTTGCCTGAGCCTTTGCCAGGATCTTCCCCCTTAAGCTTCGCCGATAGGCGTTGCTTATGGTAGCACTCATCCTCGTAGTGCTTCCGCTTACCGCAGAATGCACACGTGATGGTGCAGCGGTAATGATCCGGCAGCTTCGCTTTGGCGCCGGTGTTCTTCTCCTGCTGCTTCCCCTGGACGACGAAGCAGTCTCGCTGCTCGCAGTCAGAGGCGTGCTGCAGGTGGCCCTGCTCGTCTCTGGCATCACACCAGAATAGCTCCTTCACGTTCTCCATGGTACGGGCGTTGGCGTGTTTGGGGGTAGTCCCCTGCCCAGGTCGGGACCCTTGGTACCCTTTGCCTCCAGAACCTCCACCACCAGGACGGTAGTTGTTCAGGTGCTGGTCGCTCTCCTTCTCCAGCGCCATCTCCAGGAGCAGCACGCATAGATCCTCGTAGTGGAGGGATCTAGCCTTGCGCTCAGCCGTCAAACGGCACTCGTCCCATAGATCTCGAGGGAGCTTGGCCACCAACCAGAATAGCAGGTCGTCGCTGCTGTAGGAGCCGGGCGTCAGTCGTCCAGCCCAGTGATCCAGATCAGCCAACAGCTCAGATACCCTGCCAGGCTTTGGGGTTGTTGGGCAGCACGGGTAGGTTCTGGATCTCGACCCTGATGGAGAGGTCGGTTTCGTAGGTTGGGTACTGCCTCTCCAGGGCAACCAACACATCGGCAAAGGTGGCGGAGTTAGTCACGATCTGCCTGACCTGCTTCTCCAGGTACTTGGTCTTGCAGCACTGCAGGAGCAGATCGCACTTCACTCGCCCACTCGCGTGGGTTTGGCCGGTCAGTCGTAGGAACCGGCCAAAGTTCTCAGCGAACTCGCTGAGGTCCTTGCCTGTGAACTCAGGCAGGTTCACCACTATCTTGGAGGTGGCAATAGCCTTCGCCTCCTGAGCTCGGCGTCCTTCAGGGCGTCGGGTCTTCTTGTTCTTCTTCTTCTTCCTCTTACCCTTCGGGTCCTCGGGGTCCTCAGGGTCATCGTCATCTGAGGGCGAAGAAGAATCCATCGAGGGCGGCTCGTCATCGGAGGGGTCTCCGCCTAGATCACTGGAGCCATAAGGCTCCACGTCCACCATAGCCCTTAAGGCTGTCAGCCCCAGCCGGTCCAGCTCGGCCCTCGTAGAGTTCGTCACGTGGCTGTAGGGCGGCTGGGCCGTTCTCGGCACGAAGGCACTTCTCGGAATAGCTGCAGGCGTCGGCATCGGTCTGCTCCTCAGGCTCCACAGGGTATTTGTCAACCCTGCCGTCAGGTGGTTAGCCTGTACTCGGTGGGGTGACATTCCCACCGAGATAGGTGACGGTTGGGGCGGGATCATCAGGGGCTCCAGCCTCTCACGGATCTCTTGTGTGAGGTCGCCCATGATTTTTGAAGTGGCTCCTCGGAGCACCTCGTTGATCTCCGACCGCGTCAGGGACCTGTTGGAGGATCTCCCCGATCCTCTACTCCTGCCTCCAAGAGACTCTGGTCCTCTCCTCAACCCACTCAAGGGTGCATACCCAGGTGCATACCCAGGAGCATACCCTGGAACATCCACATAGGTTCCAGTAGCGTGTAGTGGATGGGGATAATCAGCTGCATACCATCGCGGCGCAGCGCTGGAAGCCACAGGCTCACTGGCAGTAGTTGCCTCATGGAGCGCAGTGGTAGGTGGGCCCATACCATAGGCGGGGTAGGGAGGCATGCCAGTAAAGCCTGTGCCCTCTGCCATAGGCGGGTTGGTTGTGGAAGTGGATGTTGCGGCGGCTGGGAGTGTGGTGGTTATAGGAGAGGGTGATGCGTGGAGGCCAGAAGCGCTTGGTGCGCCTTCGAAGGTAGGGACATCCGTCGGGTCTTGCCCTTGCTCCTCTCCTTCGTCTGCTCCTCCTCCAGCATCCTTCTCGCTCTCGTTCTCTCTCTTCCTCTTCACAGGCTGAGGCTGAGAGACCACTTCTTCGACAGACAGGGCCCCGAAAGCCGTCTGATGCCCATCCAGGGAGTCCTCAGCCGCGTCCACTGGCCCATGTAAGGGCTCCGCCGAAGGTACAGCGCCAGGTGCCGGCCTTGCCGGTGCCTCAGGCGCTGGCGCCGTCTTCACGTCGGCGTCCTCCTTTCCTGGATCCATCTTCTTTCACCCTTCTGCTTATTTTTGCCCGTACTCGGCGCACTGGATGTACGGCACGGGGTTGCTGCCGGTGCGCAGAGACAGGCTGCCTCTGCTACCAGAAAAGTTTATAGTGTTTTCAGCACTGTGTTTTTGCTTCTCCTGCTGCTTGCTGTAGGTGTAGGGTTTCCTGCTGCTTGTTTTGGAAGATGAAAACCTTTGTTTTGCAGAAATAGAGTCAATCCAGGATAACCCAAGCCAGAAGTGTGCAATGAGGAGAAGATCAGGATCAAAGCATGAAGGGCTGCAGTGTGAACAGTGAAAGATGATTGGATATTCACAGAAACTGCAACTCAGGTTACAAATGAATGCATATTCACAAAGATAGCTGAAATGTTTTTGGAAAAGAGTTAGAAAACTGCCCCATGGTCACTCTCTCTCCATAGTGCCATCTCAGGAGATGTGCACTCTTTGTTTTGGGTCCCATATGTGCTGAGGTGGCATGGTATGTGGCGATGAGGTCACTGCCATGTCACATGGGATCTTCCTACTTAGCTAGGCTGACCAGGAATTGAACCCAGGACCTCTCAAAAAGAGGTGCCTAGCCCCCTAGGGTGTATACCACTAGGGCAGATAAGTATTCATGGAAAAACATAGATAAATTCATAGGCTCTACTTTGGGTATGTCAGTTCTCAGTCAACTCAGGAAAAGATGGATAGCTTCACATTGAAAGGGGATGTAACGGCAGCAGTGACAGCACTCAATTATACACTAATGTGATCAGAATTCCAATGATTCTCAGATGTACATTAGTGCAGTAAATTTTCCGCTTCATTTCATGTTTTCCGTTCGCCGCCAGATGTCGCCTGTGAGCGCGCGTCGAGTCGCATTTGTCTTTCGTGATTTCCCAATCGGATTTATTTAAATTATTTCGAATGATTTCACGTCGTGTCATTATGTGCGATGAATGCGCATTGAGATTCTATGTCTGCTCCATTTTTGTAGACCGGGTTTTCGTACTCTTCATATTCCACCATGGAGTTCACTGGACTTACAAGTGCTTTGCATATGTCGCTCCCAGAGGCTGGATATGGGTCCGAAGAGGGTTATGTGGGTTCGGAGATATCAGGGGCAGTGTCGGGCGTTACGACCCCTGGGGCATCAAGGCTGCAGGCTTCGCAATCACAACAAAGATCAACCACTATGCAGCGGTTACATGGTAGCAGAGGAAATCATGACTCTGCTTCTGGAATCTCCACGGACACTCTTAGATCATCGGACTTTAGCGGGGCTATTACTCCTTCTGGGTCGCTGCGTGTTCCCCCCGAGGTTACCTTCGTAGCATCTCCCCAACAAACCGAGGATCATCCGTCAGAGTGCCCTTACTGTGGCCATAAACATTGGCCTGGTGTTCATACTTGTGCTGAGTGTTGCATGAACGCCCCACCCAACCTTAAACCCGGTCGAGAATCTCCCTCCTCGAGTGAATCTGGTTCCTCCTCTCACACTTTGCCTGATCTGGAAGACAGCAGCAGCGAAGGAGAGCAGTCTGAAGCTGAAATTAGTGGTGATTACTGGGAAAACCACTTTCAGCAGATCTGGAATGAGGAATTCCTGCACCGGCAGAATTGGCTGCTGGCTGAGGCGGGCTATCGTGGCCGCCTGAGGGACTGGTTCAGGGCGTCGTGCCAGTTTCTCAGGGACAGCGGCCGGTCGAGATTCGACGCCCAGCTGCAGGAGCAAGAGGATTGGGAGGAGCTGATGGACCAGTTCGACCACCAGGCCGCCGTGATGGTGCAGATGGCCATCATCGCCGAGGAACGACGCCAGAATGTGCATCCGCACGCTGGTCCGTCGGGCGCCTGGAGTCGGAACGACGACGGAGTCGACGAAATGAGGTGTGATTCGACACATTCGCACCTCTCCAGGGAGCAACTGTCCAAACTCCCCAGCTCTGCCTCCAGTGTTGACACTTGGGTCGACGAGGTAAGAAGCAAGGGAAAAGGGACAAGATGCCCGTCCTGTGGTGAATATGCCAAGGACTGCTCCTGTCGACGCCAGATTTCGTCGCTGGAAAACAAGGTGAAGGAGCTGAAGAAGGACGCCAAGGAGAGAAAGAGGGATGATGACAGCAAGTGGAAGGAGATGGAGCAGAAGCTGGAGAAGCTTACAAATCTGGTACAAAATTTGAGCACTACTGGGCTCACTGGACCAGCGCCTACAATGGCAAGCCACCCAGCACCTAGCTCCTCAGCTGCACCCACATCCACGCCTTACGGCGTTCCACATTCTCCGGCACCTCCAGCTTTTACTGGCCACCATCCAGCTTTTACTGGAACTGGAACTGGAATTTCTGGTATCCCCCCTACTGGATTTGGAAGTCCTATTGGGTTGAATCTGGGTACCGAAGGAGGAGAATCTTCTTCGCATGGGTCTATACTGTCTGTTGGTACTGTCGAAGATATTGATGGAGAGCCAAGGACCACCGTGAAGGAGCGATCAATGGCCTTGAAGAAGAAGGACCGGCGGCAGAAAGAAAATGAGGCCAAGATCAAAGAAAAGCAGAAGAAATTGAAGGAGATGAGGCTGCATCAAGCACCGCAGACGCCGTTCGTGCAGCCTACTGTGGACCAGGCGTTGCTGGCGGCCGCAATTGCGCAGGCACAGGCCATGGGAGGCGCCGCAGTCAACCCAGTGTTCGTCAATCCGGTCGGCACAGCCACAAATTTCAACCTGAACCACTTGCTGAACCCCTTGCACATGAGGCTTCGTGGGTCAGTAATGAAGCAGCCTAAGTTCTCAGGGCACCCAAATTACTGGGCGTCCTTCGAACGGCAGTTCATGGTCTGGTTGCAGACGGAGAAGCTCGACAAGGAACTCTGGATCCTTGGGTTGATGGATTGTCTGACTGGCAAGCTCAGGGAGAGCACATACAATCTGTATGTGGAACGACAAAACCAAGGAAATCCCCTGAGCTATGAGGAGTTGTATCGCAGTCTCAAGAAGAAAGGGTCTTGACTACCTGAAGATCATTACAGGAACCGTCTGGAGAACTTCAGGGCGATCAAGAAATATTTTCTGGAAGAGATTCAAATTGCAAGGCAAGATTGGGAGTTTTTGGTGCAAGAGGCGGAGAACTCTGGAGAAGGACTTTCTGAAGGCGAAATGAAGAAGATCCTCCTGAGCAAGCTCACGCCGGAGACCAAGCAGAAGATCAGGGACTCTCAGGCGGACCAAAAAGTCCTGGGCAACTGGGTTGAAGTCCGAGGATTACCAGAAACTATGGGAAAAATGGCTGTTCGTGAGTTGCTACACTCTATCAGTGCTACTGGATTGAAGGACATCACTATTCGTGAGGGCAGATGGAGAGTTGGTTTCCACGATTCTGAACAGTCGGAGTTTTTCTGCAGCATGGTGGATGGAAAAGTGAAGTATAAGGGAACAGTTTTGAAGGTACGACCGTGGATCTTCTCATATGGAGTCGAGCAGATCTGGGACCAACTTGAAAAGTATGCAAACTTGGAACGCCAGAAGTCCCAGGATGCACATGGCTTCGGAGGCAAGGTCAACGCCGTTGGTGAGAAGGGATGCTCTGTGTGCATTGCCCTTGGAAAAGAAGGTCGAGCGGCGACTCACACGACCGCAGATCACAGATGGACGGCCTCAGATCTCAAGACAATTCAGTCCAAAATGGATGGAAAGGGAAATTCTCCCAAAAATCCCCAACAGGATGGAGCACGAGATGCTGACCAGCATGGAAGGGGAAAGGGTAAGGGGCAGTCCAAAGGAAAGAACAGAGACTGGACACCAAAAGATTACTCGCAGCAAGGCGGAGATCCAAGCGACTCAAGATGGACCGATGCTGGTGGAAAAAATGGTGGAAAAAATGGCCAAAAAGGTGGAAATGGCAAGGGAAAGTCCGGGAATCAAGAGGATTCCAAGGTGAATGGCAACCCCCTGTACGCGGAGACGCCAGCGAACAAGACCTTCGGCAACAACAAGGATACTGGAGGTCGAGGCAAGGGCAGATCCAACGAATCCAACCCCAATTCCAACACCTCCAACAACAAAGGCCAAGGAGGTAAGAAAGGTGGTGGTGGAAAATAATTTGGTGGTCGTGGACGTGGAAAAGGAGTGAATGCTGTCGAAGCAGGAGAAGAATGGGTTGACGAAGGACAAGTACAGCCGAACGAAGAAGAAGAATGGCAATAGGGAAGCCAACTTGACCCAAATCCCAACACTGGGGTTGAGTGGCAGGAGACAAAACCCATCAGGGTAGTTGGGGCGGTGGATGGACGCTGCTGGGACCGGCTGGCGCGCTCCTCCGGCCTCCTTTACCCTGCCTGGGTCCTCAGCGCTGTCCGGCGAGGCAAGCAGCGCCAGTTTGTCTGCTGGATCCAGGTCAGATCGACGGATGGTAAGGTCAAACTTGCCAGATGTCTGATCGACAATGGTTCAGAGGTGAATCTGGTGCGAAAAGGCTTTCTGCAGGAGGATGAGACGAAGATGTCCTCCACCCCTGTCCAGCCAGAGGGAGTCAGCGGACATCGCCTTGACGGTGGCGACAGAGAAGCAGAATTGGCGGTCAGATTGGTGAAACAATCAGTCTGGAGTGTGGAAGAGACGGTCACTGAGGAGTGGTTTCCTGGAAAATTCTATGAAGCCAGCATAAAGTACGATTTATTCTTGGGTCAACCATGGCTTCACGCTCATCGTGTGTCGCCCATGGGACACAGGACGTGCTTCCTCCAAGATCCGTCGACCAACGACCCGTCCGAACTGTATTATCTGCACCCATATACCAAGAGTATCCACCAATTCAAGGAGAGAAATAAGCTGCGTTTTCAGCAAGATGGGCAGGAATGGACAAGGAATCAAGAAGATTTCGACGAAGGAAAGGTGGATGCGTTGAACAGCAAGAAGTGGAAGTCAGTTTGCTATCGAGTGGTCGACAAATGGCGGGACATTCTGGTGGATTATTTCGAAAAGAACCACAATTTTCGTCCTGAAGTTGATGCTTTTGCAAACAAAAAGAATAAAAGATTTCCGAAGTTCTACGACGATGCCTGGAGTGAGGACTGGTCTGAACCTCTTTGGATCAATCCGCCCTTCGACGTTTTTCCTCGTGTGGTGCAGAAGCTAAAGCAATCCGGCGCAAAGGCGATTTTAATTGTCCCCAATAAGCCAAGACAAGAGTGGTTCAAGGACATTATGGACATTTCAATCGATATTGTCGAGCTACCTCACAAGGGAGTGAAGCTGTATTGCGAAGACAATGGCAAGCCTTTACCACAGCGTTCGTGGAGCACGTTGGCGTGCTTAGTTGACGGAAATCTGGGAGATTATTGGCAAGATGGCAGTGAAATGGGAACAGAAGAGGTGTAAGTGCGGCTAGCCCCATCTGCTCAGATTTTCAGACATTCTGTCCAGATTGGCTACATTTTGGTCATTTTCTTTGCTTCGGCGGAATCGCCGCCTCGCAGCTCAGTCACAGGATATTTCCTATATATTTCTGATATGCCGGATTTGATTCCGCGGTCCATTTCCCGTAAATCCGCCGCGTTCCGCTATTTCAGCTGGAATTGCCATTTACCGCTGACGCGCGCTCGCGGGCCAGATCGGCCAAACATTTTTACATAATTGGATTATTTAAATCTTTTCAGACAGTTTTGGACACTCAGATGTATTTAGAATAATTCGCATCAATTTTCTTCATAGACTGGGATTTTCTGCCGGACAACACTCAACATGGATCTTGCCTCAGTTGTTGCTGCTCTTGCCTCCGTGGGTGTTCGAGTCTCCGGTTCTACCCCCAATAACAACGTTCAGGTCGACTCCTCGCGTGCCTGCCCCACTGGTCTTGCCGGCCCCGAGCCCTCCGGCACCATCAACGACCCAGGGCAGCACTTTCATGGTAGCAGAGGCTACCTGAATGTTGTTCCTTTGGTGTCCCAACCACAGTTAGCTCCCCAGTACGGCCCCGTAGACTCCGCCACCTCCGGAGACGTAACGATTACGCTGCCGTGGTGCTGTGCGAACGAGGCCTTGAGAGGAATGCCTTGCGCTAGCCCAAGCTGCCCAAGAAGGGCACAAATCAGCAGCTGTGGGGACCCAAATTACAATCCCAATCCCAGTCGAAATTGGCCATCAAGCAGCTGGAATCTCCCAGCCTACGCTGATGGCAACGCTCCGGTGGACCTTACGGAGCTGGCAGGTACCCACATCCCTTACCAATGTCCTTCATTCGAGACCATCGAAGCCGACATTGACGACATTGAGATGGGTGGTCCAGGTGAGGTACCTAACTACAATCGACCAGCCTCATGGGCACAATTGGACAACCATTTGTCTTCAGAAGTGACCCGTAACCTTGAGGCGCTTGAGGCCCTTTGTCTATTAGCCACGTCTAAGCTGATAGGTCAAGAAAGAATCGCCTCTGATTCTTTATTCGAATATTTTTTCCTCCTTCAAGAAGAAATTAATACAAGGATGTGGTGGTGTTCTCAAGAAGATGAATCTTTTGCCATTTTTTTGCAGATCTGGGAGGCAAGCCCCTTCCCGAAGGAGAAGACCAAGGCACCTGTTGCCGGGCCCTCCGCCCCTCATCCCTCTGTTTCCATCCGCGACGATCTAGCCGCCGCGGTGGAGGAAGGAATTTAAGAGGCAGCCAGGCAGGCAAGCCTGGAAATTAGGGCTGAAGGAGCTCCCCAAGTGGACTCCTGGCTGCGAACCACTGAGATTAGCGGTCCGACAGCCTGCTCAGGCCCTTCAGGACACGGTATGTACTGTCCTGCCGACTGCTCTTGCAGATTACAGCGAGATACTGAGCTCCAATTGCTCAAAGATCAAATGCAACTCATCATTCAGACGCTGGGAATTAAAGATCTTTTCAAGACACACATGCGGTCTGAGGGCGCATCATCGGTGGAACAAACAACAGAACCGTCGGAGGAGGCGACAGAAATTTTTTCGATTGCTCCTTCGGTGGACTCTAAGACCACCGATGCCAGGATCAGCAGGACTAAGCTAAAGGAAAGGGTTACAATCTCTCGATCTCAGAGTAGGTCGGCGAAGGCTAGGACTGAGGCTCAGAATGCCAAGCGAACTGCCTCCCGTACTACCCTTCCTGCTGTTGATTCCAATGCAATAGCCCAGATGTTGCTCGCCCAGACCCTCGCCGGAGCTGGTGTGGCTAATGATGCCGCCAAGGTGTCTGCCATTACGGCCGGTGTTGGGCTGGATTCTCTCCTTAATCCTACTTCATTGCGACTTCGTCAGGTTCCCAAGCAACCGAAGTATAATGGAAACCCCGTACGTTGGCCTCAGTTCCAACGGGAATTTAAACTGTGGGTTAAGACCCAAAAACTTCAAGATGATCAGTTCCTGATGGCCCTCTTGGACTGCCTTGAGGGAGCGCCGGCCAACACTTGGCTCAGGACCTGGAGTGATCGTGAGGATTCAAGTTCCCCCCTTACCTTTGATGAGGTGTGGGAACAGTTGGAGGTACGTGGATCCCGGCTGCCAGAGGACCATTACCACCAGATGTTGAAGAATTTTCCTTCGTTCTCGCGATTAATCTTGCACGAGGTGCAAGACAAGAGACAGCGCTTCTGGAATCTCGTAGAAGAATCTGAACATTCAGGCGAAAAATTTTCTAGTGCCGAGCTGAAAAGTCTGATTTTTGACAAGATCCCCTCAGAAACCGCCGCCACCCTTCGGAATAAACAGTCCGAAGAAAAGGTCAAGACCTGGTGGGCGGAGGTCGATGGCTTCGATGCCTCGGCCAACCGGTTTACAGTCAGGGAGGCACTTCAAAAGTGCTCCCCCACGTCGTTTACCAAGGTGAAATTCACTGAAAACACGTGGAAAATCAAGTTTAATGAACACGAGGATCGGGACTTGTTTGTCCAAGTCCTCAATAGGGGAGTAAGTTTCCACGGCCATCGCCTGAAGGCCAGGAACTGGGTGTTTACGTTCACCCCGCAGGAACTGTGGGAAGAGGTTGAGCGGCTCGCTGACGCCGCCAATCAAAATTTCCATGAGGGTCTTGGGGGAAACAAGAATACCCAGCAAAACACCCAAAATGGGGCCCAAAAGGGCAACAAAAAGGTGAATGACACCCGGAATGTTCAGGATCATTGTAGCATCTGCCTTCTTTTAGGTTCTACGAACCGAGCTAAGACGCATTCTACTGGTAATCACCGATGGTCTGCTTACGATCACAAGGTGATTGGTGAAAATGTCAATAATTCGCAGAATTCAGACAGGAATGACAGACAGGTGCATGGTGCAAAGGGGGGAAAGGGTAATTCGACCCCCTCCGGTGGGAACAAAAATACTGGAGGCCCTGGCGGGTCCCAAGGCAAAGGAAATCGGACTCCATCCGGCTCCGGAGGACAGCGGAACGGCCAGACAAGTCCCAATGGCAACGCCGGAGGCGGAAATCGAAATCCAGGCCAAACCCCTCAATCCGGTACAAACAAAGGAAATGCTCCAGGATCACAGGGTAAAGGTAAGGGAAATCCTTCGGGAACCCCTTTCTCTGGTAAGGGCAGAGGGCGTGGCGACGGTGGTGGCCCATCATCCGGCGGCCGTGGCCGTGGACGCGGAAAGGGCAATCATCGTGTGGATCAGGTCTCAGGTGCAGATCAGGTGTCCGATGCGGATCGAGATTACGTTGAAAATGCCTTGAATCCAGCAGATGATCCGTTCCAAGACGAGTGGGTCGACGAATCAGGCTGTGTTCACAATGTTAACGCAGCCGCTGGAGGTCAGAACGCCTAGGGGAGCCACGAAAATCGCCCCTCCCCAGGCGATTTCAGGCATGATCCCCAGATTCCTGATCGACCATTACTTGATGTAGGGTCGCTTGTCTCCTCTCCCCTGGATCCGGCAGCGGATCCTTCTGTTGTAGTGGACGAGGTTGGTGTACAGTCCAAGCACAGGGCTCGTCAGTTTGTCACAAAGCTGTGGGTCTCTGATTGCAAGGGAAATTTCCACCTCGCCACTTGTTTGTGTGACAATGGATCAGAGGTAAATCTCCAATCCAATTCTTTCTTACCCGACGACTGCGTGTTTGAATCGCCTCATCCTGTTACCCTCGAGGGAGTTTCTGGACATTCTCTCGCAGGTGGGCAACGCGGTTGTTATATATCAACTCATTTGGTCGCTCAAGACCTTTGGGAAGAGCAAAATGTGGAAGAAGTTGTCCTTAAGGATGACTACTTCTATCGTGCCGACATAAAGTATGACCTTTATTTGGGCCATCCTTGGCTTCGCAAGAACAGGGTAGCGCCCGTAGGTCATCGTCGTTGTTTTTTGCTGGAGTCAGGTTCCTTGGAGCGTCCTGATATTTGTTTATTGCACGCAGGGTTTAAAAGTGCAGAAGAATTTTTGAAGCAAAAGGTGACACCAAAATTTGGTGAAGATGTCACCATTGCAGAGGTGAATGGGAGTGCCGATTACTCCCAAGAGTTAGAATGTCTTCCTAGGGACTCCCAGCCACGACGCCCTTCGCGCTGGCACTCTTCATCCTACAGAGTTGTCGACAAATGGCGCGATGCAATTTGTGAATATTTTCATGAGCACCATTCCTTTTGGCCACAGTATGATGCCTTTGCTAACCGTATGAACAAGCGCTTTGACAAGCACTTTAGCGACACTTGGACCCATAAATGGGACAAGAAGTTGTGGATTAATCCTCTGTTTCACTTAATCCAGCAGGTCATCCACAAGATCAAGCAAGATAAAACCCAGGCAATTTTAGTTGTGCCCTTGTGGGACGACAAGCCTTGGTTTCAGGAATTACAAGACATTTGTGTAGATTACATCGAACTTCCCAGGAAGATTAAGCTGTATGCCAGGGACGACACAGGTCCCCTGCCACAGCGGTCCTGGAGTTCGCTTGCATTCCTGGTGGATGGAAAGCTTTCTGACTCTAATTCTGCTGATTCTGGTACTGACTCTTGTGTTGGGTCTGAATCTGAGGTTGAGCGTGGTACTGATGATGAATCTATTTTTTCTGATTTTTGTCCGTCAGATACCCAAGGTGATTCAACGTCCAATGGATCCGCCTCGTCTCCCTCTTCCCCAATACGATCGACATCGAAAAGAATCTTCAGTACACGGGCGAAGAAAAATTCGAAATCGCGCCGCAAATTCAGAGTTTTTTATGAAAAACCCCCTGTGGAAGCTTTCATGGATCCTTTCGAGGAGCTGGATCACGAAGAGAATCTCTGGGATTTCGACACACGACCCACCTATCTTCAAGAGGCAGTTGATACGGACCTGTTTAGGGACATCCGTAAGAAGATTCTTCCTGCCAAAGCCGAAGAAGTCGCCAAAGTTTTTTCGACAGTAATTCCTGGCGATCAGGTGGACACTGAATTGTGTTCCAAGTCAAGAGAAAAGATTTTTGAGGAACGGAAGGACACAACCCTTTCAGGAAAGTTGATCAAAGACCCCCCTGTCCGTGGACAGTTCGGTGAAGCCTTCATCGAGCTTCGTGAAGGGTACAAGGCAAAAAAACAGCGCCCTTATGAAAATCATGGACATAAACATGAGATCCTCAGAAAAATCATCGAGAGAAATCTCAGGGAATTTGGTTGGCTTGAGGGTTGTATGACCAGCGAATGGTGCTGTGCACCCTTCACAGTCCCGAAGCCACCGCCTGCAGACCAGAACACTATTGATGGTTGGCGAATGGTGGTTGATTTTCGCAACCTCAACGCCGAAACCAAGGCGGATTCACACCCCCTGCCCCTCATTGAGGAGGAAATCGCCAAGAGAGCGAGAGGTCGTTTGTTTTCTGTGTTGGATCTCCGTCACGGCTTTCACCAAATGCCGTTGAGGAAGGACAGCCGACCTCTGACCTGTATGTGCACGCCATGTGGCCCAGTCCAATGGACGGTCATGCCCATGGGCCTGAAGAACGCCCCTTCATTTTTTCAAAGGATGATGGAGGATGTGCTGTTCACAACCCATCCTGAGCTTCGTGCCTTTGTGAGTGTGTACATAGATGACATAATCATCGCGACGGAGGGGGAGGGACTGACCGAAGCCGAGCTGGTGGCCCTACATGAGAAGCAGCTGAACCAAGTTTTGGACATTCTTGACGCCAATCAGCTGATTTGTGGGCCAAAGAAGGGAAAATTATTTTTAAAATCAGTCGAATTTTGTGGTTCTGTCCTAGAGAATGGCACCCGACGGCCCAGTCCAGGGAAGCTCGTCGCTATTCAGAAGTGGAAGCGCCCTGAGACGATCACGGAGTTGAGAGGATTCCTGGGTTGTTGCAATTTTTACCACACTTTTGTGCCGAATTATGCCAAATTTGCTGCCCCCCTCACTGAATTTTTGAAGGTACGGAGAGATGCGGGCAAGGCAGGTTCAAAGGTTCGTGTCAAGTGGACTGACGAGTGCGAGGAGGCCTTCCATCATTTGAAGGCGGCCCTCTGCGAAGTCGCCACGTTGCATGTGCCCCAATTTGACCGACCCTTCTACATTAGAACCGACGCTTCTAGGTACGCGATCGGAGCTGTCCTTGAACAGGTTGATGAAGCCACCGGCGATCATTACCCTCTTGCATTTTGGTCTCGGAAGCTAGCCCAAAGCCAAATGCAATGGTCGCCGCGTGAGCAAGAAACCTACGCCATCATCTGTGCTTTAAAGAAGTACCAATCGTGGGTTGGCACCAATCGAGTCGAGGTCCTGACGGATCATCGATCTCTGGAGTATTGGGCCACTGAACACATTGATACTGTCGCGAGCCCAGCTGGCCGACGGGCCAGATGGCACGAATTTCTCAGTCTGTTTGACCTCCATGTGTCGTATTTGCCTGGAAAACATAACACGGTAGCGGATGCTCTGAGCCGATGGGCTTACCCCGCTTCAGAGGGGCTGCAAAGTACCAACATCCATGGTACGGAGCAGGACCGCCATGTCATCATCGAATGGGATCAGGAAGAAAAGAAACTCATTCGACGTGCATGCATGCACTGCGCTGTTAAACAGCACGCATTGCCGTGTCACGACATCACGGCCATCTCAGATCCGGCGCATGCCCATGAGATCTGCACCAAAACACTGAAAGTCGTGGAGAAAGTCACCGATCCCTCCTCAGGGAGTGTGAAACGGTTTGACTATACCCGACAAGTAAGTCGATTTCGGTTGATCCAAGGCATTAAGCGTCGAGATCCGGCCAAAACTCCACCCCTGCCTAAAGATTCCCTGATCATCCGTGACTGGACGTCCGATTATCTGCAGGATCCCATGTTTAAAGAGGTCTTTGGAAATCTCAAATCCAAAGATGCTCACAAGGATGGGATTTTTCCTGAGTACTCGTTGGATGGGGGGAAGCTGTGGATGGAGGGTAAATTGTGTGTGCCAGACGCCCTAGCCCCCCGAGTGTTAAACTGGTGGCACAAATGGGAGTCCCCCCACGCACATGGCCGTCGACTGTGGTCGATGATTAAACATAGGTTGTTTGGCTCACGGCTATATACTCACTGCATGAAAGTAGCCGCCGGATGTGCCCAATGTGCAGTCTCGACGCCCCCCAGCGCGAAGAAGCACGGCCATCTGAGGCCTCATCCTATTCCGGAGCGCCTCTTTAACAGAGTCACCAGTGATTTCTTCTATCTCGGTGAACTCGATGACGAAGAGTGCCATTGGACCAACAAAGAGGTCAATGGAGTGCTCCTTATTCATTGCCGTCATTCCGGCTACATGCAGGTGTTGCCTTGCAACATCGAGTCGATGACTGGCAAGGCTGCCGCCAAATGGTGCGCGCAGACCTGGATGGGAGGCTGGGACGTCCCATCCGAGGTGGTGACGGATTCAGGCAAAGAGTACACCTCCGAATGGTGGAGAGAATTATGTGCTCGCCTTGGAATCCACCACCTCCGATGTGAAATCCACTCGCATCGAGCGCTGCCTGGCGAAAGAGCCGGCCGCTCACTTATAAATATGCTTCGTAAGGAGCTCGCGAGTGAAAAGGATTTCCATTGGCTGGAGATTCTGTTCGCCATGCTTCGCCGTTACCACAACACGCCTTTGTATCATGGCCTTTCTCCAAATGAAATTGTCTTTGGACGAAGGAAGTGTTGGTGGAACATGCCGTTGAATAATCCTCGCCCCTGTAAAGATGCTTCGCTGTTTTTGGACGAAGTCCAACGAGCAGATAAAACTGTCTCGAAATTAATCGAGAAGCATCAAGCTGACTGGCTTTGGGTCCAGAATCAAGGCCGAAAAAACCCCCACAATTTTGAAGTCGATGATCGAGTTTGGCTTCGAAAATCCGAAACCACCCTGGACAGAGATGACAAGCTTCTTCCCTTGTGGAAGGGGCCATTCGCTGTTACAGCGCGTCTGGGTGAGAACAGGTGGAGGATCCGTGTGGATGTCAGCAGGGAAATTGACGTTTCGGGCGATCGCCTCAAGAGAGAGATCCCCTCCCCCAAGGATCGGGTTAAACCCCTTTTTTGGACTGCGAAACACTTGTCTGATCGGGTCATCGAAGGGGGAAAGTACGAACTCAAGAGGATTGTTGAAGCAAGACGTGACGCCAAGGGCGAATGGGAATTTCTGTGTGAGTGGAGGGGCTTTGATTCCAGTCACAACAACTGGGAACCAGCCCAATCTTTTGTCCATGGGTACACCAAGGGGTTCATCGACTTCCTCAAGAAGCACCCCGAAATTGGAGTACTCCTGACAGACTGTCTGTCGAAACCAGACAGACAAGTGGAGAGCGACGGAAAACGACCTGTGGTGAATCGAGATCCAGCCTTTTACGGCCCTCAGCAGCCACATTCCAGGGCTGATCCGTCGATCCCCCCTCCTGCGGTCAGGCAAGCCCAGGAGCCAAATGAGGACCAAGCTTCGAGTTCGGCCGCTGATTTGCAGCGCCCAAGCCGTACGAGGGCCAGGCCAGACAGGTTGGTGGTCACATGTATTCGTGCTTGGCCGAATTGAGAAAGCTATCTCACCACATTCTGCTCAATCCACTGTTCATTCCTTCTGTTTATGTCATGATGTGGAGAACTGCGAATGTTTGATAATTTGACGTCAATCAATCAATTTTTCTTTGGTCTCCGTTCGGTAGCGTATCGAAAGTCGAAAACCGAAAGCCACGGAGTGTGCTGCCGTGTTCAGAAAAAACCAAACTCAGGCTTAATTCAGGCAGATTCGGGGTAATCTTGTCTCTGTTGGTCTGTGCATCTTTGGAATTTGGCTACTCGTGCAGATGGAAGCAAATGTACATAATCAAAACGCTGGCCAGCGACATTCACCCCTACAGGCATCCCCTGTAGTACTGGCTGCACCAGATGCGACGCCAGGAACTCAGATCTTACCTTCATTTGCTGTGATGCTGACGCCAAAGTCCAGATTCAGATCCAGGATCCTCAAATTTACCTTGAATTTCTCAGGTTTGTCCATCATTCTGCCACTGTTGTACGAAACCCAGACGTCAATTGTTCAGACAACCTTCAGATAGGAGCTCTAGGGACTTCTAAAAGCAACCTCTGAAGTCCGTAAGCTTCGTTGTATTTTTGGCACACGCCAATGTGAGCTCAATCCGATCTGAAACTGTCGAAAATGGTGAATCTAAGTGTCTTGTGGGACTCCATCGAAAGATTGGCCTTGTCCAAGTCGATTGACACCACCGCCACTGTACATTCGGTGTCTCTCAGTTATATACTGTCAGTAAAGCGCCTTCAGCGAACCTTCGGCGCGTTACATGCCAAGGATCCAGGGCCAGCATGTCCCATCATGATGCATCATCACATGATCCACATTTTCAATGAATCTGTTGGATGCTCGCGAACCAACGTGCCGGAAAGCACAATTGAGCTGAATAAACGACAATATATATTAACTATAGTCTAAACGAAGGTGTTGGTAGTTTCAGTTCTAGACATTCCGCTTCATTTCACCTTCATCTCTGGGAATTTACTCATGTTAGGACAATTTAGATTGATTTCCTTGTCATCTCTTCTCATTCCTCGAAGATCTGTCGACGGCTTTGCCTAACTTCGTTGACGCTTATGATCTTCTGTTCACTTAGGGTCTGTAGACTACATTTGTATTTGTTTTCCTTTGCTGTGATTGCTTAATCTCCTCCATCTCTGCTCAGATTGACTCTCAATTTTGCTGAATCTTGTGACCATCCACCAGATGCGCCAATTCTGAAGCACATGCTGCACTTTTCAGAACGAGAAAAGCGGGATTAACACGATGTAGAGTTCGGCGAGGACACCGTAGCGTGCCCGCGACAGCGAAACTGTGCCAGAGCGCTGAGATGTCACTCCAATTCTTGATCCCCCCACTCAATCCACCAATAATCTACCTCATTCTCAACCAATGCATGGTTTGGTATCGATTCTCGATACGTTTACATGTTTTTTAGCCCTTGACCTAATGTTTTACTGCACGGAGGACTGTTCGTCACTTCTCATTCTGTCTCATTTCAGGTTCATCCAGCCTGATTCAGTGCCAATTCAGCCCAAATCAGGTCAGATCAAGCAGATTTCGCCCCATCGAGGCTACATTTCCATTTTTTTCTGGGACTTACCCGCACTACGTTCTTCGTTGACATAGCGACACACCCCAGTGTGTTTTTGGAGGGGGAGTGTAAGTGCGGCTAGCCCCATCTGCTCAGATTTTCAGACATTCTGTCCAGATTGGCTACATTTTGGTCATTTTCTTTGCTTCGGCGGAATCGCCGCCTCGCAGCTCAGTCACAGGATATTTCCTATATATTTCTGATATGCCGGATTTGATTCCGCGGTCCATTTCCCGTAAATCCGCCGCGTTCCGCTATTTTAGCTGGAATTGCCATTTGCCGCTGACGCGCGCTCGCGGGCCAGATCGGCCAAACATTTTTACATAATTGGATTATTTAAATCTTTTCAGACAGTTTTGGACACTCAGATGTATTTAGAATAATTCGCATCAATTTTCTTCATAGACTGGGATTTTCTGCCGGACAACACTCAACATGGATCTTGCCTCAGTTGTTGCTGCTCTTGCCTCCGTGGGTGTTCGAGTCTCCGGTTCTACCCCCAATAACAACGTTCAGGTCGACTCCTCGCGTGCCTGCCCCACTGGTCTTGCCGGCCCCGAGCCCTCCGGCACCATCAACGACCCAGGGCAGCACTTTCAAGAGGTTATCTCAAATTCCTCAAGAATCGACGAAATTGGAGTGGATGAAGACGATCGAGAGCAGAATCCCGACGTATCGTCGCGGAAGGAGGGAAGGACAATCGGCGTCCCTCAAGAGAACGCCTCCATCCATTACAATTCGTCCCCATCAGACAAGAATCAAGCCAAAAAAGTCAAGATTTCAAGCAAGAATGAAGACAAATCTTCAAGAATCTTGCCTGAATTGACAGGAATGAAGCTGAATTCGTCCGACCATCCCTTCAAGACATTCGTGGACCCCTTTCATTGGCGGGATCCCACGGAGGAGCGAGCTCAGATGAGCTTCATCCGCCAACAATGCGACAAAGAAGTTTGGAATGAAGTGGCCAAGAATATGAGACCACGACCAACAATTCGCAAATTGGTGGACATAATGTCGGTGATTAAATGTGGGAATCAGGTCGACGGAGACAAGATATCTGCAAGAAGGGACGCAGTGTTCGAAGATTATCAAGATGACGTGCTGAGTGGGAAGTTGTGGAAAAACCCCCCAATTCGATGTGAAAATGGGGAAGCCAAGATTGACATAATCGAAGGCTCCAAGGTTCACAAACAACGTCCATTCTATCTTCACGGCACCAAAGCAGATGCCCTGCGAAAGATTTTTGAGCGCAATCTCTATGAGTTCGGTTGGTTGGAGGGCTGCATGAGTTCTGAGTGGTGTTCAGCACCATTTACTGTGCCAAAACCCCCACCTGCTGACCAATCCAGCATAGATGCTTGGCGTCTAGTGGTGGATTACAGAGCCCTGAACGCCGCCACAGTACCAGACGCGCATCCACTTCCTCTAATCGAGAAGGAGATCGCCGCAAGAGCCAAAGGCAAGCTCTTTACTGTGTTGGATTTGCGCCATGGCTTTCATCAGATGCCCCTTCGAAAGGAGGATAGGCATTTGACGGCAATGTGCACGCCCTGTGGCACTGTCCAGTGGACTGTACTGCCGATGGGTCTGAAGAATGCGCCGTCGATGTTCCAGAAGATGATGGAGACTATTTTATTTCAGAAGCACAAAGATCTGAATTTACAAGAATTCTGCTCCATCTACATTGACGACCTTCTGACTGCCACGCCGTTGGGAAAAAACTTTGATGAGTGCCTGAAGTTGCACGAAGAACAAGTTCGAAAAGTTCTCGAAGTCCTTCGACAAGAGAAGCTCGTGTGTGGACCCAAGAAGGGCAAAATGTTCCTCCAGAGTGTGGAATTTTGTGGCTCTGTTTTGGAAGACGGGACAAGAAGACCAGCCCCAGGAAAAATGGCTGCCCTGCAGCTCTGGGAAAGGCCTAAAACCATCACGCAGCTTCGTGCCTTTTTAGGCTGCTGCAATTACTACCACGAGTTCCTTCCTCTCTACGCCAAGTTCTCTGGTCCATTGACAGAGTTACTCAAGGTTGGCAAAATAGAAGGAAAGAAGGGATCTCAAGTCAAGCTCAAGTGGACGCCAGAATGTGAAGAAGCCTTTACTGGTCTCAAGGAAGCACTGGCAAATGTGGTTACATTAAAGACTCCGTGGTTGGATGGAAGACCTTTTTATATTCGTACAGACGCCAGTCGTTACGCCATTGGTGCTACGATCGAACAAGTCGATGACGAAGGTCACCATCATCCTCTGGCTTTCTGGTCTCGCAAGCTTACAACAAGGCAGCGAAATTGGAGTCCAAGGGAACAAGAAGCCTACGCAATCCTTTGTGCCTTACGGCGTTATGAAGGTTGGATCTTGGGCCATCGCGTTGAAGTACTGACTGACCACAAGTCACTGGAGAGCTGGAGGACAGAACATGTGGATACCCCTGGTGGACCAGCTGGGAGAAGAGGCCGTTGGCATGAAACTCTCAGCAGATTTGACCTCCATGTGACTTACATTCCGGGTCGCTACAACACAGTGGCGGACGCCCTGAGTCGCTGGGCCTACCCAGCCTCAGAGGCTTACTCTGAAGTGAGTTTTCATGGGACAGCGACGGATAAAGCTGAAGTGATTGAGTTCGACAAGGAGGAACAAGCACTGATCAAGAAACATTGTCTCCAATGTTCGATTAAAAATCGGATGAAGGTGGATTTGGTCAGATGCAAGGAGATTACCAAGGCAGATCAGACTGCAGGAGTTAACTCTGACTCTGAGTCGTCGCTGCCACTCCTTAATGTGTTTCCGACGACAAGATCCAAAGCAAAATCCACGCTCCCTCCACAACAAAAGGACAAGGAAACTTCCTTCCTCTATGTGGATTGGACGAAGATGTACAAGGAGGACAGGTTCTTTGGGTCTGTATACCACAAGTTGAAAGGGGACAAGCCTTACGACTCTGAAGAGACGTCTGATTTCAAAATCCAAGGCGACAAGTTATTTTGGCAAGGACGGATTTGTGTTCCTGATTGTCTGATTGACCAATATGTCAAACATTGGCATCGGAATGAGACAGCCCACACACATTCTCGTGTGCTGGAGCAGGAGCTACGCCACAGAGTTTACACAAGGGACCTCAAGGGTGCCTGTGAACGAGTTGCCAAAGGATGCAAGCAATGTCAGGCGACCATCCCTAAGAATCAAAAGGCAGAAGGATTACTGAAGGGATTACCAATTCCAGAGAGGTTGTTCGACAAGGTGACGGCGGATGTCTTCGAGTTGGGACAAATCCAAGAGGAATGTCTCTACACGAGGAAGCCTATCGATGGGGTTTTGTTAATTCAAGACCGCCACAGTGGCTACATCCAAGTCCTCCCTTGCAACACGAAGCATCTCACCTCTGAAATGGCTGCCAAGTGGACTGCAAGTCAGTGGATGAGTAACTGGGATGTGCCCAGTGAAATTCTGACGGACAGTGGGAAAGAGTTCATTGGGACTTGGTGGGAGAACATGTGTGCCCTATTGGGAGTTCATCACCTTCGTGCCCGAGTCTACGACCATCGAGCTCTCCCTGCTGAACGCGCTGGAAGAATTCTTATCTCCATTCTGAGAAAATTCCTGGCGACTGAAAAAGACTACAATTGGTTGGAGACAATTTACTGTGTCTTGAGAAGATACCATCGTACCAAGAATTACACTGGATTAAGTCCGAATGAGCTGGTTTTTGGTCGTGAGAAGATGGGTCCAGGACCAGTGATGTATCATCCAAGGCAGTGCTACGACGCCTCGCAATGGTTTGAAAGGATCAAGGATTTAGAGTCCAAGTGGATCCAAGCCAAAGTGGAAAGTCAAGCAGATTGGTTGAATTTCAAAAATAAGTCAAGAACGCAAGGAAAGCCCTTCGAGAAAGGCCAGCAAGTTTGGCTTCGTAAGTCAGACGAGACCCTGAAGGACGACAACAAATTGTTACCTTTGTGGGATGGCCCATTCCAAGTCAAAAGTCAACTAAGTGGTACTACATTCAACATTGAGATTGAGCCAGGCAGGCATCAAGAAGTACATCGAGATCGTTTGAAGGCCGAAGTACCCTGCCCCAAAGGAAGGTTCAAGCCTCTCTATTGGACTTCGAAGTACCTGAGCGACAGGAAGATGATCACAAGCAGTTTCGAGTTGAAGAAGATTCTTGAGTACAAGAAGAATGCTCGAGGCAAGTGGTACTTTCTGTGCAGATGGAAAGGATTCGGTCCAGAAGAAGACAAATGGGAGCCAGCTTCAAGTTTTATCCATGGGTATACGGATACTTTCATCAAGTTCCTGAAGAAACACCCTGAGATTGACAAAGAGCTCTCGCTGATCAAGGATTGTGTCACCAAGGAAGACTTACAAGCACAAGAAGAAGCTCCAATCGTGGCATCATCCATCCCAGACAAGATCTGATCAGAATTTGAGTCGCCGAAACTTTCGAAGAGGTTTACGGTCGACATATACCCTTGGCATGGGGACATAACAGTCCAGACGCATCGTCTATGTGGTTCGACAAACAGATGATGGGACATTCTGGGGTCATCCTGGTCATTCCATCCATCATTCCCATCATGGCCATCATGTGAATCATGTGCTTCATCTCAGATGATTCCGATCGGAAGTTCCGAGAGGCCTTTATCCTCAACCACGACGACACTATCGCCTTTTGCTGTCGACTGGACCCCTATACTCGCCTTGGGAAGGACTCGTTCGAGTTCGTGCTCATTTCAGACATTCTGGCACATGACTGAGTCTGATCCATTTCATGTGTTTGACGGATCTGCTCAGAATGCCATCTCCATCAGCTCTTACATTGAGATGGTTGGTTCGTTTTTCAATAGACCACTGTCAAAGGGCTTATATAGACCAAGTGGCGACGATGGTGTTGTTACTTGTGTCGACTCGCTGTTCATCTGTGGATTGTGTTGGAATACCCCTAAGAATCAGCTCAATTTTGGCAAATTCCCAGTACCAAGCATTGGATGCTTATACATTCTGGGACTATAACGAGTCAATTACCCCTTCTGGCTCATACTGGATTAAACATGAAGCCCTGGGAACAATACTGACAGTGTGGGGAATCCCCACTGGGTTTTCTTGGCTATCATTACTTTAAATGATTGGATTTCCATCATGGGATTCATCATCATCATGAGGATTTGACCTGGATTGGCTATGAATGAGAACTGGATTTCCGTTCAACACTACACACAGTGTCTATCGACATTGAATTGGACCTATTTTGGTTTGCGGTGAGTTTCGCCACCCTGAATCCGTGTGCGATTCACTGAATTTGGTCTCAATTCAGGCACATTTTGTACCATAATCTGGCATCTGGTCTCATGACTGCAAATGACACCAGCCAGTTACACATATCTTGGACTCCATAAAGGGATACCCTATTTTTTTGACGCTCGACGACATGGCGACGCTCGTTTTCTGTTTTCTGGCAGTGGGATGTCAGATCCTGATTTCATCATGAATCATGGATCATGGATCATCATGTACATTCTTCACTCAGACTTTCAATTTTCGAATTTTCGAGCTTGAACGAAGCTTTTTCTGTGTGCCCTGAGGTACCTATCCGTTTCATTCAAGTCGATGGCCATCGCGAAGCACAGATCTCAGCACAATTTTGCTCAATTCAGCTCATTTTCACACATTTTGGCATAGATTTGTCAGTTTTTGGTCACTTTCGCCGTTTCGTTCACTTCACTTGACCCAGCCTGACATACTGGCGTATGTTTTCAGAGGGGGAGTGTAACGGCAGCAGTGACAGCACTCAATTATACACTGATGTGATCAGAATTCCAATGATTCTCAGATGTACATTAGTGCAGTAAATTTTCCGCTTCATTTCATGTTTTCCGTTCGCCGCCAGATGTCGCCTGTGAGCGCGCGTCGAGTCGCATTTGTCTTTCGTGATTTCCCAATCGGATTTATTTAAATTATTTCGAATGATTTCACGTCGTGTCATTATGTGCGATGAATGCGCATTGAGATTCTATGTCTGCTCCATTTTTGTAGACCGGGTTTTCGTACTCTTCATATTCCACCATGGAGTTCACTGGACTTACAAGTGCTTCGCATATGTCGCTCCCAGAGGCTGGATATGGGTCCGAAGAGGGTTATGTGGGTTCGGAGATATCAGGGGCAGTGTCGGGCGTTACGACCCCTGGGGCATCAAGGCTGCAGGCTTCGCAATCACAACAAAGATCAACCACTATGCAGCGGTTACAGGGGATTAAGGGGTCCACTCCATATCCTGATTGGGTGTTTGGTTCCATAGGTCAAAATGTGTTATCACCACTTTTGGTTGGACCAATACTAAGATTAAAATGCATGGATGCTCAGTGCATCTCTAATACAACTAGAGTATGCCTCAAAGCAATGGAAAAGCACTTTTTCTTACTCCTATTGCCGGAGTTCTAAAAGAAAGTGGCAGAAGTGATGCAGGAAGAAAAAACAACCCTTAAATCCTTGCAGAATTCGTTTGACGACATCATCCTTGACCAGTGGGTCTCAATGCATCTGGACCACCCGCACAACGGCCAGTACGTTCGACCTGAGCAAGGTGTGTACCATCGACGCGACGTGGGCTCCGTTTCTGCATTGGTGCGCTGCACTTTCTCCATTTCTGTTCTTTAGCCAAGGACATGCGCACCTGCAAAGAGGTTGCTGCAGTTGGAAGGCCTGCCCTGAAGGTGACTCTTGGTACATGGGGCTATTGGCGGGAACCTGAAGGCAAAAGTTGCGGTCCATGGTCGGCATGGAAATCCATGATTCGCGCACCACTGTGGCAGGTGGCAGAGAAAGGCAAACCCGCCTCCCTGAAAATCCTCAACGTCCAAAAACTCCTGGGTCAAGAGCCTACCAAAAGCCGTGTGGTCCCCCCAGCTGCTGGCGTTACTGGTGACTTCAAGACAGTGGAAAAGCAGGATCCATTACTGGCAAGTCAAACTATCACAATTAAGGCGACCCGAATTGCTGCGTTTGCCCACGATCCCCCGAGGCGGTTTATTGAGATTGACAAGAACCTGATTGTCATCAACGGCGACATATTTGAACATCTTGCTCCAGAGATGATGTGCCCAGCCGGGCTGTATGAAGAGATGGCGCGTGCAGATACCCTTATTTGCGGCTCTCAAACTGTTGTTGACAACATGTTCGACGTGCTGGAAACGGAAACAGAGAGGCGCCTCAACGATGATTTCAACGCGCCGCGCATGGCTAACATGTTGCGTGTTCCCATCTTCAGTTGGCCAGTCAAACAGAAGCCTGCAGGGGATCCTACAACGTTCCACGTTTGCTAGTTGCTGATTTCGTCACCGGACAGATGGTCGAGAAAGGTATAATTCCCTCATTACATCCGCTCTCTGCGCGAGGCCTCGCGCAATAACTTCTCCCTCATTGCAGATTCCGAATTATCTGACGTTTGGACCTACTCAAGTAGCGGAGATGGATCCTGCTGAATTTGGCGGTCACCTTCCGATAACGACGGTTATGTGGTATTTCGACACCCACCTCCATTACTTGAAGCAGGATAAGAGCTTCAAGCCTACGTTTGTGTTCATTGATCATCAGCCGCACCTGGTGTGCAAGATTGCGTCCATCGAGCCGGATTCTCGCATGTACCTTCTTGGTGACACCACCGATAATCTCTCCGATTGGGTCAACAGA
Source organism: Eutreptiella sp. 'Long Island Sound 2002' (assembly GCA_964036045.1). Lineage (NCBI taxonomy): Eukaryota > Euglenozoa > Euglenophyceae > Eutreptiales > Eutreptiaceae > Eutreptiella > Eutreptiella sp. 'Long Island Sound 2002'. The sequence continues at coordinate 26,411,938 of OZ038397.1, read as the reverse complement.
GTGTGTAATGGGATTGCCACTGGCAGTGCTGGCGTGCACGCGCTGAACATCGCGAGATCATATTACAGATCACGCATCGCGCGCACAGCGCATGTTGAAATGTTTGAATAATGAAATGTGTATGGATTTTATTATCTTGACAATATTTTATTATTGTTTGTGCAGAGGAACTGCCAGCTTATCATGTAGTGATACCGTTATCAAGGATTGACAATATCAAGGTCTTCTGCAGTTCCTGTGCACGTCTGGATTTCAGTATAAGGTGTGGTTCTTGGTTACAAAGCGGGGCAAGATAGACATAAACACAACGGTGTTATTACAAGCTGGCAGTTCCGAAAAAGAAGCCAGTGACAACCCCACTATTGGGTTATCAGTCCAGCCCTTCCTCTGACTTTCAGAGGTATGGCTGAACTTAGCAGGGGAATGTAATGGGATTGCCACTGGCAGTGCTGGCGTGCACGCGCTGAACATCGCGAGATCAGATTACAGATCACGCATCGCGCGCACAGCGCATGTTGAAATGTTTGAATAATGAAATGTGTATGGATTTTATTATCTTGTCAATATTTTATTATTGTTTGTGCAGAGGAACTGCCAGCTTATCATGTAGTGATACCGTTATCAAGAATTGACAATATCAAGGTCTTCTGCAGTTCCTGTGCACGTCTGGATTTCAGTATAAGGTGTGGTTCTTGGTTACAAAGCGGGGAAAGATAGACATAAACACAACGGTGTTATTACAAGTGCAGACTCACTTGAACCACGTCTTGACACAAGGGTCGGTATTCGACGCGTATGGTGATTGGGACCAGCAGGCCAACCGGGCAAACCGTGGTATTCCCCTTTGGGTTCGCGATGACAAGTTGGGTTCTGAGGCGTTGTCGCTGAAGGAGGAAGAGACTGTTGAGAAAGGTCAAGCTGCAGAATCACTGGCCCCTGCAAAGCGGAAGTCTACTGGTGGGGAACCAGCCTCCAAGAAGAAGAGGACTGCTTCGAAGCCTCAAGCAGCAAAGTCGGTTACCGGTGCAGAATCCGACGAGAGCGATGGGGATGAAGAGGAGGAGAGCGAGGAAGAAGAGGAGGAGGAACCGCAGGTCTCCGTAGGCAAGGCAGCGAAGAAAGTGGCAGCGAAGCCGAGGTCCGAGGAAACCGGGGCCCGAGGGGCCCGCCCGTCAGTCCCAACCAAGAAGCGAGCCCGCAAAGCCACCGCCTAAGGGTAAGACGCCCGTTGCTAAGGCACTGGGTTCTAAGATGCAAACTGTTCCGAAGAAAAACTAATTTCTTCGTTTGTTCTGATATATTATGCGCGAGGGCTCGCGCTATGCATTCCTCTTCGACGACCTTTATGCTGTCACCTTGTGCGGCACATTTTTCTCTGTGATGCGTTTTATTGCGCTGTTGTGTTGGTGTTTGCGCGAGGCCTCGCGCAAAGGAGGGGTGCCAAAAAATGCTTCTTGTGGTGGTGCGTGCAACATGGTTTTCAAAAACTGGTTTTGCAAAAGATTGAAAGCTCATCGGTGTTTTTATTGCAAAGCATAAGTGGTAGAGGAAACAAAAAGTCGTGGTTTTCCCAAAAAAGAACTTCATTTTTAAATCATCTTCCCGGGCAGTCGGTTTTCTTGAAAATAAATGAACATGGACCAGTTAACTGCTTTTCACAGGATTTTTGGTTTTTGTGTTTTAGGTCCCCCCCAAAAGAACTATTTTTTCGCAGTGCCGCGGAGAGGCAGTTTTGGGCGCATTTTGACCATGCAACTTGAGCCGCCTAAGTATGGATATGCACTTGGAAGAGTTGTGGAAACGGGCCAAGACACCCATGACTTATGAAGTTCGCAAAGCACTCATTGATGATATGCCGTTGTATAAATCCATTCCCCAATATGGCCCGGACAACAATTGTAAAAAAGAGAGTGCTCAAGCCATGGACCGAGTGCACAAACAATGGGAAACACAACTTTATAATGCGTTACGCATTGTTGGTGTTTCGGATTCTAGTTTGCGACAAGGTGCGGACGCGGAGGTTGACGCCGAAGAATTGGTACATCGTGCATTTTATGTGCTTGCGGATTTGTCCGAAAGGGTGCATGACCATTGTAAGAACAAGTCCATCCCCGGTTCGGTTGCAAAAAGCCAATTTGCTATTTTCAAAGGAGGATATTGAACATGCGAAGTTCGCCCAATCCGTAAAAAGGCTCGGTTATGGGGGAAAACGTCGGGGAACTAGTGGGGGTGATTTTCGCCGAAAAGGGAAATCCATCAATGGAGGCTATGGTTCCGGAAAGGGCTACGAATGTGGTTATGGAAGAAATTCCTATCAAGGAAAAAATCCAAGGGACACGCTGGTCGGGCCCAAGGATCCTCCCGCCTCCTCCACGCCGTTATGACTCTCTAGTCAATCATGTGCGGGCGTGCCTTCCGTGGTGGCGGCGCCATGCACATCAAAAGAGGAGTGAAACCAAATTGGTTGAGGCCGCCGGCGCTATGCCATCCGGATCGCCATGTACACACTCCCGAGGAGTTGGAGATGACTCGGGCTCTCATGAACGACGAGTATATGCCGGCCGGAGCCGTCATCAAATTGAAGAGTCACACGGGCTACACCGTTCCATGGTTCCTCATCCTGAAGGACGACGGATTGGGAGGTCAAAAGGTGCGTTTGATCCTCAACTTGAAAAAGGTAAATGCCTTCCTTCATGCACCCAAGTTCAATTTGGAGAGTATTTCCAAGATTTATCTTCACCTACGCAAGGGCATGTGGGCGGCCTCTATCGATTTAAAGCATGCATATTTGCATCTTGGTTTATCGCTGTCCTTATCAAGGTGTTGCACACTGCGGGTGGGGGGCGATTACTACCGCTTTGTGGCGGCGCCTTTTGGGCTTGCACACTTGCCATATGTTCGGGACAGGATCATCAAGACCTTCGAAAATTTGGCACGCCGCCAAGGGTATCTAGTTTTCTTTTATTTCGACGATATCCTAGTGCTTGGACATTCCCCAACGGAAGTGAGGCGCATCGTAGCACATTTACTCTAGTGGTTTCGAGAAGCGGGACTATTGGTCAATATACCCCAGTCCCATTTAGAGCCCGTGCAGAATTTAGTTCATCCTGGTGTGGAATTGGATTTCGTACGAGGATGCGTCCCATCCCAGTGCGGAAGTTGAAATCTTATCGGAAGGAGTTGGGAAAGTTGGTTACTCATGACATGGTTACTTGCCGAGGGGCGGCGGCTATTTTGGGGCAAGTGAAGTCGCCGCTCATTGTTGTTTCCGCTCTTCGCTCTTTCTTTTGCCTTCTACAGCCCTTCGTTCAACAAGCGTCGGTCCACGGATGGGACACGATGCTGCCGGTGCCTATGGAAGTTCGCGGGCAGCTACGCTTGTGCAGGGACATCCTCCTCCAATGGCCGGGGCGCTACATGTTGGGACGGGCGTCCACGAGGCTCTTCGGGTCCGACACCTCCACGCATGCGTACGGCGGGTTGGACCTTCGGAGACATCATCTCGTACACGGGTATTGGCGCCACCTCACGCCGTGGCACATCACCCTCAAAGAAGTGTCCGCGGCTACGGACACGATTCGGGCTATGGCGTACACAGGCGACCCCGTCAAGATTTTGGTCGACAACACCGTCGCCTTGTCCTACCTCACCAAGCAAGGGGGCAAGAAGTTGGGGATCAACCGCCTGATGAGGCCGTTTTTGATATGAACTATGGAGGATCACGTTACAAGTGTAGTGGGTCCCGTCACAGAATACGCGCGGCCACCGTCTATCTAGTTGGGACTTCGACGTGTCGGAGCTTGAACTCAAAAAGGGAATCTACCTATCTATCACGCGGATACTACGGCGCTGGTGCCAACCAACACACGACATGTGGGCGAGCCCTCAAACGGCGAAGGAGCGAATCTTCGTGACGCATTGGCCACACGCGAAGGCGACCGCAGTGGATGCGAGGTATTGCCCCTTACAAGAGATCAAAATGTGCTATGCATGCCCACCTTGGGCAATGATTCCGGTGTGGATTCAGAGGCTCAGGGACCATCCGAGCACAATGAGCCTAATGGTGGTACCCATGTGGGACTGCTCTCCGTGGTGGCACCCCTTAATGGGAATGCACGTCAAGCCGTCGCCGATGTTAATCCTGAATCCCGTGAAAAGGTTGTTCAACGGCTGCCGAGGCACACCTGTTAACGCGCCAAGGTGGCCCCTCACTTTCGTGGTTGTCTCGGGGCAGCACTGGCACAATAGGGCGTCCAAGCCAAGGCAATTGCAGAATACTTTATACCCTTCGAGAGTTCAATAAGGCGATATTGCGGAGCGTTTCGTTTATTGTGGGCGCTGGTCAAGTTACGGGGCTTCAACGTGGTCAAGCCATCTATATCCGACGTCGCTGGACTACTTTTGGATTTACATCACACGTCGCCGTCACAAGCACGCAATGCAAATTCTGCATGCTTATTTTTCTCCAGTTACGAGGACTCAAGTTTTCCATTTTGCTCAAGCGGGTGAAGAGATCTTGGTATAAGAGTGAGCAATGCTACGCGACTTTTTGCGACGTCACTTTTGTTTTTTGCAAGTTTGCATCACAACCGTTGCACCGCAGTAATGTAGAGCGTGTACGCTTGCGCCTGATTCTTGTTTGCAGATTTCTTGGTTTATATCGTGGTGTGGACCTAAGTCGTGTCTATCGGGTTGTCTCGGTAGTCGATGGCCAAGGTATGGTGGCGGTTAGATGCAAGGGTCAGAAAAATGTCAAGTTCAAAAAGGTACTGATGATGGTGGATGGGGCGGTGTCACCATGGCATTTGTTGAGTATATATGTGAGCCTTACCGCAACGCATGCGCGGCCGGGTACCCCTTTGCTTCGGGCGCTCAAACCACCTTTTTCGCCTTTGTCTGCAGATTGTGTGAATTCTATAACTAAGGGAGTGCTCACTAAATTGGGCGTCCCCGCAGAGTATGCCGCGCACATGACTCGAGGTGCGGGTGTCAATTTGTAGGCATCCTTGGGTTTGAAGCCCGAGATGATTGCGGAGATTGCCCAATGGGCCTCATTAGCAGCTTTTTCAAAATTTTATTTGCGTTTGAAGGCGTTGCCACACGCCGAGTCCTCTATTGTTCACATGTTGTCACGCATGCGCCATCACCACACTAATGTGCACAGTGCCTCACTGGGGTCCTCGCCTTCGTCCGAGTCTTCTGCCAGTCCCCCGACACTACAGGGAGTTCTAGACAATGACACGCAGACTGGAAGATCTCGTCAATGGCACGGCAAGCGGAGCATGAACAATAGTGGCTTGCGCCCATAAACTGTGAGCAAGTGATAGCGTTTTTCAATCAACCAGAATGTATCACGTGTCATACAAAGAGCTAAATGGCTAGATCACTCCTATGGCTTATGCATTACATCCCACTGCATGGCCCCCACATAAGTGGTGGCCCTGTGGTTCGTCCCGCATTGCATGAGCACCCCAGAGACATGGGGTTGTGGATCACACTTGGCATGCACCGAGTTTCCCGGGTGTACACGTGTGGGGGGGGGGGGGGGGGACAACAAGGTGGAGAGGAGGTGAAGGATGACTCAGTCTGTGGGTGCAATACATGGTGGGTACAGGACACGCAATATGTCGGATTTCTGGCACCGTCCACTACGTGTGACCCCGACGAGTAGAGGGGCCCGCCACCAGGATCCTGGGTAGCGCTTCGCCTCAAACTCCTGTATGCATGCAGACAGATTACACTGTATGTCATCCAGCGAAGAACTATAATCTGAGGATTTCATCCCTAGTTGCACAGCAATGCTTTTGGCAGATCGTTGTGATTGCAGGGCGTCCTTATCAGGAAAGCGTGACAACTGTTTGTGAGGGGGGAGGGTGTAATCCACCTTGGGTTTCAATCGTAGTCCCACCGATCCGCTGACTGCGTTCAGTGACAGGATCGCCTCCAAGGAAGGCAAGACGCTTCCCTCCCCTTCTTGTTGGAGCTCTAACCCATAGACAGCGTGCAGTGCTTTCTGGATGCGGGACAGTGACACAGACCCACAAATAACACCCACAATGTTATCCATATACCTATATGGATCAATGGGCATGCAGCCTGTCGGTAGGCGTTTCATTAAACGACAGCCCTTCCCTTTGTTTTGGCGAAACTGCACTTCGTGGTAGAGGCAATAGAGCTGCGCACACTGTGCAGAGCATGGACCACCAATTGCAACTCCGCGGCGTTGTCGTGCGATCCGGCTTCCAATGACGAAAAGATCATTAGTGTAAATGTCAAACTTCAAATAATTAATCACTTCTTGCATCGTTAAAATATGAAACTCAGATGCGTAACCCTTACCCAATTTGTCCAGTTTCCGGTTGCGTTTGTGAATGCTGAATATCAGGCCCGATTTGCCAACACGCAGCCGTGGGGGAAGGTTCGTGCCCTCGGGGGGGGGGTGTGTTTTCAGAAACAGGGTGAGTTCCGAAGCCAGGCTTGTAATCGCAGAGATCACGCCGTCCCTAGGAAGGCGAGGGAACATTTCCTTCACGTCGAGTTCAAATACACGTGGACGTTTCTTCGGAGGGATACCATCAGGGTACAGTTTTGACAGGGAGGACTCCACACGACCGGCGAACTCACGCACATCACCTGTGTTGAGTATGGCCTAGGTATCGAACACTTGTACCACAGCTTTTATTAACAGAGTTAGGGCTCTCCCGACACGCTGTCCATATTTTTTCAGTGGGTGGTGAAAATGGGAGAAGAGTATGCGCCACTTAAGTTCAGCAATCAACTCATTGCTCTTGTTTTTAACGAAAACAAAAGAGCATGGGACACCAAACGACGGACCCCGTTGCAGGAATGGGGCAAGGCCAGCCTCAGTGGCCGACTGTAGTAGCATATCAAGCGCGACTTGCTTGGCAGCCTTCACGGTGGGGAGGGTATGCAGTGTTTCAAACTGTACATCATCCTGATATAGAAGGCGCCCATAGCGCAAGAAAAGGTGTCGACACATAACCCAGGTCCGACCACTGTTTTTATCGACCATCAGAAAGGTATATGTACCACCCCACGTTCGACGGAAAGCCTGAATCAGGGTCGGGTCAAGATACCATGGAATGGTGGACGCAAGAGTGGTGTATTCATCCGCGCATCTGGTAATGTATGTCTCACGCCATTGCCCTTTCACGCCTTCGGCCATATGTGAAACACGAATAACACTGGATGCGGACCTGTCGATGCGTGCAGACAGTGACTGCCAGGGTGTGATGGTTCTGTTACCCATATGTTGTTTAAGGATGGTGGCATCCGGACCAAACCGCGTCACCCACTCCGCATGCAGTCTTGTACACACACACCCTTGCACCTTGGTAACATCCCTCACATGGGCACAGCCACAGCGTTGGTCAGCTATGTGACACAGGCGTTTCCATGGTACATTGATGCGGGTTGTGCATAGCAGATCACGGACACGTTTGCCACCAACAGCCTGTAGGCGTGTCACGGAACACAGATAATGTCGCAGGGGGAGCGGCAGGGGCGCTTGCATGATGGTGCTTTTAACAAAATGCGTCAGCGACATGGGGGGGGTTTCATTACTCGCAGCATAGGGTATCGCAAGTTCCCTAGGTATATGCACACCTGTGCGTTGATGGATTTTTAGTTTCACAATACGCCACAGTTCAATCCAATGGGCACGTGTAACCATGGACTGAGACTCACACATCAGATCGAGCAGTGCTGGCACCGACATGTTAACTCTCCTGTGATTACTGAGCAGCTGTCCTACAGTAGTTTTCACCCTCTGCCGGTGAAGAACCTCAGAGGAGGCTGGAATGCGCTTAAAGAAACGCCACCGCAAGTGGCATGGCTGCAAGGCATCACGAGTGTTGTAAACATGCTTTCCAAAAAACTTTATCCATCGTCGCTCAACAGATGGGAGTCGCTCGGGGGTAGATACCTGCAATGGTAGAATCAGAAAATTTTCGATGCCGTGGCGTGCCATGGCCGCGTATAACTCCAACCCGTCCAGAAATTCTGGTTCCCCTCTGCGCAGATGGAATGCTGCACGGATACCGCCATTCAAATGCTCAATAAACCTCTCGACTATGGATCGCCCCGTGCGCCCAACATACACAGTACCATCAATCAGCGAAAAAACTACATAAACAACACTCTGTGTTTTATCAAAGGGGGCATACAATGCCTTAGACACACCAATAATCCTTCGGATCCATGTGTAGTTGGTGTATTTTAGCAGTGCACGCATCTCATCTAAATGAGCCGACAATTTTTGACCAATTGTCAAGTTGGAGAGGTAATTCGTATCGCGCAAGTACAGGTGCTGCCGCACCACTTGCAATCTGCGTAATGATTCAAGGAACATACATTTTATAAGGCCTTTACCCACGGTTTGGTAGCAGTGTTTTGGGGGCATGGACCATGTGCCACGGCCATGCTTGGATCTCGTGCTAAGCGAGGCGATATAAAGGTGCATATCAAACGGCGGTGCGCGAAACACAAAACCATTTGGTTGTCGTGTGGAATGCAATGTATCTCGAGTAATAAAAAACCAGGAGACGCATGGGGCTCGGAAGCTTCGCAAGGAGTGGCGCGATCGCGTCGACGACCCATAAGGTTGGGATTGGGACAGTTTTTCTTCATACGCGCAAAACGCAATTCCTGTTTGAGTTAGCTGGGCTGCAAAAGTCATCCAGTGCTCATCACACTGGGGCACCCCGAGAATAATTACCTCAACATGTTGGGAACTAGTCAACAGGCTGCTGAACTCATCGGTTGTTACACCGGGTTGTGCCAGGTAGACAATGCGGCGCGCCGAGGATACCACCTCGTGGAGTGGCAGCGCACCGTAGCTTAACTCAAAATTGGAAGTGGGTCCGCCGAATGCACCTAAACTAGCCCCAACACTGGAGGCGGAGACTCCCCAGACCGCATCGGGTTGAATGAGATGCTGCCACGTGTGCCACCATGGTTCATTAGGTTCCCACCAGGACGGATGGATGGTACAAGCTGATTTGAGGTTAGCTGCATACCCCAAAGTCTCGGTACAAAATGTATGGCATTCTTGGTCGGAAATCATTGACCAATGAAGATTGGAAGCGCTCCGATGAAATTGAACCCACAACCGATGGAGAAAAGGATGGTTGGTCACCAAGTTTATGCATTCCAACAAAATTTTTGACTTAAAATTCATCACGGGGACGCGGTTGTTCTTGGAGTGTGGTGTAACATTCACATCGAGGGACGTCAATGCATCGGAACGAAAGGCACGTAGTGCCGAAGGGGACAGGCTGGTACTTAAATCAAAAACACGAGATTGTACGGACATGATCGTTGATGCAATGCCAGATTGGTTCCCTTGGGGAAGCATATGGAGCGTGTCCAAAGGAGGGAGTGATTCATGAACCTTTCGTAAAGCATGCAACCACCGTAGACCTTTGATCCTGGTAAGTTCCATGTATGGAGCCGGCTCAGCAGGGGGCGGGCGAGACGTGAGTGGGCCGAATCGTCTCAAGCGGCATTCCGCTCGGTATGCCCTTGGAGCACGAGAAAAATTTTTCGGTTTTGGTCGCCGTAACGCCTCCGTCATCGCGCTGGATCGGGAACGATTGCGTGCCCGAACAACCGCAGAAGAACGCCAAACATAGTTTGATGAGGAAGGTACATGCGGTGTGGAACTTGGCTCCGAAGTAATCCGAGGAGCACGTTGAGCAATGATAGGTGGGGAGTAGCGACGCGGCGGACGCACATGTCTAGTGCGGGTTCGGGATTCACGGAGAGTGAAGTCCAAATCCAAATCGGGTTCCGAATTCATATCAACGGGGTTGACGGCTACTTCCACGTGTTTGGCGTTTCGCGCCACGTGAACGTTCAAAGATAGGTACCGCACTCTCTCTATCAGTGCAAACATGTCCAGACTCTACAAAGAATGGTGTGCCCACACAAGTGCCTTGCTTGCATAGTTGTACAAGATAGCCCGGGACATCCCGCTCCTCGCCGTACGAACACACTTGGGTTTCATCCATATGGCACGTGGAACCCACACCCCAAACGGCCCAAGCCTTGTCACCGGTGTTGACAGTCAAATGGGCAGGTGTTTCGTTAGTGTTCTCATCAACGGACATACGGTCTCGGGATCTCGATGAAGCCGATGAATCCGTCGCTTTACCGGCGGTGTTGTGCTTTTCCTTGCTCGGGGTGACGGGCGGACTTGCGGGAGAACCGGTCATACTATTGATCAACATGTCCAATTTTGAGTTCACGGATTGTTGATTCGTGTCAATTTTCCTCTCCAAACTTGTAACCGACGAACGGATGTCCGAGACTTGGCCTTTCAATTCCTCTTGGGTGCTCTCGATAGCCTTGAATCGGTCCTCGGTCCGTTGATCAAAAGAGCTCGAGGTAGACGAGGCATCAACAAAAGGAGTGGTAGCAACTTGGATGGCTTTTCGTGATACATCATCCCATGATTCCCCATCCGCATCTTTGCCATCACGAATTTGGCACATCAATTTGCCAACCTCCTGTTCCGGCACACCATGAACAACCAAGACGTGGTCATCAAATGTGTTTTGATACTCTTGAGTTTCGAAATCTTGCTTAAAGCTAGTCAAGCGTGAATCGGTCCATGAGGTTTTCGCACGTACATGGATATCAAACTTGGACGGTGTAATTGGGGCGGGCGGCGGCATAGATGGAGGTTGGGTAGGCGACGCGGCGATGCCAACAAATTCCGTGCCGTTGTCAAGTGCCTCAAAGAACTTTTTCTTATTTTTGGATATGCGCCACCAATAGAGGTCTTGTGTGCAATGTGCCAATTTGTGACGTCCCAAACAATTAAAGCAAGTTTGCCGCTTCTTATACGTGCCGTCGGAATTCACGTTTTTGCAACGCTTCGCTCTCTCCGGGCATTGGTACATGAAGTGTCCTTTACCCTCGCAAAAACCGCAAACCGTGTCCGCCGTAGGCTCATATTTCTTCGAAGCGTGGTCACCTTTTCCCGGCATTGTGTCGTTCACCAAACGAGTGAGGACCAAAAAATAGTAAATAGTACACGAAGGCGGCGAGACTTGTCGTGGCCTTGGAGGAGTTGAGGTAGTATGACGGTGTTACTCCGTCAAACGTGTGATACTACAGGGAGTTCTAGACAATGACACGCAGACTGGAAGATCTCGTCAATGGCACGGCAAGCGGAGCATGAACAATAGTGGCTTGCGCCCATAAACTGTGAGCAAGTGATAGCGTTTTTCAATCAACCAGAATGTATCACGTGTCATACAAAGAGCTAAATGGCTAGATCACTCCTATGGCTTATGCATTACATCCCACTGCATGGGCCCCACATAAGTGGTGGCCCTGTGGTTCGTCCCGCATTGCATGAGCCAGGGGAGGAGAGGAAGGCAAGGACGAAGCACAGGACGCCAGTGACCCGCCCACACCACCCGTCGTGTCCGATGCAGGCGTGGCGCCGGCGCCGGTATATGTATGGAGTGCAGTGTCCCCGAGGACTCGGTCTCGCTCGTCTGCGCCCTCCTCCGGTGGGTTGGGTGGCGCCTCATCTAGGCAATCTGTTTTGGGCAAGCGCCCACGTGAGGAGCCGTTTTTGCGAGTAGGCCCTAGGTGAGAGTCGCTATGGCAGGAGGCGAAGCAGTTGTACTCAGGTGGCATTGTTCTCCGAGTCTTCGACTTCACTGGCGGTATGCAAATTCAAATCTTCACCGTGAATCGAGCAGACACTCGATTTCCAACATTTGACCATTGCTCAAATCAATAGGAACGGCAATTAATTGAATTATGAATCCCTCAAGCGACAGTGGAGAGGGAGGAAGAGACTTGACGAGAGTGGACGAGCACGAAGCAAAAGACCTGAAAAGTCGTGTTTGTGGGTTCGTTTCGGGTGGGAGGCTTGAGCCATTTAAGCTTGTGAAGTGCACTTTGCTACTTTGAGGTGATTGCACAAGTAGTAACATGTAGGAATTGTAATGATTGTGTCAATTGAAGCCACATTTGAGCTCAAGCTCGGATTTTTGGTTTAAGTCAAGCTCGCTATTGGGTTAGAGCTCTCAAGCAAGAAATTCTATGTGTTGCTTGAACATTGATACCTTGTGGGAAATTGGATGGTTGCATTGTTTGTTGCAACATTCAAAGAGAAAGTGTGCACATGCACATGTACAAAGCCATATAATGGAATGTAGAGTTTAAGTTAGGATGAGCACGCACGAGGTTCTGTATCAATTTCAACATGTGATTCTTCAATGCAAGGGAAATTGAGTTGAGGTGACAGGGTGACATCGATAGCTTATAGTTTAAATGTCAAATGTCGTCATCATGACACCATGGGCAACGTAGCCGAATTTTGGATCATAATGGAGTAATGTTCAAACAAGATCTTCCACACATTGCTTGAACATTGGTAATTTGTGGTAATCTGCATGATTGCATCCTTTGTTGGGCAACATGTTGTTGCCAATCACACACCAATACATTAGCGTTGATAGTACACCATGACAAAGGACCGCAATACTTGTATAGATTGGGTTGGTAGATGGGCATGACATGCTCTTGACAATAGAACAATAGAATGTGGCCGACCCCCCCCCAAGGCCACAACAGTGAAATTGCATGTTCGCACGCAGAACCATGTATTCAACCGCTTATGCGTTTCCAACTGCCCTTCTTCTTTGCGGTGTACTCCAGTGGGGTCACGTGCGGAGTGCGAATCCACCCCATAGTTCGCGAAACGTGCACACGTTGCGACTTTCCCTTAGCGGTTTTCTGGCGCAACCGAATTTGCAGGGTACACTGCAAATGGTGGAAGCCATAGCCGCTTCACTCGTGGCTTGCACACTATAGTGTGCATTACTTGTCGTTTTAGCTATTGGCTGCAAGTGGGTAGAAAAAGAACAACACAAGCTCATAACGCTCTCACAACCCAAAGCGCCGATGGGCACGGCGGAGAAAACGACAAGCAAAACGGGAGCTAGGGCAGCCCAAAGTGCCAAAATTTTCTTCTCCTGTCAAGCGACTCCGAAAACGACACTTGAAGAGGGTATAGGCAAAGGGTTGTGTATGGCAAAGGGTTGTGTCTGGCGTACTGACATGCCAACCTTGCCGGAGGATGGGCAACCTCCATCTCACACAAATGTGTTTTGATTTGCTCCGTTTGCACGTGGGCTTTTGCTGATTTGTTGCTCCGTGTGCCCACTGACGAGGATTGCCAGCACCTCTCACGTTGCCTCATCTTGTCCATGTGTCGTACGTCCTTTGACACATTTGACCAAGGAGACACTGAGGAGTACTTGTGGGTGTAGGAATATGACAATCAATACATCCATCCACTGTCAACCGCCGACTGGTAACAATGTGTGAACGAAAGAAAAAACACTCTATTGGCAGTCCATCCATGCATGCCGTGCCGTGCTTGTCACCGAGTTCACCTTTGTTGCCCAATTTAGCTATGGAACACCATTTTTGTGTATCTTTGTGTGGTTCACAACGAGTAGCAATGGGTTCTCATGGTCCATTGCTCCCGCCGTGTACTGTGAGAACGCACACTGAGGAGACACCGTGGTTGTTGCAAGGAAATAGGTGAGGTACCATGAAAAAAAAAGACTTGTACAGCCTCTTTGAGCTGGACATCTAGGACTTTTGACTGTCCCTTGAAGGGAGAAAACACTCAAGGCCATCCAGAAGGTGCATGATTTTATCGCTGAGAAGCGCCCAAGGCGTGCAGATCCGGACGATGGCCGATGGTTCTCCATGAACAAAACCAATAACCCGTTAGGGAACGTTTCACAGCACGCCACTTTATTCAGGGGGCCTGAAGCAGCTAGATTGCCTGCGGCGGCCCCGCACACGTGACGCCTACATCTGCTATTCCATCACCGATATATATTGTATGTTAGCGATAGAGTTGCTCGTGAATGATGAGTTTGTGCACTGTCTGTGCACTGCTCGTGTAAGTTGGTACTTCTTGTGTCTTCAATAAGAGGTGGGCACATTTTTACTTGTAGGTGGAGGGTACAGAGACCTTGGCTAGACCCCCCCTCCCTACCAAAAGGGGCCGGACCCCACACGCCAACCGCGACTACCCTAGACCGCAAAAATTGGTAGAAATGGAAATGTTATTTTTGGAGTGTGGTGAGGGTATTCGCCCGATCATTAGTAAGGAAAAGTTTCAAAGATTTTTGAACCAAAAAAACATTTGTCGCAAGAGATTAAAATGGTCTGGCCCATTGAGCCCCTTGGCTGGACCCCTTCCTCCCACTTTTGCCCCCCCCCCCCCCCACCCATCCCTCTCCGGCTTTGGGATGGGCTTACATTCGGCGAGGGCGGATTTGCACATCAGTGCACAGCAAATGAACGCTTCGTTAACGGTTGGAATGCCGGAAACCCGCTGCTGAGACTTTGTACAAGCTGTGATGATTTCCTTGTTGTGCTTTTGCTGCCGTGTTTCTCTTGTTCAACGTGATGCCACATGTAACAATTGGGTGGGGTGGAGGGGGCAGCGATATCTTTCCAAGTAGCTCAAGCAGGGGTGAGGCAACCACTTCTGATTTTGTCCTCCTTATTGGGGACCCCGAAAACGCAGTGGTTACGTAACACTTCTGCCCTCCTTTGGACCCCGTAGGAAGGCAGGGGTAAGGCAGCCACTTGTTTTTGTCCCCTTGTTTGCCTTTGATATCAACGACGCCTGGTAATGCATATCTACCCATACATCCTGCAGCCCTGCTTTTGCGATAATAGGACTGCACAAACTGTGCCAGAGACACTTGCATAGGCTATAAGGGTATGCCAATGCGCGCCAAGGCTACACACAACAAATACTCAGCCACGCACCGGACTGGGCCCATCGCAAAATGCTCGAAACACGCGCTAACAAGGCGATGCACGAACTATACAACGTAAAAACACTTTGTATATGGCAACCACTGTACCTACACCAGAAGAGACCAAGGACCCCACTTTGTGGGAGATCCCACTGATGCCACTACCGAAAAGACATTGTGTGGGGTCCCCTGATTCTCTCCCTGGGAGATAAAGGTGTCCCCACAGGGGGTTTTCTGTCAGCACAGATCTCTGAACTGTGGGCCTTGTGGCATGAATCTCAGTATGGTTTCGGTGAACTACGCACAGCGCTAAGCGATAAATGGTGCGCAGCGATGCGTCCCCTTCACCCTGACCTGGCACCTGTGGTAGATACTGTCGAGGTCTCTATGCTTGGAGATACTGATTTCACACTTTCGCCCCTTGTAGCACAGACGATGGTGTGCAAGCAACGAATCATGGTTCATCAGGGGATAGCACTAGTCAGCTTGCCGGCACTTTCGCAGTCTAGCTTTGATGGCCGGTGGAGCCCTGTGGAAAAATTGTTCGGTTGTCTGCACATCGGTGAGTTGAATGTCCTGCTCGTACGCTCTACAGCCTGGGATGGGGCACCTGATGGTAGGCTGGGTGCCATCATGAGGGACACGCTCCGTCGTGACCAACAGGTGACCAGAGAGTTATTCAAAGACGACAAACAATTGCCTTGTGTCCTTGGGGAAATTTCTCATCCTCCCTGTGATGACCCGAGTCTGTTTCCGCTTGTGCCCATGATCTTATCAAACCATATTCCTTTGGCTACTAGCACAACGGTCTTGTCCGGTCTGGATTTTTGTGCAAATTGTGACTTTTGTGTGAAAAGTTGGGTCAGGGGTATTTGCATGTGGCGGATCTTGTGGTTTTGGTGTTTTTTGATGATTCAACGAAGGATTAGAGTTTTGCATGTAGACCAGTTTGGCAGATCACAAGACCGGTCTAGACCGGTCTTTGTACCAACTCAAACGAACTCAAACGAAAAAGGGATACAAGGATTACAAGGTTTTTACTTCTTCTGCGCCAACTGCATAAAACGAGACGAACTGATCGAACCGACCGGACCGAACCGTTCATTTCACTTCGTGTAAAGACCAGACCGGACCGGTCCGGACCGGTCTTTGAACAAACTGCATAAAACGCGCTAAACTGGGCGGTCCGACCGGTTCGACCTGTTTATACCTGTTTTTGATGTGAACTGCATAAAATGCATAAACTGCTTGAAATGATCGGACCGGCCCGTTTAGATCGTTTTACGCGGTTTGTTCAAGGACCGGTCTGGACCGGTCTGGACCGGTCTTCTGGTAAACTAAAACGAACCGCATAAACTGCATAAACTGTTCGGTCTGCATAAACTGCATAAACTGCGTAAACCGGCGTAAAGTAGAAGTTTTGCTAGAATAAACTGCGCGAAACGGGAAGACCGGGCAGACCGGAAGACCGGACTTTATGAAATGCGTACCTGTAGCCAAAGGAATATACAAACTTGCCTACGGTGCATGGTGTTCCACAAGTTGTGTGCTGCTAGTCCAGCACGATGGTGAATGGACTCCTGCTTAGTGTTACACTGACCAAGGACTCCTACCTTACGGCGTTGGCGGCAGGACATAATACCCCAGTTGTAACCAGACCCACAGTTAGAGTATGCGAGGGCCATACGGCGCAGCAGGCAGTATAGGGCATGGAAATGTGACAAAAATGTCATGTACCATCGTGGGGGCTTCTTCTCAGTGGCGGCAGCCTTCAACTGGGCCAGGGAGTGCCGGCTCCTGCGATTCTTCCGCAACATGAGGCAAAATTGCAAAAGCTTTTGCAGAGTCCCACCACGTAATGCATTTCGCAACAGCCCTTTGGCTATAGTAGCAAAAGCACCAGTAACTGCAGCATGTACAACATTGACAGTAATAGCAGAAGACATTATTAATGCTTTAATTATTATTAATTAATTATTAATGCTGAGACGAGAAAACAGTTATGTAGGAGTGTATGGTGTAATACTCATGAACAACAACAATTGCAAGCTGGCCGAAATTTCGGCCAGGTGTGTTCAAAGGGGAAATAATTGCTTAAATGTTCAAAAATAGGAAAAGCTGGCCGAAATTTCGGCCAGACCACCCAAAAACCAGAATATAAGTGCTTGAATAGTGAACAGACCAAAAAGCTGGCCGAAATTCCGGCCAGCCCTAAGAAAAATGAAAATAACTATGCCTATTCACCAGGAAACCAAAAAGCTGGCCGAAATTTCGGCCAGAAGGGTCAAAAACTGCATATACACATAGTTGTTTGCAATGTTACCCAAAAACTGGCCGAAATTTCGGCCAGCTTCAGAAAAACGTCAAATACAACACACTAGAAGACGGGGATACACAAGGCTAACACATCAACACGTATTTCAACGGGTGTCACACAGCTCTGCCAACAACTTTGGTCACATACGTCAAATAACATACTCAAAGTAGAAATGTAGAATATTGTCAAATCGCGCATATACGGGGTCCTAGAGGGTGGGCAACTTGTGACGCCTAAGCTACTATCCGCTCAACCATCGGCAGGGGTGTCATGCTATGTGGCCGGCCATCATCCCTGCAGAAACACACCCAAAAAGGAAAAGCGGACGCAAACGGACGCACCCAAAAATCAAAACGGACGCGAACGGACGCACTCAGAACTCAAAACGGAAGCAAACGGACGGGTACCCATATCAAAACGGACGCTAATGCCATGTATGGACAAGACCATGGGAAAAAATTCCCCTAGTGAAGGGGGGGTCAGCTGACAGAGCCTGTGGCAGGCACTGGTCTAGGTCTAGGTAGCAGTGGTGAACGCATGGCAACCTATCCTTCACTTCTTTCGCATACCCTGTGAAAGCGCATCGCAGAGTAACAAGGTGAAATGACTTTCTTTGAAATGAGGAAAGCAAGTTAGTTTGGTGGAGTCACAAGAATTCATTTGCCCTTTTTGGCCCGTTTTTTTTGGCCAATTTGGCCCAAAATGGCCATCTGGGCTCTAGGCAATGGCGCACCATGGCCGAGTGCGCACCATTGCAAGTCTAGGTGTCTGTTTTGGCCATTGTGAGGGATGACAACCACAAAAGGTGTGTGTGGGGGCCACACGATAATCCAAGAGGGGCATTTGTGGAGGGACAAGGGTGCACCACAAGACGCAACTGCGCGTGGCTGAGAATTGCGGACCAGGAGAAGAATGTAGCTATTGACCCTGGTAACTACGTGCGCCCAGAGGGCAGGGCTGTGAAGCAACGGATACTTAGCTACCATATGACCCCCGTGACATAGGCCATAGGTCATTGCTCATCGTGTCCAAGCCAGTGCTGAATGTTGCCTTCAGTTCGCCCACATGGGCTATCGAATGTTTCATAGGCCGGTTTGGGTCAGCTCTGCCCCCCCCTCGGATCCCGATTAGCACAATGTCTCTTCAGAGGTAACTCAAGCATTGCATAGTCGCTGTCACTATCACTGTCCCCACTCATCACTGCTTCCTCTGTCTCTGTTCCTGTGTTGTGACTGTCTGAGCCCCCACTGTCTACATCCCACACTGACATAGGTCCTTCATCACATTCGGACATTTCTTCCAACCCCAACTCCTGCCATGCCTCACGCGCAGTTCCTGCTTCCCTAACGCTAGGTAATGCGATTGTTGCCCCTTGCCCTAACCTAACCTGGGCAGGGGGGGGGGGTCGCGTACCCGAACTGAGGAGACGCCCCCCCCCCCCGTGAAGCAGTAGTGGTGGTAGAGGAGGGATGGTAATGGGGTCGTGATTGCGTGTCGCCCATGGCCCAGCAGACATTATTCCCGCCCATGTTCACTCCATTGGTGAGGGGAGTCACTTCGGAGGGAGTACACGGGACTTGACAAACTTGGATCCTTTTCAATGGACAAGCAAAGGCAGTGCCGCAAAGGTCCTTGCCATGGCATGATGTGTTTTTCCGAGAGGCTCCTTGGGGATGCACCTGCATCTGCGCGGAGTCCCAGGCACCCGTCATCGAAGTCCTCCAAGTACACAGTCTCTTGGCAGCCCTCGGAATCAATGGTTGCGGCGGTGTACTCAAAGAAGTGCTCCAGGTCCTCCCCACTGGGCCGTACCACAACCAACTACAGATTTGGGTTCCCTTCCAAAATATCGTGAAGCACATCACTGAAGCACCCTGGGGATCGCTTGGAGGTGAACACGGGCAGCAACTTGACATCCGCCATGGTACCATCGCATTGCACTTGTACACTCTCCCTTGAAAGGAAGTATTGCATGGGCATTTTGGCGGCATGAACCACCGTTGCCCCCGTCTTCGTCCCCACACTGTCTCCACCCCTTTGCAAGGCTGTGCACTTTTGGCATTGCAACAGAAGAGAAGAACCAACACGGGTGCTAATACAAGACAGGTGGTGTAGACAGGTTTCAAGATAGGGGCCTGTCATTGGACATGGTGTGGTGAAAGGTTTCAAGACACGGCCCCCCGTCAGAAGATAGGTGGCACAAGATAGGGGGGCTGTTGTACGATAGACCCCCTGTCTTTTGCAAAGACAAGGGCCGTCGGGAAAAAACAGTTGTCCGAAACGCAAGCGCGCAATGCAACCACTTGTGCCTACATGCCATTTCAACCTGCCTCGGCGCCATGGACCTGCACAGGCGAGGGGTGTGGGATGCCAAAAAAAGGCTATGACAGGGGGGGGGGCTGTCGGCTTCACCCTGTCTGGCCGCACCTCATGGTGCCCCCGACTTCAGTAAGAGTCTTGAAGAGAGTTGCTGCAACTTCCTACGCTCCTGTAGCTCTCGCATGAGCCGATACATTTCGTTCCTGAGTGTTCTGGCCTCTTCTCAGGGTAGTGCCCCAGACGGAATAACTCCCTTAAGCTCGGAGATCGTTTCCATCCCCGTTATGTCACGTTGTGCCTTCTCATACACCCCAACCAGTAAGGAGTATGCCGTTTGTGAGTCTCCGGCTTCCAACCCCAGCGAGGAGAGAAAGGCATAGGTCTCCAGGGAGACCTCTTCCCTTGTTGAATCCTGCAACAACCTCAATGACGTGAGCTCAATCGATTTTTTCTTGACTGTGCAATCCTTATTAAATTCCATTGCTACCAACTTGATACAGGGCAAGGCATCTTCCCACCACTGGGTGCCCGTGGACTGAATTTCACGCAAGCAGTGCTCTAATTCTTCTGTGGCCTCCTGATCACGGAGGATTTCGGCTGGACAGTAACACCGGGATTGCAGGCCGTCATTGTCAAAGGCCGGTAGCTCAAAGTCTACCCGTAAAGCTTTGTGGTCCGATCCACCCAAAAACTTTGGGTACGCACCCGTAGCCAGCTTCGTGAGCTCTAGTGTTGCATGAACTCAGTCGATGGTCTGTAGTCTGTGCTGGTTCGGTGCTTCCCCTAGCTTCGGGAAACCATATGTGAAACCTATCGTGTGTGGCTCAATATCCAATTCTGAGGGCACTTGGTCGACCCCCCCACCCCCACCAACACACACACAGTTTCTGAGTGTCTATTTTTTTCGTTGTCTTTTGCTCCATGCTGTCAAGCTCCGTGGGGTTGACATTGTACCAGCAACCGAAACAGCTCCTTGTCCCACAACTGAATGACTGTTCGGGATGCCCATTCGGGACTGGCTACGCCGGGTGAACCAGTGATGATTCCTTCAGACTCCGGGCAGTTGGCGTGTTTCGGTCTATGGATGGTGCGGACTACATCATACAGGACGAAATTTTGCTGCATAGAGGTCTTACTGATGGTGTTGTCAATAAGAGACGGCGGCAAAAACACGCAAAGAGAAAGGTGATCACACGGCCATTAACTGAAAATGGTGCAAGCAGGTAGGTGTAGGACCAATCTGTTTTTACCACTCAGTTCGTTTTCGCTTTCTCTTACCATCTCTACATGTATCATCCCACACCGGCAACCAACATGGAACACACATAGTAGGCTTACACAACAGAACCGTGGGGGGAGGGTGCGGTGGAGTAGCCTTGGCTGCTCCCGCGCCCGACCCCCACTGTCCCCTCCTCCCCCACCCCCACACACAGGTCATGGTGTGTGGCCAATATCCTGGTGCTGCAGCACATGCATGGCTCCTTGTCGACACCACATGAGCATTTGGCGCAGTGGAACTATTCTATGCAAGGCATGCGCATGCCAGAATCTGCGCAACACCCGTATCCACCATCACTGTGGGTACCCTTTGCACCCCACACCCCACATGATAGACCTGAGGTTGGCCTGCAGTGCTTCAGGGGTCAATGCATACCAGACACATTTGTGCAAGAGGCCTGGGAACAGGGATCGCCATACCGGGCGACAATGCGGGCTGTGGCGGTCCACCCAGGTCCCCCATTCATTCTGACTGATGGGCACACTGAGGGACAGGGTGCAGGATTTTCTGAACAAAATGACACTGCCATCAGGTGCATTCCCCATCTTACCCTCGCCCCATGTGACTAATTCTGCATGCTTTTCCCACTTGAGACGGAGACCATATATCAACTGCACACACTCTGTAATCCCAGCGGAAACAACGGGCATGAGGTGAGGAGGAATATTCATACAGACCAAATACACATTATCCTTGAATCTGGACATCAACCTGAGGCGTTACAGGTCGGGAGCTGATCCCCATTCACCCGACTTAACCCTAAACTGTACAGCTGTTGCTGTTTTGCACACTACTGCCCTACCTGCATACCGGGGTCTGCCGGAGCTGGCCGAAATTGAGGCCAGGGTACCAAAGGTTGCTGATGACATCTTTCGCTCACATAGAGCATTGTTTGATCGTATTGATGTTGCCAACCAAGGTATTCAGAGAGTTTGGGTCCGTGCTCCTTTGGATATTGCCAGAAAAAATGTTCGTTCCCTCAACTGGAGACCCTTTTTCCTGTCTGATCTCCGCTCCGGCACACGCAAAGAGCTTTTGCAACTCGTGGTTGATTTGTCATGTGCGGAACACCGCACCAGACACTGTGTTCCGCTGCTTGTGGACATGAAAATACACTTTGCCCTACTTAAGCTGTGTTATGGTGCTGCTTATGTTCCCTGGAATGTACCACAATTACCGTTGGGTTTTCCTTTGGTGTACGGAGTATGGCATAGCTATAAGTATTGCGTTGAATTGATCTACAGGGCGTTCCTGCCGTTCATTAAGTTTTTGGAGCAGGGGAACAGCCTTCAGGTTGGGTCTATCCTCCCTCGCAAGGTCAAGGTCATCCATATGGAGAAGACGTTGCTTGGACTCATGCTAGCCACATCGTCCAATAGAGGCAGACTAGATGAGCGCGTCACTTCCCTGCTCAATAGCCAGCGGGACTTGACACCCATTCAGCGCAAGGGTTTGCGTATGTTATTAGCCCTTAAGGCTTTGCTGTACACATACTGTCCAGCTGCTTTCAGCATTGGGACTTTGGTTCGTGAGGGCAACTGGGAGGGCCGGGGGGCAGGTTCCGGGATTGTAGCTAAGCAGGCACTTGAGATGTCCCTACTGCTCATGCTAAACATCCTAAAGCCCGAGGAGCAGTTAGCCACGGAGTATGTGAAAACCACTGCTGTTGCTCTTTTGTTTTGGAGTCAGTGGCATTCCGCCTCCCTAGGGTGTATCCACTCTGAGGAGCTGGGTGAGGCACTTCTGAGTCGGTTCTCAGCCCACTGTCGCCGCAACACTGCCTGTACTAGTGTCCAACAGTCGTCTGATTTATTTCTGACACTTCCCCCTGTCCAACCGGGAGAGAAAGTTTTGCGTGATGTGCTGACTGAGAGATCCGTGGCAATGTTCTCTGCCAATCTTAAACAATTCATCTTGACAGCCCATACACAGAGCCTGCCCATTTGTGTTCCCGTTCCGGACTATAAAGTTGAGGTGAGAAGACTGGATGCAGTTGAGGATTTGACGTTCCCCGGTACCATGTCTAGGACACGAATCACCACAGACCGTTTAAAAGTGGTTTTGTTGCATGCAATGCAAAATCTGGTTGCGCGTACCAGGGTTCCTGAGGGTGTTGAGGATTTTTTACAGACAAATGCACCTGCCCGCACTGCTGCCGAGCAAGGGGTGTTGCGTACTGCACATGCTTCTATCCGCGCTGCCAACCGTGCACCGCCTGCTGCTCCTGCTGCTGCTCCTGGTGGAATTGCCTTGCCCCCAAAACCACCCCCGAAGCCCCGAGCCAGAGGCCCCCCAGTACCCCCTCCGGCCCCCCCCCGCCCAGTACCCCCCCCCCCGCCGCTGATGATTCCATTGCTGTCGACTCTTGTGATAGTGACCAGGATATTGATTGTGATGCAGACAGCGTTGCCTCCTTTGAAGCCCTAGATGAGGCGGAACACATCGGCGTGGATACCCAGGACTGGGACTGATTTCTGTTTGCAGCTGTGTTTGTCACTGTGGTATGGGTTCTGCCACGCATTGCCAGTGATTTTGGTGTGTCTATTTGCTGTTTCATGTTTTTCTGGCCGAAATTCCGGCCAGACTTGGTGTTTTGTCATATGGCTACCCCCAAAACACAAATGACATAAGGTTCTGGCCGAAATTTCGGCCAGCCTCTCAGAATGGTATTTGTGGACAGTGGTTTGACATGCAGAGCAGTGCTGGCCGAAATTTCGGCCAGGTTATCCGATTTTCCTGTCAGGCAGTCCGTTTTGGTCCTTTTTTGGTTGATCTGTGCTTGTTATTTGCTATCTGGGAACTCTTCCCTTCATGAAATGTTGCCCTGTAGCCCTTTATTTTATGACTGAGCCTGGAGGGGTATCACAGGACATGGCTGTTTCGCCAGATGGTGAGCCTGCAGCAGCCAATGGGCAATCTCAAGTGCAATCCCAGTCTCAAGAGGACCAGGCGAGCACAGAGGGACTTCAAAAGAAGCCTAAGGCCGCACCAAAGAAAAATTCATCATCCTCCATCAAGTTATCCGACTGGGTTACATCAACGACGAAAATAAAGGTTCGGTGGGATCAGATTATTATCGACCACGACCGAAAATTTGGGCAGGTCCGTAGGATTTCGGATGATCGCGTGCAACGCCGCTACGACGATCTGAAGGCAGCCCCGCCTGTGGATTACATCCAGGATCTTCTTTTTTATAAAGTCACTCGTATGTGTGTTGTGGTATTCTTCTCGATAGTACCGCTTTCGCGTCTGAATTTTCGACCCTGCTGTTACGAATATTCCTGTTGCACAGCCACTCGCTGGGTTCTCTTGGGGGGTCAGCATGTTTACGCTGCTGCCCAAAAACACAAGACCGAATTTGAGATGAAAAATATGGAGACTCCGGATTGGACCCTGGTATTTGGTGGTTATGAAGTCAAACAGGACTGCCCCCTTGGGATGCAGCGTTCTAGGGCGTGGTGCGGAACCCCCCCAATTTTGGGTGTTGTTAATATGGTTGGAACCCGGAATTTCACATGTTACATGGGTGCACTATGATGCAACAATGTGCCTTCCATGTTTCGTTTGCTCGATATTGCCCGTTTTGCACTTTTTGCGATTTGATCTTTGTGTGCTCTAACTAGTTATCGCGGGGTTAGAACGGGGTTAGAGCACTAGTTATCGCGTGGGTTATCGCGCGATAACCTAGTTATCGCGGGGGTTATCGCGGGGGTTATCGCGCGATAACCTAGTTATCGCGTGGGTTATCGCGTGGGTTATCGCGCTTCATTTTATGTTTCCCCTTTTCGTCCTAGCTCTCAAAGCCTTCGTATTCTTTGATAATGGCCCTTGCTGCTGCCCACGCTTGGTGCGAGCACCATCAAAAGCTCCTTGGGGTCCGTCGCCTTGGCGGTCCTGAGGGGTTTACGATGGGTGATGCCAATGTGAGGCGCCCTGTGGCGACCCGCTTTGAACATGGTGTGGACTTTGGACTCCTTGTCCATAAGTCCCCCTTCATGGCGGAAAACCGAGACCCCCTGGTTCTCAGCAACTACATCTTCGAGTTGCTAGAGGTAAATCCAGGGGTTGCTGGATTCTTGATTCAGCTTCATCCGGACGATGTGGACGCCGTGGTGGAGTCCGTCACCGCCCATGCCGAGAAGGGTGCGGGGACGAAGACGACCCTCTATGTGGGTCAGGAGGAGGAAGTGGAGGAAGTGGAGGAGGAGGAGGAGGATGCGGGGGGGGTGGGGGCTGGGGGGAGTGAGTGAGGACCCCTGGGGGACCTATGTTATGGGTTGTTGTGCATGTCATGGTGAAATGCATTGAGGGTTTGTATGAGCTTTGGAGGGTGAGGGAGTTGTACACTCTAACCCAAGTGGAACGCCACCGTGCGTTGACCACAAAATTTTCAAAAGCGTGGGGAGACTCAGGTTGGTCCCCCACCAGGTGGATCCATTGGTGCTTGGCACATTCCACCTTTTTTGCCGAGAAATGGAGGAACATTTTTCAGTTTTCCTCCATCCCAACGGAGTATCGGCATGGGCCTTACAAGAGGAGGCTCAAAAATTGTTTTAAGGGTTGGTCTTTGCTGAGGCCAAGTATGTCCCTCCGCCACATGCACCATTGCATGTCCATGAACGCCCTGGAGCAAGGGCTTTTGGGACTGGAGGCAGCCAAGGCCACAGACATTGATGACTTTGTATGAAAAACGACCACAGATGCTTTGTGCCAAGTGTTTTGTGTTGTTTGTCCTAGGGAGGGAGGGAGGAGGGGTGCGCGATAACTACCCGCGATAACTGCGCGATAACTGAGTTATCGCGCGATAACTAGCGCGATAACTAGTTAGAGCAAGGTGCTCTAACTGCGTTCTAACTCTGTTCTAACTGTGCTCTAACTCTTTGACCCCCCCCCCAAAAACCACCCCCATGATGCGGGTTATGTGGGGAAAGAAAGGGGATGGGGGGTTTTTGAGGGTGCTGAATCCATTTTTTTAGGTGGTTTGCCCCAAAATTGAGGGTAGGTGGGTGTTCCAGAAATTGCGTTCTAACTAGGGGTTCCGCACCACGCCCTAGAACGCTGCATCCCACTGCGGACTAGGCGCCGGCTTGCAGGCTTACATCAAATCCAGACCACTGCTGGCTCAGCATCCACCACATCGGAGCCAATGTCCCTACTCCTGGATAGGCTTGAGGATGAGGATGCCAATGAGTACACCCTGTACCATCACATTACTGTTATGCTTGAAGGGTGTGGTGTTACTGCCGAGGAAGGCACTGTGGTGTGTTTCGTTTATTAATTCGGTTTTGTCGATCGACCTAGCCGAAATTTCGGCCAGCTTCTGTGTTCTACATGTTCTCCTGTGCAGAGTGCTGTTGCCAAACGGTGGGGTGGCGTTGGGCGTGTGGTGAAATTTGTGGGTCTTCCTTCAGTAGACGCCATGGCAGCCATGGAAAAGCGTGGACTACATCCCGCACTGGGTACGTTCAAGGAAGTGGAAGGCATCACGCCTCACCGACTTCGCGGCATCGTAGGTTACATGGATGGCACAAAAAGTACCCTACCTGGTCTCAAAAAAATTATAAAAGATGTTAAAAAGGCCCAGATGTGGTCCTGGCACATTCTTCATCCCGAGGCGGTTACCAATGGGCTTGTGAACAACACCAGAGGTATGTTTTGGTCAAACAGGGGTTTGTATTCGAATAAATCGACCGACCTGGCCGAAATTTCGGCCAGCTTGTGTGTCGTTCAATTAATGCACAATAGGAGCCCACCCTGTGACACCACCTGTCTGCAGCTACACTTGGTACTATCGAGATGGCCAAAAGGCAGTGCGCTATTGCATCACACCTGAAGGTAGCCTATGGCAGTTGGACCTGGACTGCAGAAAACCCCTGGCCCCCGTGGTCAGCAGTAATTAAGGCCCCTCTTTGGAAGGAACCCAAATATGAGGGGTTGCGGGGATTGTTGCAGAAGCCTGTTGCTAAGCCTGTTTGTGAAAAATCTGATACTGGTCTGGTCAGTATCCAGTGTGCTAGGGAGTCCCTCGTTGAGTCAAGCACAGGCAAACTCATTGCAGAGTCAGGCCGTGTGGAACTGATGGCAATGCGTTGTGGAGTCCCTGTTCCCAGTATCATTAGTTCACTGCCCTTTGCTGCTTGTGTCATTGAGGTGCCCCGCCTCTATACAGCTGGTTTGCATAACCTCGTTGCGCAGCTGCTTTTGTCCGGTGTGCCTGTGTTCATTGCGGGTGAGTCTGCTGATGTGAAAGCCACTGTTGCTGCTTTGAAGGCCATTGTGGCTGAGAATATGTATCAGTGTGATGTTGCAATTTACAATTTGTCAAGCAAGACCCCGCTGTACACTTCTACGTCCCATCTGGTTTACATTTGTTCTGCCACTGCCTTTGATAGCAGGCTGCCCCGTTACGTGGCTTTTACTGAAGGACCCATGTTGTCTGTGATGCCTGTTGAGATATTCTCATTTCTTTTGAGCCTGGTTCCGGTCCCAGAACGGGCAGGCAACTGGTTTTGGCTGGGGACTCTGTCTGTGTATTTTGCAAGCATGATGTCTACCAGGTTTTCCAAGGACTGTTTAATGTTGTGTGTGCCCTTTTGGGTGAGGAGACTGTTGTGCCCGATGAGTTTGTTCAGTCCATCAGAGCAGCTATCACCAACGCCGACACGTGCCCCCCCAAGTCATGGGAGGATGTGTACCACGACTTGGGAGCAGGTTTTCCTGTGGATTGTTCTGGGGTTAGGTATGTAGATGAGGATCCTGAGGAGCAAGATGGGGAGGCAGAGTCGCAACCAGAGACACACACTCCAAAGAAGAAACCCAAAACTGCCCCTGCCCCCTCACCCAGTGGCACGCAGTGCGCTCAGGCCACCCCAGCTTCCTCCTCAGGCACTGTTGCCCCTACTAGCAAAGGTATGAATACTTTTGTGAATCATTTTTCACCATCCCAGGGTGGAAACACACAGTCACAGAACTCTGCCACTGCCAAGCCTTATGCTGCAGCCCCTGCCAAGCCTCCTGCTAACACAGGTGCTAAGAAGCCCCGTGCATCTGGTCTGCGCAAGCGCTAATGCCAGTCCTGCTGCTTATATTGCCTGTCAGCATGAAGTCTGGCCGAAATTTCGGCCAGCATGCAGTCCTCAGCCTCTTCAGCCTTTTATTATTGTGTTTCCCCATAGGCACTGCAAAAGTCTGCTTTGATTCGTCAGGTGGCAAGTATTTGCTTGTAATTGAGTATATTATGTTGCACACCCTGTTCAAATGTCACTGCTCCTGTGTTCCTTGCTCATGTCTACTGTCTTAGGTACCCATTTCAGTGATCATATTCGGAGTTTCGATGGACCTGGCCGAAATTTCGGCCAGCTTAGGCCTGTCTGTCAAATAGGACCAAATGTTTGGACATTTTTCGAAGAGCTGGCCGAAATTTCGGCCAGGTTGGTTAAAATATGAAATACAAGTACATGCTTTGGGATAGTTTTCTGTGTGCTTCAATGAAAGGTATGTTTGGGGTTCCCTCATCTGTGGTGTATAGGGGGGTTCTGTGATCAACCTCGAACAAAGGGGAGAGAAAAATAGGCAGCCCCCCCCCCCCCCACACTGGAATGCAGTGGTCTAAATGTAAAACAACACTATATTTTGGTGATTGAATGTCTTTATTTTGAAAATCTGTGTGTTTCCAGAAATGCAAATAATGGCATATATTTGAAATACACACCTTGTTTTTGCATGTTGCCACCAGGGGGGTTTGGGTACCCAAAAAATAACACCCCTTTTCACATACTTTTCCCCTCATTACAACATGGACTTCCGTGGGCCATAGCGCCAGGTGGGGGGTGGGCAACTTGTGACGCCTAAGAGTAGGAAATGTAAACTGGTTTTACATTTCCGGGGACCGGTAGTCCATTGCATTTCGTCATGAACCACAACTTCAAAATGAATGTAGCGACGGATGATGGCCTCCATGCATTCTTTTGCCATCGCTTTTCAGGCATCGTGTATTGGCAGCTAACTGCTGGCGAGTATTTCCATTCCTGGTGGTTCACAAGGATGTAGTGTGCCACGTGGGTCTCTTTGAATACGTGGCACATTGCTGCAGCTGTTAGCCATAACACGAATGATGGTTTCTTTGATTGGAAGGCCGAAAACGAATAGACACTCAGACTTGGAGAACCGGTGTCACTTCTAGACCCAAAAGTTGGCTGACATGGGCATGAATCTTGGTGACCGTTCTACGCTCTGCGATGGAGTTCTTTGTGGGAGGACCATGGGCTCCAACTCCTGAACACCGTGTAAACACCACCACCACTATGGTGGGCTGGAGGTTCCCAAGGCCTCCCTGCATATTGCAGAAGTTGTGAGGGCACGTGGTGTGTTGTGAGCAAGAGAACAACGGTAGGACCAGTTTCTCTCTAGGAGTTGGATGTGCTACATATGTACCCGTCTCTGGATAAAGAGGAAGTCTTACGTGCAGCCCAGGCAGTCCACGATGCTGTATTGAAAGGTACCAAACGGCACGGCAAAGAACGCCAACCTGAGCCGATGTTTTACATCAATAGAGTTGACCGAAAACTAGACTGGATCGGAAGTGGGGGGGAGCCCTCTTGCTATCATGTCATCCCATTCTCTGAGGGCGCTTCCTCCGGTTTGATTTGTTTAGTGATGATATTTTTGTCTTTGGGACCACCGTCATGCGCCAAATCAGAGGTGTAGCAACAGGCGGCACCTGTTAGGCGTCGTTTGCGAACTGTTTTTGTATGTTGAAAGAAAATGAGTTTTACTCACATCTGCATCCCAATGCCCCGGACCCAGTGACGGGATTGCACCCCCTACATCTGCCAGCCCAGCCAGTGAGGTACATGGATGATTTGCCGGGAATCAAATTTGTGGCCCACTCCGTGCACACCATGCAATAGTCGTTTGAGGACATGGTAGTGTGTGGCCATCGCTGCAAGCCACGTTGGAAATGAGGGGTACCCAGCCACATCAGCAAGTAGCGATGCACCTCTAGGACAAAATGGACAAATTTCCTCACACTTTCCAGACAGTTTATAGGTACCCAGTCCTGGGCACACCAAGGCAGGCGTTTCAAACACTTAGGAGTCTAGTCCCGCACCTAGCAAAGGACATCGTTTACTGTAAGTCGGTACTGGGTGACCTACAGTTTGACGTAGCCATGGTTCAACGGGACTTGGCCTGCAAAAAGTCTTCCACGGCCTCCTGGTACCCAAGACTGCGCAGACACCTTGAAAAATGCGGCGTCCCTCGAAGCACACCAGGTTTAGTGCAACGTAAGGGCGACACACAGGGTTGACCGTTGTTGTCTATGTGATGTGTGCATTGCTTGTTGCAGTAGTCTCCGATTTTCCGGGGAATGTCTGTGACTGTGACGACAGCGGACGGCAAGTGACAGGCGGCGACGTTCAACAGACAATGCACAACAGACGACAGACCACAATCAATAGACCACAAGCAGACAACAAACAGCAGGTGAATTCCCCGTGGGGTGCTATGTGGTTTGGTTGTTGAACTGGTTGTCGATTTTTATGGTTTACCCGGGGTTAATGGGCAGTCATGTGTTTAAACTCTAGGTGCCATGCCCTGTGGCCATGGACGCCAACCCTGCAGTACAATGGACAATGTCAAAGCCATTGCTCGCGGACTGTGTGATGAGGATAGGCGTCGATGATCGCTTCATTTTACTCTATGAATGTGCTTTTTCACCTCCCCTCGTGGTGCACCCTGTGTAACACGGACGGACTGGGACTCTCATGTAGAGTGCTGGTTGTTGAAGTGCACATGCTCTGTCTTTCAGAAAGCCCCGGCCGGGCTCAGGTTTTATAACTCTTCTCCTCCCATGTGCAACAATTGTTGCTGCAGTGAATGATTCGTCCGTGGACTTGATTTGTTGTAGTGTCTTGTTTGCTTCCTTGGGTCGAGAAGGATTGTTAAAGCGTCCGAGGCCTCCGTTGACGATTGCTAGAGTCTGAACAGTAGATACGACGGATTGGGTTCAAAGACCGGGGAGACTGGTCTTTGTTTTCTGCATCACTTCATAACACTTTGGAGCACTTTGGAGCACTTCGTGAAACGTAGAATTGGCCTTGGGTTTGTCCTTGACTGTTGTAAAGGCGTTACTCGCATGAAATGCACCAAACATAGATAAAGTGAAGTATTCTAAACGGTTTGCAACGACTAGTCAAACAGGTCTTGTGTAACAACCTCGTGGTCAACCACTTTGCTTTTCACTAGCACCGGTCAAACTGGTCTCTTTCAATTGTTCCCCTGCCTTGCTTTGGCTCATCCTTGCGTATTATAGTTCGGTAGGAGAATTGTAGTTCAGGTGGTTTAATGCCTCTTTTCCTAAGCAACATTGTCTTGGTAGTCAGAATTTGTCTCCTATCTCCTGTTTAGTTTTCCGGTGATTTGATTTTTGGCATGGTGGGGGAGGAGTGCGTCATAGACATTTTTACCCAAACAGCGGGCGGAACACCCAATCCGGTTGCCCGCCCCCCCCTTGATGACGCAGGTGTGCACAGTGGGAAGCCACCGAAGGCCATAAAAACCCAGAGTCGTCAGATGCAGCCACTAGGTCGATTGATACTTTACGGGGTTATGCACTACGAGGTGTGGTCGGAAAGCCTGCCCCACGACTTGATGAACATGGCAGTGTATGACGTCCTCAAGAGGGTGACAGAAGCCAGGGTATCGGAACATATTCCCCAAGAATTACAATGTCCTAGGTCTGCGCACAGGACTTGGCTGGGTCCGGCGACGTCTGAACTGTGGATAGGGGATAAATTGCGAGTAGCGGAGCGACTTTTTCGAAATGGGGGCGACAAACCATGGTATGGAGGAGTGGATGTTGCGCAATGTGCACAGATTGAGGGCACAGTACCAACAATCAGTGGGCCTAGAGCGAAATGGACACGGCCGAGCAGGGTGGCAAAAACCAAACTAGAGAAACCCCTGATGATCGGATGGATGAAGATGATGTCGGTGATGCGGGGGAAAAACGGGCTCAGAGGAACCCCACAAAACCGGCGAAAAAAAAGTGAGGAAGCTCACAAAGCGCCGTGGTGCCATAAAGTGGGTCGGGAAATTGGGATAACTTCCGGAGAACCAATATGACTGGGATGGGGAAATCCCTCAGTGGGCACGTGGTGTTTGGGAAATCATCCTGAGGGTGAGCCTTAAGCGCAGTGCACGCGCAGTGCAACTATTTGGGCGTCTGGCCGTACTAGAGACCCATACTTTGAGATACTAGGGGCCCCTACGGGCATCATGGTGACCCCCTAGCGTACGTTTTGACTTCTGATTTTGTCCCCTTTGTTGGGGACCCCCGAGAATGCAGGGGTTGGCCCCGGGGACATCGGCGGATGTTCTCATTTGGGATCGCGAAGGGCCGAAAAGGAGCAAGGGGCATTTTATTGATTATGAGATTGGCTCCATGGATGGTGCATACAAGGGGCGCCTCCATGTGGCATGGCCATTTATCGGTCGAAAGACGTTGACCGAGCGGCAAAAGGAGTACAATGATGTTCATGGTTTCTATAGGGCATGTATTGAGCACTTGTTTGCACGCATGTGGCACTGGGGCATCGTAAGGAACATATGGGGGGGATCCGGAACGGAGTTGCATGAGTACGTGCATGTACTCTTGCATTTGCAGCAATTTTTGATTCGAAGACAGGTACGGTACCCTCCATATGGTCCGTGGGAACTCGTACCTGCACATGTATGGACCGCACCTACACAGGAGGATAATGATGATGAGGATGTTGTCGGTGATGATGGCGATGTTTGTGCCCTTTGTTGCACCAAGTCTGACCCTTAAAAGATGTCCATGTGTGACAAGTGTGAAATGCAATATTGTACGGATTGCATTGACACACACACATGTGACAATGTGACATTTCTTTAATTGTGCAAATATGTCATGTTGTGCACACAAGTTGCGTATTCTCAATGTGCACTTAGTTGACAATGGAACAGAAAGACGGTTGTGTGTTCTTGAGGGTGGCGACCAATGCGCTATTCATGGCTTTTCTAGTTGTGCATGATGTGTGTTATGTGAAGGGAAGGTAGTTTGCAACTTTCTTGAGCTGGGGCAGTTTCGGTCACCTAATTCAAAGGGCGTTTCCAAGGGGTGTGCTTGGGGGCTCTTCGGGGGGGAACATTGTCTAAAAGTAGTGTGCAGTGCGCGCGCAGTGCAAAGATTCCCCCTGAGTATGGACAAGTCAGGCAAGCAATACCTGAAAGATGAGGCGAGAGCGGAGACGGAGAAACAGAAGCGCCATGAAAAGAAGGCGAGGAAGAAGGCAAAGCGACATGCCCGGAAAGCGGCGGGAAGGAAGTCGCGACATTCATCGGAGTCCTCGAGCAATAACAGTACGACGAGTTCCAGTGATGAGAGTTCCGATAGCTCCGACAACAGCTCAGAGTCAACCCCCAGAAGGAGATCTGGAGGACGCAGAGTGGGGGCAGTGTCAAGTGGAGCACCAGAGTTTAAAATCATCAATGCAAAACGTCACTTTTCGAATCTCAGGCGGGGAAATGGATGGACTGTAGTGCACCTCCTAGCAAGCCGTGTGAAGAGTGTGCCGGGTGAGCAAGTTCCCCGGTTGAATGCAGCACTTCTGTCAATGCTTCAAGGGGCTAAGCAGGCGACAGATCCCAAGGGTGTGGCCGAGTCTGGAGTGCTGGAGGGTTTGGAGACACTGTCGCAAGTTGGCCTGTCACAGTCAAATACTGAGTCCTACTACCTTGAGGATGAGGATAACTGCCAGGCAGACCCGTAACTGGCCAGCAGGGGGGTGGGGGCAGTGGGTAGTGTGTGAGTGGCCCCCTGCCTGTGGCAGAAGTGGGTACCGAGTGGATTGTGTGAGAGGTACCGAGAGTGGGAGTTAGACACGGTGCTGGAGTCATCGAAGGGCAAGGGGGTAAAGGAGATGCTCGAAGCCATACGAGTGGCGGGGGGTTTGAAGGCTACAGGAGACAGGCAGGCCACAGGACGAGCGGTGGTAATCCCGAAAAACTCGGAAAAGTGCAACATGATTTTGAACTGCACGGAACAGAATCACGCTAGTGGAGTTAAGCCCAAAGGTTTTTTGTTGACCGCAGGTGGAGAAAATACGTGACCGCCTAGTTTTTGAGAACAAGCTGGTGAGGTGGTGGATGTGTAAGTTGGATCCGAGTAACTGCTACTGGAGCATCCGCTTGCCGGCCCAGTGGGGGCACAGTTTTAAGGTATACATGGCTGGGGAGGGCGGGGGGGGGGGGGTATAGATGGACCAGGCTGCCCTTTGGATGGTCGCTCAGTCCGGTGGTGTGCCATAAATTGTATTGTGATAAATTGTATTGTGCGTGGTGTGTTAGCCTGACTACGGACAGATGGGTTTGTGTATTTGGACGATATCCTCCTCGTTGCCAAGCGTTCACAGGTGAGGCGAGGTGCGCGTTGGGTCGCACAGAAATTGCGTCGGGCTGGATTCTTGATCAGTCCCAAGTTAGCGTGTGAGCCGACGCAAAGGCTAGATTTCATTGGGAAATGGTTTGATACCGAGAAAGGGAGTGTGGGGAATAGACAGGGATTGTTGGTGGGCATCCTGGGATTGTGGGTTCTGGCTGTCATAGGCCCGTTTGACTCCCCGTTGATGTCACGTCTCTTGGGGCAATTGGAATGGGCACTGAGACCCAATGCGGGTGCAGCGGCATTTCTAGCCGGTGCATATCGGTGGATGCAGGGCAGCCAGATTCGCTGTGGGTTGCCTGTTTTGAGGTCTTTGATGACCGCTATAATTTTTGCTACATTGCCCCAGAGGCTTAAGCCTGACGTTTGTCCGGTCCTGTATGTGAAGGGAGTGGATGATATACATGTCCTTTTTTGTGACGCTGCTCCTTCTAAGGATGACCGCTGATTTTTCATGGTTGTGTACCTCCTAGGTAGAGGTTATAGACACTGGAAGTGTCCCAAATGGATCAGGACTTTGCAGCAGGCAAAACTGCTTGCGGTTGTACGCAGTTTTCAGTTGGTGGCTTTTATGAGATGGGACACGGCTTATTTGGGCTCTGACAGTTTGGTGGTGCGTGCACAGGCCACTTCTTTACGTGCCAGCACAGAGTTGCACGTTCAGCAATGTATATTGCGCCGTTTCTTTTGGTTCCGCTCCTGGTCAAGACTGGTTGTGACTGTTTTTTGGGTTAGTACCAACGTGAACCCAGTAGATCCAGCGAGTCGTGTGTTTGATTTTCGTAGCTGTCACGAGATCCGCAGGAATGCAGATAGGCGTTTTCGAGCCTGGAAGTCATCACAGGAACCCTTTTATGCCAGCACCCAAGTGCCACCCTTCCCTTGGTGAGCTCCACTATGTCTTGTTTTTCCGGTCGACATGGTCTCGCATTCGCTCGATCATAAAGGGGCCGGGCAGGAGAGGCATTGTGGATGGACTGCGACTGTCTTGTGTTGCGTGTGTCTGGGAAAAGAGGGATACAGAGCCGAATTATATTTCGGCAGGAGAACTGTAGTTCGGGTGGTCTAATCCCTCTTTTCCTTAGCAACACTGTTTGGGTAGTCAAAATCTGTCTCCTATCTCCTGTTTAGTGATTTGATTTTTGCCATGATGGGCCCACCCACCCTCCCGGGTTTGCTGTTTCTTTGTCTCTGGTTTGACCAGAGGGACCTACTGCCAGTGTTTAAGCGACGTTGGGCCGGGCGGGAGAGGCGTTGTGTGCGGTACAATGGACAATGTCACAGCCATTGCTCGTGGACTGTGTGATAAGGACCCGGGGGGGCGGCCGGGCCCGGTCCTTGTATGCGACCCCCCCCAGCCCCCCCCCCCCCCCCCCCGGGTTTTGAAAGATAGTGGTGCCGGGTCGGCCACCAACAAGTGTCTCTAGAGAAAACTGTCTGGCGCCAAATTTTTTTTTTCATACTATGTGTTTATACTCAAAATACTCAAAATTTTGTAGAGAAATCATATTTGTGTTAAAACAACAAGAAAAATTTTTTGACCTACAGGAGGGTTGCAGGCCCTAACAACAACCACAACCCTAGCCCTAACCCTAATCAAGACTGAATATTGGGACCGAGCTGGTGGGGGAGGGAACATTAGCTATGACTGGTGAAGGACATCAAGAATGATTCACACATTGATGGCTCTTAACAAAGTGAAATCAGCTTGCAAGTCAACCCCATCACCACGAGGCCCACTTTCAAGGCTTTTGTTGGACTTTTGAGGGGCCAAAATGCCCCAAAATGGGCTCAAAATGGGGTCATTTCACCCGTTTGTGCACCCCAATTGGTCTAGGATGAGGTTTGGAAAAACACGTTTTTGACCCATTTTTGACCCATTTTTGGTCCCAAAACAGCCCATTTTCAAGGCATTTTGGGATTTTCGGAGGACCAAAATGGGCCACCACCACCTCAAAACGGTCCAAAAACACTTGTTTTAGCGTCGCACATGGTCTAGGATCATTTTTGAGAAAAGTCATCTTTTTGCCCCTACTGGACCCTAATGACCCATTTGGGCACCCACCTGTTTGGGCTTGAGCTTGCAACTTGCCGCAGCCTAGTGGGCCTAAGTTCGAGGGTGTAGGCGTCCGTTTGGGCAATTCTAAGGGGTGGAAACCACAAAAAGTGGGGGGTTGCGGGTGGAGTAGGTGCCCTCGGAATCGCATTTTGAGCCATGTAGCCAAAGATATGGCCTATTCTTGGTTTGTGGGTGTCGGCATTTGAAGCTTCCGGGGGCCTTTTTGGGCCATTTCCGGGACATGTCATGGAGTTAGAGGGCGGCAAAGAGCTCGTTGACACAGGGAAGTCAAGCCGCACGTGCAGAGTAGCCACCGTTTCCCTTCGTTTGGCCGTTTTGAATGTGTTCTAGGGCTTTTTAAGCCCAAAAATGGCTAATTTTGGCCCTAAAGTGCAGTTTTTGAAAGTGAGGTCCGCCACTTGCAAATCCCGTTCCTGGCCGCCACCGCTGAGTTTCTTGCTCAACCTTTGTGTGATTGTACTTCACACCCATAGGTATCATCCACCAAAATTTCCCCCGAATCCGAAGCACCACGACGGAGTTCTGATTTTTAGCCATTTCTCGCGTGCTGCTGCTTGCTGCTTGCTGCTGCTTGCTGCTGCTGCTGCTAAACCTGGTAGGTCCACCCTAGACACTAAAAAGGGTTATAAAACCAAGACTGGTTCCACCAGCTCGGTGACCCTAGCCCTAACCCTAACCCTAACCCTAAGCCTAGGGCTAATCAAGACTGAATATTGGGACCGAGCTGGTGGGGGAGGGAACATCAGCTATGACTGGTGAGGGACATCAAGAATGATTCACACATTGATGGCTCTTGACAAAGTGAAATCAGCTTGCAAGTGAACCCCATCACCACGAGGCCCACTTTCAAGGCTTTTTGGACTTCTGAGGGGCCAAAATGCCCCAAAATGGGCTCAAAATGGGCTCATTTCACCCGTTTGTGCACCCCAAATGGTCTAGGGTGAGGTTTGGAAAAATGCGTTTTTGACCCATTTTTGACCCATTTTTGGTCCCAAAACAGCCCATTTTCAAGACATTTTGGGATTTTTGGAGGACCAAAATGGGCCACCACAAGCTCAAAACGGTCCAAAAACACTTGTTTTAGCGTCGCACATGGTCTAGGATCATTTTTGAGAAAAGTCATCTTTTTGCCCCTACTGGACCCTATTGACCCATTTGGGCACCCACCTGTTTGGGCATGAGCTTGCAGCTTGCCGCAGCCTAGTGGGCCTAGGTATTGGGGTCTAGGCGTCCGTTTGGGCAATTTTGAGGGGTGGAAACCACAAAAAGTGGGGGGTTGCGGGTGGAGTAGGTGCCCTCGGAATCGCATTTGGAGCCATGTAGCCAAAGATATGGCCTATTCTTGGTTTGTGGGTGTCGGCATTTGGAGCTTCTGGGGGCCTTTTTGGGCCATTTCTGGGACATATCATGGAGTTAGAGGGCCGCAAAGAGCTCGTTGACACGGGGAAGTCAAGCCGCACATGGAGTGTACCCACTGTTTTCCTTCGTTTGGCCGTTTTGAATGTGTTCTATGGCTTTTTTGGCCCAAAAGTTCTTGTTTTTGGCCCTAAACTGCAGTTTTTGAAACTGAGGTCCGCCACTTGCGAATCCCGTTCCCGGCCGCCACCGTTGGGTTTCTTGCTCAACCTTTGTGTGATTGTACTTCACACCCATAGGTATCATCCACCCAAATTTCAACCAAATCCAAAGCACCACGACTGAGTTCTGATTTTTAGCCATTTCTCGCGTGCTGCTTGCTGCTTGCTTGCTGCTGCTGCTAAACCTGGTAGGTCCACCCTAGACACTAAAAAGGGTTATAAAACCAAGACTGGTTCCACCAGCTCGGTGACCCTAACCCTAATCAACACTGAATATTGGGACCGAGCTGGTGGGGGAGGGAACATCAGCTATGACTGGTGAGGGACATCAAGAATGATTCACACATTGATGGCTCTTGACAAAGTGAAATCAGCTTGCACCATCACCACGAGGCCCACTTTCAAGGCTTTTGTTGGACTTCTGATGGGCCAAAATGCCCCCAAATGGGCTCAAAATGCGGTCATTTCACCCGTTTGTGCACCCCAAATGGTCTAGGATGAGGTTTGGAAAAATGCGTTTTTGACCCATTTTTGACCCATTTTTGGTCCCAAAACAGCCCATTTTCAAGGCATTTTGGGATTTTCGGAGGACCAAAATGGGCCACCACCACCTCAAAACGGTCCAAAAACACTTGTTTTAGCGTCGCACATGGTCTAGGATCATTTTTGAGAAAAGTCATCTTTTTGCCCCTACTGGACCCCGTTGACCCATTTGGGCACCCACCTGTTTGGGCATGAGCTTGCAGCTTGCCGCAGCCTAGTGGGCCTAGGTATTGGGGTCTAGGCGTCCGTTTGGGCAACTCTGAGGGGTGGAAACCACAAAAAGTGGGGGGTTGCGGGTGGAGTAGGTGCCCTCGGAATCGCATTTTGAGCCATGTAGCCAAAGATATGGCCTATTCTTGGTTTGTGGGTGTCGGCATTTGGAGCTTCTGGGGGCCTTTTTGGGCCATTTCTGGGACATATCATGGAGTTAGAGGGCCGCAAAGAGCTCGTTGACACGGGGAAGTCAAGCCGCACATGGAGTGTACCCACTGTTTCCCTTCGTTTGGCCGTTTTGAATGTGTTCTACGGCTTTTTTGGCCCAAAAGTTCTTGTTTTTGGCCCTAAAGTGCAGTTTTTGAAAGTGAGGTCCGCCACTTGCGAATCCCGTTCCCGGCCGCCACCGTTGAGTTTCTTGCTCAACCTTTGTGTGATTGTACTTCACACACATAGGTATCATCCACCAAAATTTCACCTGAATCCGAAGCACCATGACGGAGTTCTGATTTTTAGCCATTTCGCGCGTGCTGCTTGCTTGCTTGCTGCTTGCTGCTTGCTTGCTTGCTGCTTGGTGCTTGCTGCCTGCTTGCTGCTAAACCTGGTAGGTCCACCCTAGACACTAAAAAGGGTTATAAAACCAAGACTGGTTCCACCAGCTCGGTGACCTTAACCCTAACCCTAACCCCCCCCCCCCTCACCCCTGGCTGGATACCCCCATGACCCCCGGCCAGACCCCCCCCCGACCCCCGGCAGGAACACCCCCCCCACCGACCCCCGGGAGGAACACCCCCCCCCCCGACCCCCGGCTGCCCCCCCCCCCCCCCCCCCCCCCCCCCAACTCCCCCCCCCCCCCGAGTTTTGAAAGATAGTTGGGGGGTGGGTCGCATCGGGACCGGTTGTAGTCGCCCCCCCGGGGATAAGGATAGGTGTCGATGATCGCTTCATTTTACTACTATGAATGCGCTTTTTCACCTCCCCTCGTGGTGCACCTTGTGTAACACGGAGGGACTGGGACTCTCATGTAGAGTGCTGGTTGTTGAAGTGCACATGCTCTGTCTTTCAGAAAGCCCCGGCCGGGCTCAGGTTTTATAACTCTTCTCCTCCCATGTGCAACAATTGTTGCTGCAGTGAATGATTCGTCCGTGGACTTGATTTGTTGTAGTGTCTTGTTTGCTTCCTTGGGTCGAGAAGGATTGTTAAAGCGTCCGAGGCCTCCGTTGACGATTGCTAGAGTCCGAACAGTAGATAAGACGGATTGGGTTCAAAGACCGGGGAGACTGGTCTTTGTTTTCTGCATCACTTCATAACACTTTGGAGCACTTTGGAGCACTTCGTGAAACGTAGAATTGGCCTTGGGTTTGTCCTTGACTGTTGTAAAGGCGTTACTCGCATGAAATGCACCAAACATAGATAAAGTGAAGTATTCTAAACGGTTTGCAAAGACTGGTCAAACAGGTCTTCTGTACCAACCTCGTGGTCAACCACTTTGCTTTTCACTAGCACCGGTCAAACTGGTCTCTTTCAATTGTTCGCCTGCTCTGCTTTGTCTCATCCTTGCGTACTTTGAATTGTGGGTGTCACAGCAGGGATACGAAATTTTTAAACAACCATTACCTTTGCAAGAGAGTTGCACCAAAAGTGCCAGGCCTGTGTACGATCATGTGGACTAGCATAAATATGACAGAAACTCGGACCGTTCGCTGCTTCATGCAATGATTTAGCCCTTGTGGCCATGCCTCAGAAAGAGGGCGAACGGTGAATGTTTGAATGTATTCATAATCATCCAAAAATTTGATGTCCATGCTTTTTCTACATGCCATTCAATACCAGGCATAGG
This sequence comes from Eutreptiella sp. 'Long Island Sound 2002', assembly GCA_964036045.1. Lineage (NCBI taxonomy): Eukaryota > Euglenozoa > Euglenophyceae > Eutreptiales > Eutreptiaceae > Eutreptiella > Eutreptiella sp. 'Long Island Sound 2002'. Next base: position 26,371,471 of record OZ038397.1, on the reverse strand, counting down.
CTGTAGAGAGTAACAGAAAGCCGAGGTGTGCGTGTGCAGACCCCAGTGTATAGCACAGTGACCCGGGAGTGCCCAAGGGGCAAAAACAAGTGAAGTACTATGCCACTGCCCTGTACTGCTTGCACAGTCTTTTGAATGTTCGATTGAGAAAGTTGCTCTTGGTGCCTCGCTCCACATAGCTACTATCTGCCGATATCCTCAGGCCCATGCTACGGATATTAAGCTTTGTTCGTGAGCCAAGCTTGCTTTCGCCAAACCGTGCACACAAAGTATGGGCGCCACTATGTGAGGGCCAAGTGTTGGGACGAATACCATGCTCTTATGCACGATAAAGTGGAAAGCACTTCTTGGAGTTTGTTGTGCAATGATCCCGCGTGGAAGGCTCTCCCTGAGTGCCCACTGCTTGAGGTGTTTGGTTGTAGTATTGCTGGCATGAGAAATTGAAGAAGAAGCTCCAGGTTGAAGTACAATGGGAAGGGCCATGAAGATTGTGAGGCCTTGGTTGCCTTGTACCATGCAAGGCGGCGTAGATAGCCCCATCTTACACCATCTTGGCGAGCACACACACCTCCTGCATGGCAATATGGCTGTGAACAATACAACCCAACCCAAGCTAGTAATGGCAAAGAGGGTGTACGCGGATGGACAGCCAAAAACCAAATGGAGCCTCAACAATAACCCTCGATCAAGCTGCACCTTGGGTGAAGGTTTTGGGGGGTTTACTTGTGCTTTGTTGTTGGGGCTCAAAAGTGACCAAGGGTTTTGGTAGTCAATCGCCAAAGTAGGCGACAACAACGCGTGGCAACACGGTGCTGTACCTTTCGCATGCAAAATTTGCGAGTCACGGATTATTTTGCATCTTGACAGGGAGCATCCTTTGTTCTCATGCCATGAGCTCCGAAGTCATTCTGCACTCCTACTGGCGTAGTTCTTCGGCGTGGAGGGTCCGAGTTGGGCTACTTTGGAAGGGAATTCCCTACACGTACCGGGCTGTGAACCTCGTCCACCAACAGCAGGCAGATCCGACTTATAGAGCCTTGAATCCGGCAGCCCTTGTGCCCACGTTGCACATTGATGGCCTCACCCTTACACAATCAGTGCCCATTCTGGAGTATCTGGACGAGACACGGCCTGAGGCCCCACTTCTGCCACATGCCCCTGCTGCACGAGCGAAGGTGCGGGCTCTCACGTTGGCCATAGCTGCAGATATCCAGCCAATTCAGAACCTGCGAGTCATACAAAAAGTGGACGATAAACAGAAGTGGGCCCATCATTGGATTAAGGTTGGATTTGATGCCCTTGAGGAGTCCCTCAAGGACAGTGCAGGGTTGTACAGCTACGGGGACGCGGTGTCGATCGCAGATTGTGTGCTTGTTCCACAGGTGTACAACGCGGAACGCTGGGGCGTTGACATGGTGTCGTATCCCACGATTAGCCGAGTGAATGCAGAACTTATGAACTTGTCTGCTTTTCAGGAGTCGCATCCATCGCAACAGCCGGATGCTCCTAAGGAACCCTCATGAGGCCTCATGGCCATTCCATTGCTGGTTCCATCCTCCATGGGCCCGTGACCAGGTGACCGTGGCTGTTGACTCGATATTCCATTTGGAACTTGGAAGTACTTACACGAAGCGCGGTGCAACCTCCCCAGATCCCCCTTGATTCGTACAACTCATTGGGTTTTCTATGGGAGCCGTGAGCATTGGGATCCAGCTATCCAGCTACCAGGATCCCTCTTTGTACCCTTTGGGGATGACCGAAACCTTGTAGCCCCCTGCTTTTGCCAACCATAGAGCCACCTGTTGCTGACCCTTGCGTGGTGACCCATGGACCGGACATTTATGAACAGTTAGTGTTTGCACATTTGCGAGCACTTCCTTGGCCACAGTGTGTCGATAGGTATTTTGTCCCCAGATCCCAAAATGTCTTGTACTACTCTCTGCTGAACCACAGACTGCACAATCAGGTGAGGCATGTCCTGTTCCCAAAGAGGGTTGAACCAGCAGCTATGCCCTATTAGCTTCCTGTGCCGGATGTGATCTGCAGTCAAACAAGATGCACCGCAATAAGACCTACTGCTGGGCAGAGCCGGAAGCCCCAAGAGGGATCTTGCAGCGCTGCTCAAAGATGCAGGGCCGGAACCGGCAGGACGTCCGTTGTGTACCAATCGGTGCATCTGTGGATAGCTGGTGTTGTCCATAACGACGCGAGCTGGGCAGCCACATTGATTTCTTCTCCTATTTTGGTGTTTGGGGTCCCTGAGCCAGCAGGGATTGCACAGCCGCTTGATTTCTTTCCTCTCTTTGCGTTCCCATGATGGCAGGCGTCATGTAGCCACTTCCATTTCCTCCCCATCGTTTCGAGTCCCTGACTCGGCAGGAGTTGGGTGGCCGCTTTGCTTTCTTCCACCACTTTAGTGTCCCCAAGATGGCAGGCCTTACTTAGCCACTTCCTTCTCTCCCTGGCTCTTGCAAGATGGCACAGATTTGGGAGCCACTTTGATTTCCTCCCACACTCCTCCCACCCAAGGCGGCAGTGTCACCTTGACTACTTCTCCCGCTTTGGAGTTGCCGAGACCCGGTGGATGGGGGGGCGGTGTTACGCAGCCACCTTAATTTCTTCCCCCCCTCTTCAACATTGTAGGGGTTACATAGCCACTCCGGTTTCTTCCCCCGCTTCTTTTTGATTCCTCCTTACTCTGGGGAACCCAACATGGCAGGGTTTATGAAGCCTTTTTTGACAAGTGCCCCCTTGTGGATCCTGAGACACATGGGTTATGTAACCATTTTTGGGGGAACGTTAGCGCGCCGGGCATCTTTTGTGACCCGTGCCCTACCGTTGGACTGTTGCTGTTGATATGTTGGGCAACAATATATGGATTTGCCCCTTGGGAATGCCATGCACGCAGTGCGAAGTTTTGGATGTCGGCAAATACTCGAACCCTAGTTTTGGCCCCTTTTCACAAGTTTTTGGTTCCGTACCAGGGTTTTTTTGGCTTCCCAAGCATTTAGGATGTGGCACCAAAACCTTGGTCGACTTCAAGGTGATTCTCGAACCGAGATGCTCAAGATCATCGATCGGTATGGCCACATCCACAACTGTAGAGAAGTCAACGTGGTCATCGTCGCTCGAAGGCTCTCGATCGCCGATACTCGATGGTGGCGAGTCGACACCAGGACCGGACAGTTCTTCTTCGACGTTGCTGTTGGTTATAACTACAACCAGAAGTATCGATGGACACCTGGCCAACCCTATGGTATTGACACCTTTCAGTCTCCCCCCTAGTAAACAGGTGACAGGTATTCTTGGGTGAGTATCCTAGCCTCTACGTGCGCAGTATGCACGCAGTGTGCACGCAATGCCCACGCAGTGCGCACGCGGTGCAAACACTTAGCCCTTAGCCCCCGGGACATCAGCAGATGTTTTGATTTGGGATGGGTATGGACCTTCTCGTACCCGAGGTGATTTCTTTGATTTTGAAGTTGGGGGCCATGATGGTGCTTATAAAAGCCGGATTCATGTCATTGTGCCTCTCATTGGAAGAAAGAATGGCACATTGACAGCCCGCCAACAATGTTACAATGACGTGCACGGGTGGTATAGGGCACCCATTGAGCAGCTGTTTGCTCTGTTGTGGCATTGGGGTTTGGTTAGGAACATTTGGCGTGGTGGCCCCAATGAGTTGCACCAATGGGTCCGTATTTTGTTGCATTTTACACAATTTTGCAACCGGAGGCAAGTTCGACACCCCCCCTACGGACCATGGGAGCATGTCCTGCCTCATTTTTGGACCTACCAAAGCAACTCGGCCGCCACGCAAGATGAGGCAGAGGATGAGGCAGAAGTGTGTGTGTTGTGTTGCCAGAAGCGCTCCACCGTTGCAATTTGTGATGAGTGTAAGGAGCACTATTGTACTGAATGTATTGACAGCCACACTTGTGGGACCAATGTTGTTTGTCAAGTACAATACAGATGACAGTTGGAGTTGCTGAATTCACAGATATTGCTTTATTATGCAACGTGCTTTGTGCGGAAGGTGTGCAGTGCAACGTGGTCTACTTGGGGGGCTTCTCCATGAGAGGGTAAATCTGGGGCTGAAGTTGGGATAGTCAATAGAAAAGTAGCGCGCCGGGCGCGCGCCGGGCAAACATTCCCCCTTTGATTCCTCCACGGTAGCGGTTCCGTAGCCTTCTTGATTCCTCCCCACATTGGGGACCCAAGACAGCAGGGGTTATATAGCCCTTTGTGATTCCTCCTGGCTTCGGGTCCCCCCAAGACAACAAGTTTTTTTTTAGATGCCTTTTTCGTTTCCTCCCGCTCTCAGTACCCGAGATGGCAGCGGTCATGTAGTCTTTTTATTCCTCCCCACTTGGGGACCCAAGACGGCAGAGATTATGCGGCCTTTTTTGATTCTTTTCCCAGTTGGCGACCGGGTTTTGTAGCCGATTTTTTTTCCTTCATCCTGGCTTTGGGGACGAGACGGTGGAGGTTACGTCGTTGTTTTTATCACTCCCCGATTGGGGACCCTGAGACAGCAGGCTACATACTCCTCCCCGCTATGAGGGATCCGAGACGGTAGGGTTTTGTAGTTCATTTTGAAACTTCGCTGCTATGGGGGAACGTTAGCGCGCCGGGGGCGCGCGGCATCTTTTTGGACCCGTGCCCCACCAGTGGCGTTTTAGGGGGTGCACTAAGGGGGCGCACTTAGCGCAGTGCAGCTATTTGGGCGTGTGGCTGTACTAGAGACCCACACTTTGCGATACTAGGAGCATCATGGTGACCCCTAGCGTAGGTTTTGACTCCTGATTTTCTGCCCTTTGTTGGGGACCCCCGAGACTGCAGGGGTGACGTACCATTTCCGCCCTCTTTTGGGCTCCAACCTTCTTCTGCTATTGAGGAAACCGGGACAGTCTTTGAATCCACGCTTTGTTGTGTGGCCCCTCGAGTTGGGGTTAGGGACCCATACTTTGAGATACTAGGAGCATCATGGTGACCCCTAGCGTAGATTTTGACTTCTGATTTTGTCCCCTTTGTTGGGCACCCCCGAGAATGCAGGGGGTGACGTAGCATTTCCGCCCTCTTTTGTGCCCCAACCTTCCGGTGCTATTGAGGAAACCGGGACAATATTTGAATCCACGCTTTGTTGCGTGGCCTCTTGAGTTGGGGTTAGGGACTGACAATCCACGCTTTGTTGCGTGGCCCCTCGAGTTGGGGTTAGGGACTCACAATCCACGCTTTGTTGCGTGGCCCCTCGAGTTGGGGTTAGGGACTCACAATCCACGCTTTGTTGCGTGGCCCCTCGAGTTGGGGTTAGGGACTCACAATCCACGCTTTTTTGAGTGGCCCCTCGAGTTGGGGTTAGGGACTCTCAATCCACGCTTGGTTGCGTGGCCCCTCGAGTTGGGGTTAGGGACTCACAATCCACGCTTTGTTGCGTGGCCCGTCGAGTTGGGGTTAGGGACTCAGAATCCACGCTTTTTTGCGTGGCCCCTCGAGTTGGGGTTAGGGACTCACAATCCACGCTTGGTTGTGTGGCCCCTCGAGTTGGGGTTAGGGACTCACAATCCATGCTTGGTTGTGTGGCCCCTCGAGTTGGGGTTAGGGACTCACAATCCATGCTTTTTTGCGTGGCCCATCGAGTTGGGGTTAGGGACTCACAATCCACGCTTTTTTGCGTGGCCCCTCGAGTTGGGGTTAGGGACTCACCATCCACGTTTTTTTCTGTGGCCCCTCGAGTTGGGGTTAGGGACTCACAATCCACGCTTTGTTGCGTGGCCTCTCGAGTTGGGGTTAGGGACTCTCAATCCACGCTTGGTTGCGTGGCCCCTCGAGTCGGGGTTAGGGACTCACAATCCACGCTTTGTTGCGTGGCCCCTCGAGTTGGGGTTAGGGACTCACAATCCACGCTTGGTTGTGTGGCCCCTCGAGTTGGGGTTAGGGACTCTCAATCCACGCTTGGTTGCGTGGCCCCTCGAGTCGGGGTTAGGGACTCACAATCCACGCTTTGTTGCGTGGCCCCTCGAGTTGGGGTTAGGGACTCACAATCCACGCTTGGTTGTGTGGCCCCTCGAGTTGGGGTTAGGCACTCACAATCCATGCTTTTTTGCGTGGCCCATCGAGTTGGGGTTAGGGACTCACAATCCACGCTTTGTTGCATGGCCCCTCGAGTTGGGGTTAGGGACTCACAATCCACGCTTTTTTGCCTGGCCCCTCGAGTTGGGGTTAGGGACTCACAATCCACGCTTTGTTGCGTGGCCCCTCGAGTTGAGGTTAGGGACTCACCATCCACGCTTTTTTCTGTGGCCCCTTGAGTTGGGGTTAGGGACTCACAATCCACGCTTTGTTGCGTGGCCTCTTGAGTTGGGGTCAGAGGCTCACAAACCGTGCTTTGTTGCGTGGCCCCTCGAGTTGGGTTTAGGGACTCTCGATCCACGCTTTTTTGCGTGGCCCCACGAGTTGGGGTTAGGGACGCACCATCCACGCTTTTTTGCGTGGCCCCTCGAGTTGGGGTTAGGGACTCACAATCCACGCTTTGTTGCGTGGCCCCTCGAGTTGGGGTTAGGGACTCTCAATCCACGCTTTGTTGCGTCGCCCCTCGGGTTGGGCTTAGGGACTCACAATCCATGCTTTGTTGCATGGCCCCTCGAGTTGGGGTTAGGGACTCACAATCCACGCTTGGTTGCGTGGCCCCTCGAGTTGGGTTTAGGGACTCACGATCCACGCTTGGTTGCGTGGCCCCTCGAGTCAAGGTTAGGGACTCTCAATCCATGTCTTTTTGCGTGGCCCGCCGAATTGGGGTTAGGGACTCACAATCCACGCTTTTTTCCGTGGCCCCCGGAGCCGGGGTTAGGGACTCACAGTCCATGCTTTTTTGCGTGGCCCCTCGAGTTGGGGTTAGGCACTCACAATCCATGCTTTTTTGCGTGGCCCATCGAGTTGGGGTTAGGCACTCACAATCCACGCTTTGTTGCATGGCCCCTCGAGTTGGGGTTAGGGACTCACAATCCACGCTTTTTTACCTGGCCCCTCGAGTTGGGGTTAGGGACTCACAATGCGCGCTTTGTTGCGTGGCCCCTCGAGTTGGGGTTAGGGACTCACCATCCACGTTTTTTTCTGTGGCCCCTCGAGTTGGGGTAAGGGACTCACAATCCACGCTTTTTTGCGTGGCCCCTCGAGTAGGGGTTAGGGACTCACAATCCACACTTTGTTGCGTGGCCCCTCGAGTTGGGGTTAGGGACTCACAATCCACGCTTTTTTGCGTGGCCCCTCGAGTTGGGGTTAGGGACTCACAATCCACCTTTTTTTGCGTGGCCCCTTGAGTTGGGGTTAGGTACTCACAATCCACGCTTTGTTGCATGGCCCCTCGAGTTGGGGTAAGGGACTCACAATCCACGCTTTTTTGCGTGGCCCCTCGAGTTGGGGTTAGGGACTCACAATCCACGCTTTGTTGCATGGCCCCTCGAGTTGGGGTTAGGGAATCACAATCCACGCTTTGTTGCGTGGCCCCTCGAGTTGGGGTTAGGGACTCACAATCCACGCTTTGTTGCATGGCCCCTCGAGTTGGGGTTAGGGACTCACAATCCACGCTTTGTTGCATGGCCCCTCGAGTTGGGGTAAGGGACTCACAATCCACGCTTTCTTGCATGGGCCCTCGAGTTGGGGTTAGGGACTCACAATCCACGCTTTCTTGCATGGCCCCTCGAGTTGGGGTAAGGGACTCACAATCCACGCTTGGTTGCGTGGCCCCTCGAGTTGGGGTTAGGGACTCACAATCCACGCTTTGTTGCGTGGCCCCTCGAGTTGGGGTCAGGGACTCACAATCCACGCTTTGTTGCGTGGCCCCTCGAGTTGCGGTTACGGACTCACAATCCACGCTTTGCTTCATCGCCCCTCGAGTTGGGATTAGGGACTCACAATCCACCCTTTTTTGCCTGGCTGCTCCAGTTGGGGTTAGGGACTCACAATCCACGCTTTTTGGTGTGGCCCCTCGAGTTGGGGTTAGGGACTCACAATCCATGCTTTTTTGCGTGGCCCCTCGAGTTGGGGTTAGGGACTCACAATCCACGCTTGGTTGCGTGGCCCCTCGAGTTGGGGTTAGAGGCTCACAATCCACGCTTTGTTGCATGGCCCCTCGAGTTGGGGTTAGGGACTCACAATCCACGCTTTGTTGCATGGCCCCTCGAGTTGGGGTTAGGGACTCACAATCCACGCTTTGTTGCATGGCCCCTCGAGTTGGGGTTAGGGACTCACAATCCACGCTTTGTTGCATGGCCCCTCGAGTTGGGGTAAGGGACTCACAATCCACGCTTTCTTGCATGGGCCCTCGAGTTGGGGTTAGGGACTCACAATCCACGCTTTCTTGCATGGCCCCTCGAGTTGGGGTAAGGGACTCACAATCCACGCTTGGTTGCGTGGCCCCTCGAGTTGGGGTTAGGGACTCACAATCCACGCTTTGTTGCGTGGCCCCTCGAGTTGGGGTCAGGGACTCACAATCCACGCTTTGTTGCGTGGCCCCTCGAGTTGCGGTTACGGACTCACAATCCACGCTTTGCTTCATCGCCCCTCGAGTTGGGATTAGGGACTCACAATCCACCCTTTTTTGCCTGGCTGCTCCAGTTGGGGTTAGGGACTCACAATCCACGCTTTTTGGTGTGGCCCCTCGAGTTGGGGTTAGGGACTCACAATCCATGCTTTTTTGCGTGGCCCCTCGAGTTGGGGTTAGGGACTCACAATCCACGCTTGGTTGCGTGGCCCCTCGAGTTGGGGTTAGAGGCTCACAATCCACGCTTTGTTGCATGGCCCCTCGAGTTGGGGTTAGGGACTCACAATCCACGCTTTGTTGCATGGCCCCTCGAGTTGGGGTTAGGGACTCACAATCCACGCTTTGTTGCGTGGCCCCTCGAGTTGGAATTAGGGACTCACAATCCATGCTTTTTTGCGTGGCCCCTCGGGTTGGGGTTAGGGACTCACAATCCACGCTTGGTTGCGTGGCCCCTCGAGTTGGGGTTAGGGACTCACAATCCACGCTTTGTTGCGTGGCCCCTCGAGTTGGGGTTAGGGACTCACAATCCACGCTTTGTTGCATCGCCCCTCGAGTTGGGGTTAGGGACTCACAATCCACGCTTTGTTGCATGGCCCCTCGAGTTGGGGTTAGGGAATCACAATCCACGCTTTGTTGCGTGGCCCCTCGAGTTGGGGTTAGGGACTCACAATCCACGCTTTGTTGCATGGCCCCTCGAGTTGGGGTTAGGGACTCACAATCCACGCTTTGTTGCATGGCCCCTCGAGTTGGGGTAAGGGACTCACAATCCACGCTTTCTTGCATGGGCCCTCGAGTTGGGGTTAGGGACTCACAATCCACGCTTTGTTGCATGGCCCCTCGAGTTGGGGTAAGGGACTCACAATCCACGCTTGGTTGCGTGGCCCCTCGAGTTGGGGTTAGGGACTCACAATCCACGCTTTGTTGCGTGGCCCCTCGAGTTGGGGTCAGGGACTCACAATCCACGCTTTGTTGCGTGGCCCCTCGAGTTGCGGTTACGGACTCACAATCCACGCTTTGCTTCATCGCCCCTCGAGTTGGGATTAGGGACTCACAATCCACCCTTTTTTGCCTGGCTGCTCCAGTTGGGGTTAGGGACTCACAATCCACGCTTTTTGGTGTGGCCCCTCGAGTTGGGGTTAGGGACTCACAATCCATGCTTTTTTGCGTGGCCCCTCGAGTTGGGGTTAGGGACTCACAATCCACGCTTGGTTGCGTGGCCCCTCGAGTTGGGGTTAGAGGCTCACAATCCACGCTTTGTTGCATGGCCCCTCGAGTTGGGGTTAGGGACTCACAATCCACGCTTTGTTGCATGGCCCCTCGAGTTGGGGTTAGGGACTCACAATCCACGCTTTGTTGCGTGGCCCCTCGAGTTGGGGTTAGGGACTCACAATCCATGCTTTTTTGTGTGGCCCCTCGGGTTGGGGTTAGGGACTCACAATCCACGCTTGGTTGCGTGGCCCCTCGAGTTGGGGTTAGGGACTCACACTCCACGCTTTGTTGCGTGGCCCCTCGAGTTGGGGTTAGGGACTCACAATCCACGCTTTGTTGCATCGCCCCTCGAGTTGGGGTTAGGGACTCACAATCCACGCTTTGTTGCATGGCCCCTCGAGTTGGGGTAAGGGACTCACAATCCACGCTTGGTTGCGTGGCTCCTCGAGTTGGGATTAGGGACTCACAATGCACGCTTTGTTGCATGGCCCCTCGAGTTGGGGTTAAGGACTCACAATCCACGTTTTGTTGCGTGGCCCCTCGAGTTGGGGTTAGGGACTCACAATCCACGCTTTGCTGCATCGCCCCTCGAGTTGGGATTAGGGACTCACAATCCACCCTTTTTTGCCTGGCTTCTCCAGTTGGGGTTAGGGACTCACAATCCACGCTTTTTGGTGTGCCCCCTCGAGTTGGGGTTAGGGACTCACAATCCATGCTTTTTTGCGTGGCCCCTCGAGTTGGGGTTAGGGACTCACAATCCACGCTTGGTTGCGTGGCCCCTCGAGTTGGGGTTAGGGACTCACAATCCATGCTTTTTTGCGTGGCCCCTCGGGTTGGGGTTAGGGACTCACAATCCACGCTTTGTTGCATGGCCCCTCGAGTTGGGGTTAGGGACTCACAATCCACGCTTTGTTGCGTGGCCCCTCGAGTTGGGGTCAGGGACTCACAATCCACGCTTTGTTGCGTGGCCCCTCGAGTTGGGGTTAGGGACTCGCAATCCACGCTTTTTGGCGTGGCCCCTCGAGTTGGGGTTAGGGACTCACAATGCGCGCTTTGTTGCGTGGCCCCTTGAGTTGGGGTTAGGGACTCACTATCCACGCTTTTTTGCGTGGTCCCTTGAGTTGGGGTTATGGACTCACAATCCATGCTTTTTTGCGTGGCCCCTCGAGTTGGGTTTAGAGGCTGACAATCCACGCTTTGTTGCATGGCCCATCGAGTTGGGGTTAAGGACTCACAATCCACGCTTTGTTGTGTGGCCCCTCGAGTTGGGGTTAGGGACTCTCAATCCACGCTTTGTTGCGTGGCTCCTCGAGTTGGGGTTAGGGACTCACAATCCACGCTTTTTGGCGTGGCCCCTCGAGTTGGGGTTAGGGACTCACGATTTGGGGTTAAGGACTCACTATCCACGCTTTTTTGCCCCCCCCTCGAGTTGGGGTTAGGGACTCACAATCCACGCTTGGTTGCATGGCCCCTCGAGTTGGGGTCAGGGACTCACAATCCACGCTTTGTTGCGTGGCCCCTCGAGTTGCGGTTACGGACTCACAATCCACGCTTTGCTTCATCGCCCCTCGAGTTGGGATTAGGGACTCACAATCCACCCTTTTTTGCCTGGCTGCTCCAGTTGGGGTTAGGGACTCACAATCCACGCTTTTTGGTGTGGCCCCTCGAGTTGGGGTTAGGGACTCACAATCCATGCTTTTTTGCGTGGCCCCTCGAGTTGGGGTTAGGGACTCACAATCCACGCTTGGTTGCGTGGCCCCTCGAGTTGGGGTTAGAGGCTCACAATCCACGCTTTGTTGCATGGCCCCTCGAGTTGGGGTTAGGGACTCACAATCCACGCTTTGTTGCATGGCCCCTCGAGTTGGGGTTAGGGACTCACAATCCACGCTTTGTTGCGTGGCCCCTCGAGTTGGAATTAGGGACTCACAATCCATGCTTTTTTGCGTGGCCCCTCGGGTTGGGGTTAGGGACTCACAATCCACGCTTGGTTGCGTGGCCCCTCGAGTTGGGGTTAGGGACTCACAATCCACGCTTTGTTGCATGGCCCCTCGAGTTGGGGTTAGGGACTCACAATCCACGCTTTGTTGCGTGGCCCCTCGAGTTGGGGTCAGGGACTCACAATCCACGCTTTGTTGCGTGGCCCCTCGAGTTGGGGTTAGGGACTCGCAATCCACGCTTTTTGGCGTGGCCCCTCGAGTTGGGGTTAGGGACTCACAATGCGCGCTTTGTTGCGTGGCCCCTTGAGTTGGGGTTAGGGACTCACTATCCACGCTTTTTTGCGTGGTCCCTTGAGTTGGGGTTATGGACTCACAATCCATGCTTTTTTGCGTGGCCCCTCGAGTTGGGTTTAGAGGCTGACAATCCACGCTTTGTTGCATGGCCCATCGAGTTGGGGTTAAGGACTCACAATCCACGCTTTGTTGTGTGGCCCCTCGAGTTGGGGTTAGGGACTCTCAATCCACGCTTTGTTGCGTGGCTCCTCGAGTTGGGGTTAGGGACTCACAATCCACGCTTTTTGGCGTGGCCCCTCGAGTTGGGGTTAGGGACTCACGATTTGGGGTTAAGGACTCACTATCCACGCTTTTTTGCCCCCCCCTCGAGTTGGGGTTAGGGACTCACAATCCACGCTTTGTTGCGTGGCCCCTCGAGTTGGGGTCAGGGACTCACAATCCACGCTTTGTTGCGTGGCCCCTCGAGTTGCGGTTACGGACTCACAATCCACGCTTTGCTTCATCGCCCCTCGAGTTGGGATTAGGGACTCACAATCCACCCTTTTTTGCCTGGCTGCTCCAGTTGGGGTTAGGGACTCACAATCCACGCTTTTTGGTGTGGCCCCTCGAGTTGGGGTTAGGGACTCACAATCCATGCTTTTTTGCGTGGCCCCTCGAGTTGGGGTTAGGGACTCACAATCCACGCTTGGTTGCGTGGCCCCTCGAGTTGGGGTTAGAGGCTCACAATCCACGCTTTGTTGCATGGCCCCTCGAGTTGGGGTTAGGGACTCACAATCCACGCTTTGTTGCATGGCCCCTCGAGTTGGGGTTAGGGACTCACAATCCACGCTTTGTTGCGTGGCCCCTCGAGTTGGAATTAGGGACTCACAATCCATGCTTTTTTGCGTGGCCCCTCGGGTTGGGGTTAGGGACTCACAATCCACGCTTGGTTGCGTGGCCCCTCGAGTTGGGGTTAGGGACTCACAATCCACGCTTTGTTGCGTGGCCCCTCGAGTTGGGGTTAGGGACTCACAATCCACGCTTTGTTGCATCGCCCCTCGAGTTGGGGTTAGGGACTCACAATCCACGCTTTGTTGCATGGCCCCTCGAGTTGGGGTTAGGGAATCACAATCCACGCTTTGTTGCGTGGCCCCTCGAGTTGGGGTTAGGGACTCACAATCCACGCTTTGTTGCATGGCCCCTCGAGTTGGGGTTAGGGACTCACAATCCACGCTTTGTTGCATGGCCCCTCGAGTTGGGGTAAGGGACTCACAATCCACGCTTTCTTGCATGGGCCCTCGAGTTGGGGTTAGGGACTCACAATCCACGCTTTGTTGCATGGCCCCTCGAGTTGGGGTAAGGGACTCACAATCCACGCTTGGTTGCGTGGCCCCTCGAGTTGGGGTTAGGGACTCACAATCCACGCTTTGTTGCGTGGCCCCTCGAGTTGGGGTCAGGGACTCACAATCCACGCTTTGTTGCGTGGCCCCTCGAGTTGCGGTTACGGACTCACAATCCACGCTTTGCTTCATCGCCCCTCGAGTTGGGATTAGGGACTCACAATCCACCCTTTTTTGCCTGGCTGCTCCAGTTGGGGTTAGGGACTCACAATCCACGCTTTTTGGTGTGGCCCCTCGAGTTGGGGTTAGGGACTCACAATCCATGCTTTTTTGCGTGGCCCCTCGAGTTGGGGTTAGGGACTCACAATCCACGCTTGGTTGCGTGGCCCCTCGAGTTGGGGTTAGAGGCTCACAATCCACGCTTTGTTGCATGGCCCCTCGAGTTGGGGTTAGGGACTCACAATCCACGCTTTGTTGCATGGCCCCTCGAGTTGGGGTTAGGGACTCACAATCCACGCTTTGTTGCGTGGCCCCTCGAGTTGGGGTTAGGGACTCACAATCCATGCTTTTTTGTGTGGCCCCTCGGGTTGGGGTTAGGGACTCACAATCCACGCTTGGTTGCGTGGCCCCTCGAGTTGGGGTTAGGGACTCACACTCCACGCTTTGTTGCGTGGCCCCTCGAGTTGGGGTTAGGGACTCACAATCCACGCTTTGTTGCATCGCCCCTCGAGTTGGGGTTAGGGACTCACAATCCACGCTTTGTTGCATGGCCCCTCGAGTTGGGGTAAGGGACTCACAATCCACGCTTGGTTGCGTGGCTCCTCGAGTTGGGATTAGGGACTCACAATGCACGCTTTGTTGCATGGCCCCTCGAGTTGGGGTTAAGTACTCACAATCCACGTTTTGTTGCGTGGCCCCTCGAGTTGGGGTTAGGGACTCACAATCCACGCTTTGCTGCATCGCCCCTCGAGTTGGGATTAGGGACTCACAATCCACCCTTTTTTGCCTGGCTTCTCCAGTTGGGGTTAGGGACTCACAATCCACGCTTTTTGGTGTGCCCCCTCGAGTTGGGGTTAGGGACTCACAATCCATGCTTTTTTGCGTGGCCCCTCGAGTTGGGGTTAGGGACTCACAATCCACGCTTGGTTGCGTGGCCCCTCGAGTTGGGGTTAGGGACTCACAATCCATGCTTTTTTGCGTGGCCCCTCGGGTTGGGGTTAGGGACTCACAATCCACGCTTTGTTGCATGGCCCCTCGAGTTGGGGTTAGGGACTCACAATCCACGCTTTGTTGCGTGGCCCCTCGAGTTGGGGTCAGGGACTCACAATCCACGCTTTGTTGCGTGGCCCCTCGAGTTGGGGTTAGGGACTCGCAATCCACGCTTTTTGGCGTGGCCCCTCGAGTTGGGGTTAGGGACTCACAATGCGCGCTTTGTTGCGTGGCCCCTTGAGTTGGGGTTAGGGACTCACTATCCACGCTTTTTTGCGTGGTCCCTTGAGTTGGGGTTATGGACTCACAATCCATGCTTTTTTGCGTGGCCCCTCGAGTTGGGTTTAGAGGCTGACAATCCACGCTTTGTTGCATGGCCCATCGAGTTGGGGTTAAGGACTCACAATCCACGCTTTGTTGTGTGGCCCCTCGAGTTGGGGTTAGGGACTCTCAATCCACGCTTTGTTGCGTGGCTCCTCGAGTTGGGGTTAGGGACTCACAATCCACGCTTTTTGGCGTGGCCCCTCGAGTTGGGGTTAGGGACTCACGATTTGGGGTTAAGGACTCACTATCCACGCTTTTTTGCCCCCCCCTCGAGTTGGGGTTAGGGACTCACAATCCACGCTTTGTTGCGTGGCCCCTCGAGTTGGGGTTAGGGACTCACAATCCACGCTTTGCTGCATCGCCCCTCGAGTTGGGGTTAGGGACTCACAATCCACGCTTTTTTGCGTGGCCCCTCGAGTTGGGATTAGGGACTCACAATCCACGCTTTTTGGCGTGGCCCCTCGCGTCGGGGCCAGGGACTCACAATCCACGCTTTTTTGCGTGGCCCCTTGAGTTGGGGTTAGGGACTCACAATCCACGCTTGGTTGCGTGGCCCCTCGAGTTGGTTTTAGGGACTCACAATCCACGCTTTGTTGCATGGCCCCTCAAGTTGGGGTAAGGGACTCACAATCCACGCTTTGTTGCGTGGCCCCTCGAGTTGGGGTTAGGGGCTCACAATCCACGCTTTGTTGCGTGGCCCCTCGAGTTGGGGTTAGGGATTCACAATCCACGCTTTGTTGCATGGCCCCTCGAGTTGGGGTTAGGGACTCACAATCCACGCTTTGTTGCGTGGCCCCTCGAGTTGGGGTAAGGGACTCACAATCCACGCTTTGTTGCGTGGCCCCTCGAGTTGGGGTTAGGGACTCACAATCCACGCTTTCTGGCGTGGCCCCTCGAGTTGGGGTTAGGGACTCACAATCCACGCTTTGTTGCGTGGCCCCTCGAGTTGGGGTTAGGGACTCACAATCCACGCTTTCTGGCGTGGCCCCTCGAGTTGGGGTTCGGGACTCACAATCCATGGTTTTTGCGTGGCCCCTCCAGTTGGGGTTAGGGACTCACAATCCGCGCTTAGTTGCGTTGCCCCTCGAGTTGGGGTTAGGGACTCACCAACCACGCTTTTTTGCGTGGCCCCTCGAGTTGGGGTTAGGGACTCACAATCCACGCTTTGTTGCGTGGCCCCTCCAGTTGGGGTTAGGTACTTACAATCCACACTTGGTTGCGTGGCCCCTCGAGTTGGGGTTAGGGACTCACAATATGCGCTTTGTTGCGTGGCCCCTCGAGTTGGGGTTAGGGACTCACAATCCACGCTTTGTTGCGTGGCCCATGAGTTGGGGTTAGGGACTCACAATCCACGCTTTGTTGCGTGGCCCCTCGAGTTGGGGTTAGGGACTCACAATCCATGCTTTTTTGCGTGGCCCCTCGAGTTGGGGTTAGGGACTCACAATCCATGCTTTTTTGCGTGGCCCCTCGAGTTGGGGTTAGGGACTCACAATCCATGCTTTTTTGCGTGGCCCCTCGAGTTGGGGTTAGGGACTCACAATCCACGCTTTGTTGCGTGGCCCCTCGAGTGGGGTTAGGGACTCACAATCCACGCTTTGTTGCATGGCCCCTCGAGTTGGGGTAAGGGACTCACAATCCATGCTTTGTTGCGTGGCCCCTCGAGTTGGGGTTAGGGACTCACAATCCACGCTTTGTTGCATGGCCCCTCGAGTTGGGGTTAGGGACTCACAATCCACGCTTTTTTGCGTGGCCCCTCGAGTTGGGGTAAGGGACTCACAATCCACGCTTTGTTGCATGGCCCCTCGAGTTGGGGTAAGGGACTCACAATCCATGCTTTTTTGCATGGCCCCTCGAGTTGGGATTAGGGACTCACAATCCACGCTTTGTTGCGTGGCCCCTCAAGTTGGGGTTAGGGCCTCACAATCCATGCTTTTTTGCGTGGCCCCTCGAGTTGGGGTTAGGGACTCACAATGCGCGCTTTGTTGCGTGGCCCCTCGAGTTGGGGTTAGGGACTCATGATCCGCGCTTTTTTGCGTGGTCCCTCGAGTTGGGGTTAGGGACTCACCATCCATGCTTTTTTGCGTGGCCCCTCGAGTTGGGGTTAGAGGCTCACAATCCACGCTTTGTTGCATGGCCCCTCGAGTTGGGGTTCGGGACTCACAATCCACGCTTTGTTGCATGGCCCCTCGAGTTGGGGTTAGGGACTCACAATCCACGCTTTTTTGCGTGGCCCCTCGAGTTGGGGTTAGGGACTCACAATCCACGCTTTTTGGCGTGGCCCCTCGAGTTGGGGTTAGGGACTCACAATCCATGCCTTTTTTTTGCGTGGCCCCTCGAGTTGGGGTTAGGGACTCACAATCCACGCTTTCTGGCGTGGCCCCTCGAGTTGGGGTTAGGGACTCTCAATCCACGCTCCGTTGCGTGGCCCCTCGAGTTGGGGTTAGGGACTCACAATCCGCGCTTTGTTGCGTTGCCCCTCGAGTTGGGTTTAGGGACACACCATCCACGCTTTTTTGCGTGGCCCCTCGAGTTGGGGTTAGGGACTCACAATCCACGCTTTGTTGCGTGGCCCCTCGAGTTGGGGTAAGGGACTCACAATCCACGCTTTGTTGCGTGGCCCCTCGAGTTGGGGTTAGGGACTCACAATCCACCCTTTTTGGCGTGGCCCCTCGAGTTGGGGTTAGGGACTCACAATGCGCGCTTTGTTGCATGGCCCCTCGAGTTGGGGTTAGGGACTCACAATCCATGCTCTGTTGCGTGGCCCCTCGAGTTGGGGTTAGGGACTCACAATCCACGCTTTGTTGCATGGCCCCTCGAGTTGGGGTTAGGGACTCACAATCCATGCTTTTTTGCGTGGCCCCTCGAGTTGGGGTAAGGGACTCACAATCCACGCTCTGTTGCATGGCCCCTCGAGTTGGGGTAAGGGACTCACAATCCATGCTTTTTTGCATGGCCCCTCGAGTTGGGATTAGGGACTCACAATCCACGCTTTGTTGCGTGGCCCCTCAAGTTGGGGTTAGGGACTCACAATCCATGCTTTTTTGCGTGGCCCCTCGAGTTGGGGTTAGGGACTCACAATGCGCGCTTTGTTGCGTGGCCCCTCGAGTTGGGGTTAGGGACTCACGATCCGCGCTTTTTTGCGTGGTCCCTCGAGTTGGGGTTAGGGACTCACCATCCATGCTTTTTTGCATGGCCCCTCGAGTTGGGGTTAGAGGCTCACAATCCACGCTTTGTTGCATGGCCCCTCGAGTTGGGGTTCGGGACTCACAATCCACGCTTTGTTGCATGGCCCCTCGACTTGGGGTTAGGGACTCACAATCCACGCTTTTTTGCGTGGCCCCTCGAGTTGGGGTTAGGGACTCACAATCCACGCTTTTTGGCGTGGCCCCTCGAGTTGGGGTTAGGGACTCACAATCCATGCTTTTTTGCGTGGCCCCTCGAGTTGGGGTTAGGGACTCACAATCCACGCTTTGTTGCGTGGCCCCTCGAGTTGGGGTTAGGGACTCACAATCCGCGCTTTGTTGCGTTGCCCCTCGAGTTGGGTTTAGGGACACACCATCCACGCTTTTTTGCGTGGCCCCTCGAGTTGGGGTTAGGGACTCACAATCCACGCTTTGTTGCGTGGCCCCTCGAGTTGGGGTAAGGGACTCACAATCCACGCTTTGTTGCGTGGCCCCTCGAGTTGGGGTTAGGGACTCACAATCCACGCTTTTTGGCGTGGCCCCTCGAGTTGGGGTTAGGGACTCACAATGCGCGCTTTGTTGCGTGGCCCCTTGAGTTGGGGTTAGGGACTCACTATCCACGCTTTTTTGCGTGGTCCCTCGAGTTGGGGTTATGGACTCACAATCCATGCTTTTTTGCGTGGCCCCTCGAGTTGGGGTTAGAGGCTGACAATCCACGCTTTGTTGCATGGCCCCTCGAGTTGGGGTTAAGGACTCACAATCCACGCTTTGTTGTGTGGCCCCTCGAGTTGGGGTTAGGGACTCTCAATCCACGCTTTGTTGCGTGGCTCCTCGAGTTGGGGTTAGGGACTCTCAATCCACGCTTTTTGGCGTGGCCCCTCGAGTTGGGGTTAGGGACTCACAATTTGGGGTTAAGGACTCACTATCCACGCTTTTTTGCGTGGCCCCTCGAGTTGGGGTTAGGGACTCACAATCCACGCTTTGTTGCGTGGCCCCTCGAGTTGGGGTTAGGGACTCACAATCCACGCTTTGCTGCATCGCCCCTCGAGTTGGGGTTAGGGACTCTCAATCCACGCTTTTTTGCGTGGCCCCTCGAGTTGGGATTAGGGACTCACAATCCACGCTTTTTGGCGTGGCCCCTCGCGTCGGGGCCAGGGACTCACAATCCACGCTTTTTTGCGTGGCCCCTTGAGTTGGGGTTAGGGACTCACAATCCACGCTTGGTTGCGTGGCCCCTCGAGTTGGTTTTAGGGACTCACAATCCACGCTTTGTTGCATGGCCCCTCAAGTTGGGGTAAGGGACTCACAATCCACGCTTTGTTGCGTGGCCCCTCGAGTTGGGGTTAGGGGCTCACATTCCACGCTTTGTTGCGTGGCCCCTCGAGTTGGGGTTAGGGATTCACAATCCACGCTTTGTTGCATGGCCCCTCGAGTTGGGGTAAGGGACTCACAATCCACGCTTTGTTGCGTGGCCCCTCGAGTTGGGGTTAGGGACTCACAATCCACGCTTTCTGGCGTGGCCCCTCGAGTTGGGGTTAGGGACTCACAATCCACGCTTTGTTGCGTGGCCCCTCGAGTTGGGGTTAGGGACTCACAATCCGCGCTTTGTTGCGTTGCCCCTCGAGTTGGGGTTAGGGACTCACCAACCACGCTTTTATGCGTGGCCCCTCGAGTTGGGGTAAGGGACTCACAATCCACGCTTTGTTGCGTGGCCCCTCCAGTTGGGGTTAGGGACTTACAATCCACACTTGGTTGCGTGGCCCCTCGAGTTGGGGTTAGTGACTCACAATATGCGCTTTGTTGCGTGGCCCCGCGAGTTGGGGTTAGGGACTCACAATCCACGCTTTGTTGCGTGGCCCATGAGTTGGGGTTAGGGACTCACAATCCACGCTTTGTTGCGTGGCCCCTCGAGTTGGGGTTAGGGACTCACAATCCATGCTTTTTTGCGTGGCCCCCCGAGTTGGGGTTAGGGACTCACAATCTGCGCTTCGTTGCGTGGCCCCTCGAGTTGGGGTTAGGGACTCACAATCCATGCTTTTTTGCGTGGCCCCTCGAGTTGGGGTTAGGGACTCACAATCCATGCTTTTTTGCGTGGCCCCTCGAGTTGGGGTTAGGGACTCACAATCCACGCTTTGTTGCGTGGCCCCTCGAGTGGGGTTAGGGACTCACAATCCACGCTTTGTTGCATGGCCCCTCGAGTTGGGGTAAGGGACTCACAATCCATGCTTTGTTGCGTGGCCCCTCGAGTTGGGGTTAGGGACTCACAATCCACGCTTTGTTGCATGGCCCCTCGAATTGGGGTTACGGACTCACAATCCATGCTTTTTTGCGTGGCCCCTCGAGTTGGGGTAAGGGACTCACAATCCACGCTTTGTTGCATGGCCCCTCGAGTTGGGGTAAGGGACTCACAATCCATGCTTTTTTGCATGGCCCCTCGAGTTGGGATTAGGGACTCACAATCCACGCTTTGTTGCGTGGCCCCTCAAGTTGGGGTTAGGGCCTCACAATCCATGCTTTTTTGCGTGGCCGCTCGAGTTGGGGTTAGGGACTCACAATGCGCGCTTTGTTGCGTGGCCCCTCGAGTTGGGGTTAGAGGCTCACAATCCACGCTTTGTTGCATGGCCCCTCGAGTTGGGGTTCGGGACTCACAATCCACGCTTTGTTGCATGGCCCCTCGAGTTGGGGATAGGGACTCACAATCCACGCTTTTTTGCGTGGCCCCTCGAGTTGGGGTTAGGGACTCACTATCCACGCTTTTTGGCGTGGCCCCTCGAGTTGGGGTTAGGGACTCACAAGTCATGCTTTTTTGCGTGGCCCCTCGAGTTGGGGTTAGGGACTCACAATCCACGCTTTCTGGCGTGGCCCCTCGAGTTGGGGTAAGGGACTCACAATCCACGCTTTGTTGCGTGGCCCCTCGAGTTGGGGTTAGGGGCTCACAATCCACGCTTTGTTGCGTGGCCCCTCGAGTTGGGGTTAGGGATTCACAATCCACGCTTTGTTGCGTGGCCCCTCGAGTTGGGGTTAGGGACTCACAATCCACGCTTTGTTGCGTGGCCCCTCGAGTTGGGGTAAGAGACTCACAATCCACGCTTTGTTGCGTGGCCCCTCGAGTTGGGGTTAGGGACTCACAATCCACGCTTTCTGGCGTGGCCCCTCGAGTTGGGGTTCGGGACTCACAATCCATGCTTTGTTGCGTGGCCCCTCCAGTTGGGGTTAGGGACTCACAATCCGCGCTTTGTTGCGTTGCCCCTCGAGTTGGGGTTAGGGACTCACCAACCACGCTTTTTTGCGTGGCCCCTCGGGTTGGGGTTAGGGACTCACAATCCACGCTTTGTTGCGTGGCCCCTCCAGTTGGGGTTAGGGACTCACAATCCACGCTTTGTTGCGTGGCCCCTCCAGTTGGGGTTAGGGACTCACAATCCACGTTTTGGTGCATGGCCCCTCGAGTTGGGGTTAGAGACTCACAATATGCGCTTTGTTGCGTGGCCCCTCGAGTTGGGGTTAGGGACTCACAATCCACGCTGGGTTGCGTGGCCCCTCGAGTTGGGGTTAGGGACTCACAATCTGCACTTTGTTGCGTGGCCCCTCGAGTTCCCACCGTGCAGGGGGGGGGGGGGGGGCATTCGCATGGGTAGTCGACCCCCCGCCAGCATTCGCCAGTGCTGTAGGTGGCACGTGGTCCATCGGGCGAGGAACGCCACCGACAATGGTAGGACACGGGCACAGAGCTCCGACACATGTGGATTGAGGGTTGGGCCGGGCCGAGTGGGCCACTCCAGGGTATCCAGGACCATCAGTAGGTCCGTGAGTGAGGGGGAGCCGTCAGCCATCGCCTCCAGGACTACACGAACACGGTCGCTTGTGCCGTCCTGTGCTGCCGAGGAGGGGTGCGCGGACCTGACTAGGCCAGAGGGGGAAAAGACGGTCCACTTGTGGGGTGGGAGGGGGGATGGCGTGTGTAGGTCCGTTTCAAGCGTCACCGTGATGGAGGTGTTGCTGGCGGGTTGCACGACGGTCGTGCCGTCAGGCAGGTATGACCCCGCCATCTTGGGCACCGTGGTGAGGAGGCGCACAAATGCCCACTGGCTGCGCACGAGAAACGTTGGGCAGGAGCGGGCCACGTGGGACCAGGGGTGGTCCACGTGTGCGTCGTAGTAATCGCATGTGTAGTAATGCACGGAGGTGGGGGGGGGGGGCGAAACAGTAGCGCCCGC
This sequence comes from Eutreptiella sp. 'Long Island Sound 2002', assembly GCA_964036045.1. NCBI lineage: Eukaryota > Euglenozoa > Euglenophyceae > Eutreptiales > Eutreptiaceae > Eutreptiella > Eutreptiella sp. 'Long Island Sound 2002'. The sequence continues at coordinate 26,349,241 of OZ038397.1, read as the reverse complement.
AAGCGCAAGGCGAGCACCAGGGGTGCCCTGGGGAGGGTGGAGTTCAGGCGGAGGGTCGAGAATGCTGTGGCGTTCCAGATAGCAGTGTCCCACGCCGCTAAGGGCGACGCCTCTCGGATGAGGGTCTGGTCGTGTAGGCGAGCTACACTGTCTGGAGCATTGAGGAGGAGCCGCCCTTCGCTGGTGGCTAGCGCGGCCCTGCGTAATAGAGGGAGGAGTGGGGCAGTGAAGGGTAGTGCTCGGGAGGCGCCGTGTGCGGCTAGCAGGTGAGCTTCCCGCTAGAGCAGCGCCACCGTGTGTGTGTGACCTGTGTCATGTTGCGCTCGCATCCAAAACTCTTGGGCCCCCACCGTGGCGGAGACCAACTGTCTGAAGAGGTGGTTGAGGATGGAGGCACGGGGGGGGGGGGCTTGGTGTATCCGCAGTGCATGGATGCGGTGGCATCCGCAAGGAAGCTGGCTTGGCCGTCCCAGCCCTTGAGAAGGGATCGGGCGACTAGCTTGGCCAGCCATTCCGCATCTGCGGACGTGGCAACGACCACTGATACGCCAAAATTGTACGACCGGAGGACTCCGAGCAGAACTGTAGAAAACAATTCCACCGCCAACTCGATGCCCGGCCAGGGCACCGTCCGTCACAACCCACAGGACGTCAGGCAAGGGGTCGTCGGAGGCAACGTGCGCATGCACGCGCATGTCATGAAGGTGGGGGAAAGGGTGGGTGTGGACGCGCGTGCGCAGGGTGGCTAGGGCCGTGCGCAAGGCCATGCCCTCCGAAAAAGGGGCCATAGTGTCCAGGAGGTACACCGCCGATGCACGTGACAGAGGGTTGCGGCTGACCGATGCATGCAGGTAGGTCATCGCCAGAAGGCTGAGGTTGCGTAGGGGGAGGGAGGGGCATCCGACGCCGCCAGCGTGCAGCGGGAGATGCAGGAACGCGTTGCACGTCCACGGTGGGAGGGCGAAGGCCGCCCTGTACGCCTTGTGGGCGTATACCTGCAGATCATGGTGCCAGTCCGGAGGGGCCAGCACGCCGGAAAACACAAACTCCCAGCGGGACAGGGCAAATGCTACAAAGGACCGTACCATCAACAGGGGGGACATGGGTTAGTCACGGGTGGAGTGATACACTGACCGGAACGTGCGCAACAGGTCGCTGAGCTTGTCCGCAGGTTTGAGGGTGTGGAATATGGGTATGCCAACGATGAGGGGTGGGGCACGGAGGGTGCGTGTTTTGAACCCGGGCACTTCCACTATAGCCGGTTGTGGGAGGCCCCCGGCATCGAGTGTGTGGTAGCTAAACTCCAACTTGTCCATGTTGGGCACCCCGTTGGTGTGGAGCGTCGCGCGTACACACTCTCCCGCAATGATGGATACCCGCGCTATGGTGGGTTCAAAGAAGGCGCGTTCATTGCTGTAGCAAACCCTATTGATAGGCAGGGCTGTGGGGGATGGCCAGGGGGGGATGCGTATGTGCTTCGGGAAGGGGAGGGAGGAGGAGGCGAGGACGGACACGCCTTGATACCCGTTGGCTGAGAAGGGGTTGCCCTGAGAGTATCCCTCCTCGGGGGTGTAGCCTGGCGTGAGGCCGTCTGCCGACGCCACCCTGATGCAGAGCTGGGAGTAGAATCCCGCTGCCCATTCCCCGTAGTTCCATGCCGGGCTGAGCCTGGAGCACAGGGGCTGTACGTGGTCACGCTGCTTCTGCAGGTATGCGTCGGACTCATCCCGCCCACAGCGTGCCACGGACCCGTACACTTCCAAGGAGGAGGTGCAGGCGGCGCGACTGACTAGTGCTAACTCGGCCGCCCTGAGTTCATCCCGGTACGCGAAATAGTCGGGGGGGTACAAAGTGGATGCTTCAAGCGTGCGGTCCAATTTGGACTTGGCCGCGTGCGCCTCGGCGCCTGTGACCGGGCTTTCGGCCAATACCGGCCGGTAGGACGTCATCAGATTGGGGGGTTTCTTTTTATCGTTGGGGGTTTTGCCCTTGTAGATGCCATACTGCACTGGCATGGTGGAGAGGGAGGGGATGCCGAGCCAGGCTTGCCTGCGCGAGGCCAGTACGCCCGCACTGAGGCTGAATCCCCCCGGCTGGAGGAGCCGACGAGGGATGTTGTCCACAGCCGTGGCCCAGGAGCCAGGGCGGGATATGGAGGGTTGCATGAGGTGATCCGAAAGCACGGGGTCAGACGAGAGACGGTTGCAGTAGGCTGTCCTGTCCTGGACTTGAGGCTGGAGCCCCAGCCGGAGGAACTGCAGTAATACCCGTACCGGTAGGTCAAGGACCGGGTTGAAAAACAGTTCCCAACACTGTGGGTCGGTGTGCGCATGGAGCCAGTGATCGTCCAGCACCAGATGGCGGTGCTGGACGTTTATTGCAGCCTGAGTGTCAATCTCCGCCTTGAGGGCGTCTGGGGTGGAGAGGGTGGTGCGGGGGTTGGGGGCTATGCGAGAAAGGGGTTTGAGGGGTTGAGCAGGCAGACGCAAGGCGCTGCGGGTGGTGCCGGTGACGACCACCTTGGCTAAGGTGACCGCTAGGTGCTCACGCCCCCGCTCCGCAATGGTCTCGCGAAGCACTCGGGACAACTCTTGTAGGCGAGTCTGGGATAGGGGGGGGGGTCAGGGCGCGCAGGCGCTTCATGACTGTGGCGGCCGAGGGGCGTCGGGGCAGGATGGATGACGCATAGTGCCACATAGCGCGGACATAATGGTCTGGGGGGGCGGGGTAAAGGGTGACCCAGGCCCACACCGCGTCTATCAGGCCCGAGAGCTGTGTGGCGCGGGCAGGTTCTAGTAAGCGCCATTTGAAGCGCTTCCGGTGGAACGGTTGTGCGGCTGGATCATGAGTGTCGATGGTGGTGACCAGACCCATGTGGGTGCCGTGAGAGGGGAGGAGGGTGGAGTCGAGGGGGGGGACGTTTGGCGAGGTGAGGATGTGGTCAATGCCTCTGCCTCGTTGCACCCCATCGACCACCGTCCAGTTGGTGAAAGTTCCCGGGGGGTGTCCCAAGTGAAAATCTTGAAAAAGTGTCGCGCTGCGCAGCGCGTAGTACAGCGGGGAGGTGTCTCCGAACGCCTCACAATTGAAATCTCCACCCATGATGGTGGCCTGGGGGCGCAACAGGGTGATGAGCTGCTTAATCGCCTGGAGCACGCCCTTCTTCTCAGCGAAGCTGTAGTGGGGCCGGAGGTGTATGGAGACCAGGAGGAGAGCACCATACCGGGTGGTCTCAATCACCACTGCAAACCAGTCAGTGCAGTCCATGGCTACGTGGGGGGTGGAGGGTCCCTTAATCAAAGCCCAAGCCCAAAGTATCAGGAACCCCGTACCCGCCCCTTGCGTGCGGCTGGTGACATAGCCATAACGCCTGGGGATGCTGTGGCGTAGGCTGCGATCCGACCGAATCTCCTAATATAGGCCGTAGCCTATGTCCATGGACAGGAGGTGGCTCTCAAGGTCCTCGGTTTTGGTTTCTACACCACCGAGGTTGTTGCAATACAAGATGGTGGGGACAGGTGGTGGGGTGGGCGGGTCAAGGAACCAGCGTGCAACTGCTGTGTGGGGAGGGGGGGCAACTGGGACCACTGCCGACGAGAAGCAGCTACGCTCACCGGTGGTGAGGGAGACCGGGATCGTGTTCGGGACCAGGACCCCGGTCACATCGGAGGAGGACCGGTCCGCTAGTTCCGTGCGGCAGGTGGCACTGAGGGGTCGGGGAGAGGTGCAGAAGAACCCAGAGTAGTGGGTGTGGCCAGAGGGGCCATGGACGACAGCTGCCGGGCGCTCTGGTCGCCCGCATAGGGGGAAGTGGGGGGTCATGACGAACACGACAGGGGGGGGGGTTGCAATCCAGGAACCACTCATGTCCCCGGCGCGTGTAGAGGAGAATGCCGGTAGGCGCCGGCGGTAGCTCCCGCACTGCGTCCCAGAACCATAGCATGTCACCACGGGGGTTGAGGAAAGGGGGGGTCACGAGTGCAACATCGTGGTTGCGGAGCATGTGCTCGCGTGTGCCTGACAGCCAATAGATGGTGCTGGAGGCAACCACGTGCCACAAGGAGGGGAATAACAGAAGTGGCCGCCAGACCGCAGGAGGAAGGCGCGCGCGCGCCTGAACACGCAGCTGGGCTTCGGGGGAGGGTGCAAGGGGGGGGGGGGGGCATAGGAGGGCGAGGCCGCCCTGGGTGCAGCAGTGTGGGCGTTGGGGGGGTTGGCAGTGCGTGTGGAGTGCAAAGAGGGCGCCCCAGGTCCAGCAAGCCATCCATAGTCCTGTCTGAGACGGGCGCTCTGACTGTTCTAGAGGGAGGAAGGGCAGGAAAGCGTGTATCTGGCTGGGGATGTGGTCAACCGCATGACGGAGGGTGTGGGTCTCAGTGATGGACTCAGCCACGCGGAGGAGAGGGGCGAAGGGGGTGATGGTGCGCGGGAGAATACGGGGGAGGTGCAGTCAGCGGCGCACGGTGCCATCGAAGGGGGCCGTGTCCGCGCCGCGGGCCACTTGGGGCTGGCGGGGGAGCGGGCAGTGGCCACGGGGCAGGGAGCTGAGGCTGCCATTGGCCCGGTCGCGAGACCACCACCGCCGCGCTTGAGGGGTCCCACGGGGGGGGGGCGTGCCCGGTGCGTGTCCTGGTGGTCCCCTTGGAGGGGGCGTTTGGCGTCCTTCTTGGGCCTGTCCCTGGGAGCGGTCTGGGTAGGGGTGACGGCGGGCGCCGAGGCGTCACAGAAGTCGCTGGACCTCTCGATTGGGGAGCCATCACGCCGCGTGCTGGCCAGGGTGACCGACCACTGGGGCGGCAGTATGCTGGTGTCCAGGTACGTGCGGTCCGCACCGTAGGTGAAGAGGGAGGCCCATACGGACTCGTCCACCGTGGCGATGCCGACACGGCGGCGGATCATCTGGGGAGTCAGGGTGATGGGCGTGAGGAGGAGATGGGTGAGCTGCACACTGGCCGCCATCAGGTGCGTGTCCCCGATGGACTCCAGGTCCCGGAGCATGATGAGGCGTCGGCCTGGGGGGTGGGGGCGGGACGCGTCTGCAGGGGTAGCGGTGGTGGCGGGAAGCTGGGCATCCTGGAGGCCCGGGGTGACGAGGCGGGGCCCGGGCTGTTGCGGACCCGCGGGGGGGGGCTCAGTCGCCGGGCTGGCCGGAGTGGAGCCGCGGCGAAGCACCCAGTCGAAGGCCGCGTCTGAGGCCCTGCTGGTGAGCTCCTTCTTGAGGGTCTGCGTGATTTGCGTCACCCCCGCTTTGGTCTCTATGCCCCTGAACGTCTGTACCAGGGCCTGGCGGAACGTGTCCTCCGTAGAGACCACTAGGAGGCTCTGGGAGGCCCGGTCTGATACCGTGTCGTGCATAGCCAGCCTGCGGGCTACGTCCCCATACGGTAGGGCTTGGGAGCCAGGCTGCTCGATCAGCCGGACTATCTCCTCCAGGGACTTGGTCTTGAGGTCCTGCAGGTTGTTGTTCTCGTACCGCTCCTCCACGATCTCGACGTAACGGGCCAGGTCTGCCCGCAACATAGGCTTGCGGTACGCGGGGCAGGTCAGCCATAGGGACTTGGCTACACCCACCAGTGCCGCCGTGGTTCGTACCCCGTTGATGTTGCCGTATGCCTTGGAGCCCAGCTGGTGTGCCCGAGCCAGTGTCAGCAGTGGCTGGGCATGTTCCTCGGCCTTGTTCTCGGGCACGGAGGTGAGGGAGTCCAGTCGGGTGAGGAAATCCGCGGAGTCCACGGAAGATAGCGCCCGTAGTTGCAGGAGCCACGGGTCATCCGACGTGTCGTCGGCCGTTTCTTTGCGCCAGCGCTCCTTGGAGGCGTACAGCCGCATGAGGAGGCCCGGGTGGCACAGCTTGCCATCCCCATCGGGGCCATGAGCTCTCAGTTCCTTGACCCACTAGGCGGACGTGAGGACGCTGTTGGTGGGCAAAGGCGTCGGAGGGTCCGTGGGCAGGAGGTCGGGGCACGCCAGCGCGGACCCAGCCTGCTTGGCCGCCCAGCTGAGCAACCAGTATATCACCGGCAGGCGCATCACCGGGGGTTTCAGGTCGTGCTCGCCGGACAGGACCATTAGGAACTCATCCTGGCTGAGCGTGCGGAGGGTATGGTCGCCGTAGCGGGCGGTAAAGAGTGAGGCCTCGGAGTGGAGGTCGGTCATTTGGGCCGGCGTGGCCTGGGCGTGGAAGGCCACCAGGGCGTCGATGGCCATGCCGTAGGTCAGCCACGACATTTGGCCTGCGTGGTTGCGCAGTGACTCCATGTCGAGGTGTGCCAGCGAGTCGGTGGCAGCCGCCCACATGAGGCACACGGACCCCAGGAAGGCGTCGTCCGCTGGGCACCCCGCGCAGAGAACCCCGGAGGGGTGGTGGTGGAGTGTGAGCAGCAGCTCGCGCGCAAGGGGGTTCCAGGCGGCCCCTGTGCAAGGGAAGCTGTCCCTGGGGGTGATGGCCGCCACGCGGTCGGCTGGAGAAAGGGCGCGGAACGCGTACGCTGAGACATCGGGGATAACGGCTGCAGCCGGTGGCATGGTGACTGCGAGCAAGAGGGATGGGGAGGGTGAGAGGTGTCGACTTGGTGTCCAGGCGTCGGTCCGCCGGATTCCCATGACGAGCCCGATGCGCACGGGGGGGGTTGGGGTGACCGTGGCTGGAGTGGCGCACCGGCGTTCTGGTTCAAGGGTCTAGCGCAGCATCCCCACGGCAGGCTGACACAAAGCGCTGGGGGAGTGTCGGGTGCGTTTGACCTGTGACCCGGGTGCCAGTGTATCTCCGAAGGCAGCCGCCCTAGAGGTAGCGCACTTGGCGCGCGCCGCGAAGGAGCTGGTTCGAACCCTGGGATCGGTGGTGTCCCACCGATCCCTTCGAATACCGGACGGGGCCTCCCATCGACCTGTTCGAGTACAGGTGACGGTGCGCACTGCTGCAGGGGTGGGTAGCTCCCACGTGTTCTGTTTTTCTAGGGTGGGGGGTAAAACGAACGAGACCTCCACCCGATCCACCGGTATCGGTGGTGGCGCGAGTTTTTGGAGGGGGGGGTGGTTCCCACGTCGCCAACTAGAGAGCTCTACGTGCAGGGATCCCAGGAGCACCAACGCCCGGGATCGAACCCCCGCACTGGACGACTGAAGACCTACGCTCTCACTACTGGGCCGCGGGAGTCTCTTACGTGACTTAGGGGTGCCGTCGGCTATGAATCCAGTCCTGAGGGTGGGGCTGTGCGTTGTCAAGCGTGTTGCGCGTGCCGGGAGGCCCCAGTCCACGAGTACGGGGCCGGGACAAGGGGGGAGGGGGTTGGGTGGGGTGCGGCACCGTCGGATCGCCGACTGACGTGCACGGGAGGAGGAGGTGGGACAGTAGCACCGCCGGATCGCCGACTGACGTGCAGGGTGGAAGGGGAGGGACAGCTGCACCGCCGGATCGCCGGCCGTCGTGCCTGAAAGTAGGGGACGTTCCGTGGGGCCGCCGATCGGCTCGTTGGGAGGAAGGACAGGGGAGGGCAGGCCATCGCGGCCCGTGCTTGCGTTTGTACACCCCTTCCCCGTGGGATGCCCCAAGGTTGACAGGCCATCTCAGAGGCGACAAGGCACTGCCTAGCGGTGCAAGCTCCAGCTGACAGTGGAGGGGGAGGGGGGCGGGGTGGTGTACCTGTCCCTGTCCACCCACCACAGGGAAGGAGGCGTGGGCCTCCCTTATATTTGGGTGCAGGAGACGCCGGCTGTGGTTTGGAGAGTGGCCGGATTCTTCCGCCCCTGGGCCCGCTGAGAGGCATGCTCCGTGAGTTTTTTTGTTGAGACACTGTCCTGGGTTAACCCACAGCCCTGCCTGCCGCGCATCTGCATGTTACCCCAGGGTGGTGACGCCACTGGTCTGGCGCCGTGGCCGTGGGCCATGGCAGCCGGCACTAAGGTCCCCCGGGCATGTGCCTGGCGGGCGCGGCTGACTAGTTTTAACCCCAGACCTGCTTGCCCTGCATTTCCGCAACTTGACCCAGGATTATGTCAGCGATGGGCTGGTGCCGTGGCCGTGAGCCGTGGTAGACGGCTCTATGATCTGTAGCGCCGATTCCTGTGGGGCACCGCTGACCAGTTATATCCTCCGTGTGTATGCCTTGGGGCAGGATACTATCAGCAATGGGCTGGGGCCGTGGCCGTGAGCCGTGGCAGCCGGTTATGTGATCTGCAGTGCCAGGTGCCAGTCGGGCACCACTGACCGGCGTTGACCCCAGTTGTGTATGCCTTACCCGCAGCCCCCACACAGAACTCGTCCCCCTTCCTTGCCAGCTATCCCCCCCCCTTCCCCCCCTACCCAGCTGTTGGGAGAGCCGATGAAGGGGAGTGGGGGAGGGTAGAAAGGTAAACCAGAGCGGTCTGCCTGCCCTGAGACTTGGTGCTTGTGTGCTTTGGTAAACACCAGTTTGTCCCCCAAACTGGGTTTACCACTTCGACCCCCCCCCCCCCACTGCTGTGTTCTACAGGCTTTTGAAAAATTATTGCTGCCCACCCGCCCACCCAGGAGTCAGTCTATATGCAGAGGAACCTTTCTTTCTTATACCTGTTAGGTTTAGTACGAGTGAAGCATCATGATTTAGCTGTATTTTACGAGGCCTGAGTGTATGGCGGCGCTAAGAGTCCGGAGTCACGGCAGCCCCATGGCAGCCCCTACGCGAGTGGAGTTAACTGCAAGTGTTGCAGGGAGTCCAGGTTTGTCTGAGTAGTGCTTTCATATGTTGCTATCGCCCGAATGGGCATTACTCTGTACTGCGGAGGCACTGTCATCATGTGTTCTGCGGCCCAGAGCGGTCTGCCTGCCCTGAGACTGGTTCTTGTGTGCTTTGGTAAACTTCCGCCCACCTGCGCTTCGGTGGGGTCTGGTGGCTGTCGACAGTCCGCTCGGCCTTGGAACCGGACAGTTAGGTAGTTCAGCCTCGTGGTGGGGCAGGGAAGGAAGCCCACACCCGAGGGCCTGCTCTTGCACGAGGCCGCCAGCCCAACCCAACCCAACCCCCCCATCCCGACCCGCATGCACAGCACATGGCTGAAATCAGGGTAAGTGGCAGCCAAATAGGGATCACATGTTTAGACAAGGCCATGCTCACACACAACCCCCAAGGCTGGGTTTTGGGCTCCTTTACAACAACACTCGCCGATAGTCACATTCACGCAGAAGCAGGTTAGAGTGTCAAGCGCAACGTTGTTATGAGCACAAACGGCTCTCACAAGGCGTGACCGAGCACCTTTTCACCTTTGCAAGCACGTCATTGTGCTGACTGCAGAGACAACAAAACAACGGTCACGTGTGTTCTGTGCTGAGACAAGGCTGTGCCATGCAAGCCTGTCACAGCACGATGTGAAACAGCAGGTGGAATGGCTGATGCAATGCCATGGGGCCTTCCACCCGGAGTGTTGGGACATTCACCAATGCTGGGAAATAGTCGCTAAGCTCTCAATACCCTTTCAGCCAACCCTGGGTTGACAAGCATGAGCCTCGGTATCTGCACAACAGACAGACATAGTCAGGACAACATAGCCGAATGGAATGTGCCAGCACAGCTGATACCACACTGCAACAGCGGACAGCCAGGTGTATCTCAGCAAAACACAAAGGAGGAACGCTAGCGCGCCGGGCGCGCGCCGGGCATCTTTTGTGACCCGTGCCCTACCGGTGGACTGCTGCCGTTGACATGTTGGGCAACATTATATGGATTTGCCCCTTCGCCCCCGGGACATCGGCAGATGTTTTGATTTGGAATGGGTATGGACCTTCTCGTACCCGAGGTGATTTCTTTGATTTTGAAGTTGAGGGCCATGATGGTGCTTCTAAAGGCCGGATTCATGTCATTGTGCCTCTCATTGGAAGAAAGAATGGCACATTGACAGCCCGCCAACAATGTTACAATGGCGTGCACGGGTGGTATAGGGCACCCATTGAGCAGCTGTTTGCTCGGTTGTGGCATTGGGGTTTGGTTAGGAACATCTGGCGTGGTGGCCCCAATGAGTTGCACCAATCGGTCCGTATTTTGTTGCATTTTACACAATTTTGCAACCGGAGGCAAGTTCGACACCCCCCCTACGGACCATGGGAGCACGTCCCGCCTCATTTTTGGACCTACCAAAGCAACTCGGCCACCACGCAAGATGAGGCAGAGGATGAGGCAGAAGTGTGTGTGTTGTGTTGCCAGAAGCGCTCCGCCGTCGCAGTTTGTGATGAGTGTAAGGAGCACTACTGTACTGAATGTATCGACACCCACACTTGTGGGACCAATGTTGTTTGTTAAGTACAATACAGATGACAGTTGGAGTTGCTGAATTGACAGATATTGCTTTATTATGCAACGTGCTTTGTAGGGAAGGTGTGCAGTGCAACGTGGTCTACTTGGGGGGCTTCTCCATGAGAGGGTAAATCTGGGGCTGAAGTTGGGATAGTTAATAGAAAAGTAGCGCGCCGGGCAAACATTCCCGCAAAGCGGGTTTCAGTGCACCCAATGTATACCCAACCTAAGCCAAAGCCCATCCGGGTCCGCAGGTTTACTTTTTTGGGGCGCCCACGGATGTGTCTCAAGTGGTAGCCCTTATAACCATGGCCACACCTGTAGCGATCCCTCAATGGGTGCTGCGCATGCTGCCCGACGACCAACGAGCCAGCGCTGCGGAGGTTGCAGAGGAGGCATCCGACCACGTTGATGGCAGGATCGCTCCCACAGGCTTTTGGATTTTGGATGATGGCGACATGCAGCACGGCCACTACTTCGATGCAGGCCTTTGTGCGGCCCTGTGTGACTTGTGGAGGCAAGTGTCAACGGATCCCCATGTCATCGATGTGGGATGTGGACGTGGGGACTATGTCAGGCAGTTCTTGCAGGCAGGCCTCTGCGCCCTTGGCATTGATGGCAACCCCCGCACTCCAGACTACTGTCCGAGCGCCCTGGTGCACGACCTCGCTTACCCCCTGCAAGGGGTGGACCCCTCCATGTGCGTGATGTGTCTGGAGGTGGCCGAGCACCTGCCTCCACAACATGAGACTGCGTTAGTGGACAACCTCTTGAGCCTCCTTGCTCCTGAGGGCGTGCTGGTGTTGTCGTGGGCAGTGCCTGGGCAAGGCGGCTTGGGGCATTTCAATGAGAGAGAGAATGCATATGTGGTGGAGCTGATGGTGGGCCGGGGGTTGAAGCATTTGCGGGGGTTGGAGCGGCTCTTGAGGCGGAGCGCGGACATTGAATGGTTTGCAAGTACAATCATGGCTTTCCAGAGGCCGGCGCAATTTGCAGATGTACAAGGACTATGACTGCTTTGTCGTGTCATGTGAGAAAGGAATGTGAATGGTGCCACCGAATTATGTCTCCACCAAGCATTAAGTTACACTGGCATGCCTTGCTGCTGTTTCCTTCAATGGCCAACAGTCAAATGCGTACATTATTTGGATATCTGGAATCACTACCACATGATAACTGGGAGGTGGGAGATGAGTTGAGACGAATTATTGAGGGATGGGGTTCATGATATATACCGGGCACCACTGCTGGCATGGTATGAAGTGGGTAACGGTGCTCACGGTGGGACTGCCCTCAACAGTCTACCATAGATTGGGCGCTACAGCCCACAACTGTGCGATATAAGTTGGGGGCCACTGCTGAGCGTGCATAGGAAATGTCGCGATATGACACCTTAATTGACATCAGAATATGGGTTCTTTGAGCCTGACCCCGTCCTCAGGCAAATGTTCATGTGCACACAATCAGATCAGAGGACCGCATGGCAAGATCAAATAAAATTGTGCCTCACCACATGCGACGATTGGGGCAGTTGAAGTGAGGTCCATTTACCTTTGCTAACTCTCTCAGTGCTTTGTACCCATTCCACCAACACCAATAATATGCCATTTCCCACCCCTTGTCACCTGTGTAAGAATGCCAAACCCTTGGGCACTGCATTTGACACAGAACTATGATATTTTTGTGCAGCAGTGCCATGCACACAGGTTTTCTCTCTCAGTGCATTTTGGATGAGTAGACTGATTGATGACAGTTCCATGCATGGCATTTCTGCCGGCAAACATAGGAGTCCCATCCGCTTCATGTGTGGCATATGGCAACATGCATTGATGGTGCTTACGGTGTTGGGGGTGCATTTGGTGCATGCGATGTCACCTCAGTTCTGATGTGGTGCTCTGTGGCTGTACACCTGTCAACTGCTTGCCAGTGCAGCCCCCTACCTGCCAGCGCTCGAACTTCGAAGGCCTCGTCATCATTGCGAGTGGCAACAGCCGCAGGATTCAGATCACTAGTCTGATTTGTCCGTGCGCAAGTCCCTGAACAAGTGGTCGAGCCAGAGGATGGTGTGCACTGTTTCGGTTTCAACAATTCGAACATTGGATGGCGCATTACAATTGCGATTTCAAGTTGAGAACATTGGGTTGCACATTACAATTGCGCTTGGACCTGTTTGGTGCCTCGTTCAGTAAAATCCCTCTTTTACCCTCACTCGGCCATACCATACCATACCATACCATACCATACCATACCATACCATACCATACCATACCATACCATACCATACCATACCATACCATACCATACCATACCATACCATACCATACCATACCATACCATACCATACCATACCATACCATACCATACCATCCCATCCCATACCATACCATACCATACCTGGCACTCCTGCCCCGACCTCCACAAGCCCACCCTCCGCCTCCACATCAACAAACTCCTCACCCTGGTGTCCCAACGGTACGGGGCCGCCGCCTCCTCCGCGGCCTCTCTACCCGCACTCCAGGCCATCCAGCCCCTCATCACCGCCGCACAAGCCCATGCCGACACCCCCTGGCTGACCGCGGCCTTCACCATCGCCAGCGCCCCCTCCTTCCCCATTGAGGCCTACCAGGACCTCCAACACCTCACCTCCGCCGACACCCTCCGCGCCGCCATCGCACGGCTGTGCGGCCGTCTTTCCACCCCGGCCCAGTTCCAGGAGCTCATCTCCTACACCAAAACTGCCCTCCCCCCCTGCTCCACGGCGGATTTGGACTGTTTCCGCCTTGGCTCCTCCGCCCCTCCTACGCTCTCCCTGCAGGCCCCCGGCGCCGCCGCCCCGCCCGCGCCACTCTCCGCCCCGCCCCTCCTCAGCCAGCCCCTCCCCCTGGGCGCCCCCGCGCCCTCCGCCACCGGCACCACCTCCGCCTCCTCAGTCCCCACCTTCGCCCCCGTCGGCTCCTCACCGACCGCCTCTGGCATAGTCCGCGTCTCCGGCCTCCGCCTGGGCCCGCACGCCTCCATGGCGGTCACCCTCACCCACAACCCGCAGACCGTCGTGTACGTCACAGACGCCGATGCCCGCCGCGGGCATGCGTTCGCTTCAATCACCCCCGCCCTTCACGCCTCCCTATTTGCCTCTCTGCCCACCCGCGTCATACAACATGCCGAGGGCTGGTCCCTCACAGTCCAGGGCAGGCGTGACGACGGGCAACCCTGGCACACCCCCGCCGCCACAGTCAACACCCCCCCCCTCCCACCGGCCGCCCGTTCCAGGCGACTCTCACCCCCGCCCTGCCAAGCGCAGCCGCCAGCAATCATCCCCCCGCTCCTCCCCCCGACGCTCTCCGAGGCACCACGGCCGCACAACGCCCTCGGCCCCCGCGTCAGGCAGAGCAGTCCGCGGCGCCATGTTCCCCAGCGCCCGCAGGCACAACTGACTCGCCCGGCCTGACACTCTCCCCGCCTCCTGCGCTCCCGACCTCCCAACCATCGCTTGGGCAGCCTTGCTCGCCGCCCGATACCCCCGCCCGCCCGACGCCTGCCGCGCCGGGGCGGACCTCCTCCGCATGCTGGAGCCCTCTCCCCGACCCTACGCCCAAGAGACTTCCCCTCGCGCACCCGCCCCACCACCCGTCTCCGCCCCGCGTATATGCCTCCACTGCGGCACCCTGCGGCGCCCGGCCCTCGCGCGCTGCCCCGAGTGCACACACTCCGCGGACCTCCTCCCCCTCCAGCACCCCCAGGCCACCCCCCTCCCCCCAGGCCCCCCCCGCGACCTGCTGCACGCCGCCCAGACCGCCTCGTCGCTGCCCCCCACGCTCCTCAACTTCGCCCTCCCCACAGTGTGCAGCTGGCTCGCCTCCTTCCCCCGCCAACGTCACGACCCCTCCTTCTGGATCACCCCACCCCTGCACGTGGGCGCCAGGTGGACCGCCTACTGGGACGCCACCCACGTGCCACCGGTCCCCCTCCCCCCGTCCCCTGCGTACGCTCGCTCGTCGGGCCCGGCCTCAGCGTGGACGCTCCACCCGGCCCTCCCCGACGCACCGCTCGTCGCCTCCTCCGCCTGCCCCGACTGTGGCCGCCCCAGACCTCACTCCGCCTTTGTTGGCCTCCCCGCGTCCCCGACCGACCACTGGCCTCACTTCTTCAGCACCTCCCCTCACAAGGCCCCGCCCATATGCACACGAGACACCGCCGCCCGCTGTGTCGTGGGCTTCCAGGGCATGCTACTGCCCGGAGCAGTCCCCGTCTCGGCCGTCCCGTGGGCCACCCCCTGCGCTCCCCCTCCGGACCCTCTCCTCCAGCAGACCCCCGCCTTCGTACTCTCCCTCCCCGACCCCCGCGACCAGGCATCCACCCCCCTCCGCGACACGGCCCTCACCTTCGTCACCCACAACTCGGGCGGCATCACCGGCCAAGTCTCCCTCGCCCGCACCTGGCTCGAGGCCCTATCCCCCAAAGTGGTCGCCGAGCAGGAGCTCTGGGACTCAGCCGCGGCCCGCCCCGCCCTACCCCACACGGCGCCGCGTCAGGCCCTGGCTCAGGCCTCCGCACGGCCTGGCTCCGGTCCCTCCGCGCCCCCTCCCAGCCCGCCGACCTCATCTACGACGGCCCACATTGGATGGCCTCCGCGGTCCCGCTCTCGCTTGGGGGCCGCGCCCTCCTGTTCAATGCCCACCTCCCCCCGCGCCTCTCGTACTCCGAGTGGGTGTCCGAGGTCAAGCTCATGAACCACCTCCGCACCCGCATGCGACCCGACCTGTGCGTCCTCCTAGGCGGCCTCAAGAGCACAGGCGCCCCAGGCACCCCCCTCGCCTCCGCACTCGGAGCCCTCGGCCCGCTCTCGGCCTGGCACCACCTAGTCCCCCCCGCCACTCCCACCAACTTCACCACCCGCCATGGTGCCCCCCGGTCCACCGCCATCGACCACATCTTCGCCACCGGCCCCATCGCCTCCCACACACACCACGTCCTCCCCTGCCACACCTCGCACGCCATGGTGCTGGCACATGTCGCCCTGCATCATCACTCTGGCGACGCCCACTCCTGGCGCCTGTTCCGATGGCGCCTGGCGACCCCCGAGGACATGGACTCCCTCTCCGCCGCTCTTGACCTGGCGTGGGGCTGGCTCTCCCTTTCCCCCTCCCTCCCCGACCACTGCATCGCCGCTCACCACTTCATCGCGCACCAACTACTCTCGCACCCTCCCGACACCCCCGCTCTACTACGTTACCTGGCCCGGTTCACCTTTCCCCTCTCCTCCCACGACCTAGCCGCCCAGTCCTCTGCCCTCCAGGAGGCGTTAGCCGCCCGCGGCCACGTCTCTCGCGCAGCCGTCCTCGCCTCCCCCTCCATCACCTCCGCCACCCACACCGTCCTCCGCCTACCCTACCCACCCCTGGAACCGTTCCACGGCATACTTCCCCACCCTGGAGCCACTCTCGCAACTCGCGAGGAACGACTCGCCGAGGTCACAGCCCAATCCCGGTCCCGGACCGCCAACCAGCACGTCTCCGTGGACCACGCCTTCTTCGCCGCCCGCTGCCTCCCGGACCCTTGGCTCCCCCTTCTACACCCGCCCACCGACCTCACGCTCCCCCTCCTCCGCGACGCCCTCCGCGCCAACGCCCGACCTGAGTCCCCCGCCTCCCTCAGGGCATACGCCCTCGCCCGCAAGTCCCCCCCCCTCATCACCACCACCTCCCTGGCCCACCGCCGCATGGGCAAACGCTCCCTCGCCGCGCCGCACTCTTCCGCAGCGGCGGGGGCGTGCACCTAGGGCTGCTTCACCTCCTCCTCCAGCTGGAGTCCGGCACCCGTGGCGTCTCCAACGAGACCGTCCGCTACGGTCCCTACAAGGGGAAGCCCACCAAGCCCCTCCCCCGACATCTCACCCGCTCCTTCCCCGTCGACGTGGAGTCGAGCGTCTCCGGCGCAGCCTCCGGCATCGCCACGACCCGCCTTGCCGCCGACCTCGAGCTCACCTCCACCTACACACCCGCCTCCTTTGCCTACCGCCCCGGCCACTCCGCCCTCGGCCTCGCCCTCGTGGCCCGCGCCGCCACCTACACAGCCCTCTCCACCCACGGCACCTGCGCCATCTGCGACTGGGACGAGTCTGACGCGTACCTCAGGGTACTGCGCCAGGACAACTCCCGCCTCTGCTCCCACCTCCGCGCCTCGTGGGACTTTGGCCCCTGGGCAGACGGCTTCTACAGCCGCCCGGTCATCCGCGTGGCCACCCGCGAGGGGTTCGCCCACCCCTTTAGCACGGAGCAGGGGGGCAACTAGGGCGACGGATCGCCCAACTCCACTACCAGGCACCCAGCATGGTCATCACCAGGGCCATGCGCCCCAACACCTCCATCACCCTCCCCCTCAACATCCCCGCCCACTCCGCGTCCCTCCCCGCCACCCACCTCACGTACAGCGACGACCGCCGCTTCATCACCCCCTCCCTCACGGACGTAGCAGCCATGGCCACCGACTGCCGCGAGTGCTCCCGCCGCGCGGGCCGCATCATCCACCCCGACAAGCAGGAATTCTCCCTCATCGATTCCCGCCTAGGCCGGCCCACCCTCGTCACCGCCGACGTCCCACAGCACACCGGCACCACCTCCACCGCCCCCCCGGAGGTCGTCGGCATCCCCATCCTCCCCGAACTCCCCCTCCTCCGCGTCATCAACAAATCCCGCGCGGCCCTCGACCAGGCACGCAAGGCCTGCCGCAACCGCGAGGCCTGCCCCATTCTCCAGCTCCGCTCCCTGCACGCCTTTGGCCTCTCCCCCCTCGACTACGTCACCTCGGGCGTCCTCATCCCCCCCCCCCTCCGCCCCCACCAGACCGCCATCAACGACGCTTACCGCCACGCCTTCCGCCTGCCCCCTTGGGCACACACGGCCTTCCTCCACCTCCCCCTCCAGCAGGGCGGCCCCGGCGCCCCCCTCTTGGCGTACCGGGCCCCCCTCAACGTCCTCCGGACCTACCTCCGGGCCTCCTGGGGCCCCAACACCCTCGCGGTGGCCGCCACGGCGACCCTCGTCTCCCCACGCCGACCCACCTCCTGGCTCACCGAAGGTCCCGCCCTGGCGCAGGCGCTCGCCCCCCTCGACGTCACCGTCCACCTCCTCCCCTCCCCCCACCTGCGCCCCGCACTGCAGCACCACTCCGGCTCACTGGCCCCCCACCGTCCCCTCTCCTACGTCGTGGTTGCGTGCGAGGGAAGCCGAGAGGGCACCCGCCTCGGCGCCGGTTTCCTCCTCTGGCACCCCCACCACGGCACGCTCTACCGCGGCTGGCTAGGCCTCCACGCCCTCGCCGGTCACTCCACGGACGCCGAGTGGGTCGCCAAGATAGCCGCCATGTTTGCCCTTTGCGGCTGGTCCGGCGAGGCCCCCTTCGCCTCGGACTTCACCGCCTCCCAGCTCTGCGACCTCACCCGCGGTCCACCCCCCACTTCCGCCCTCTCCATCCCATACCGGGCGGCCCTCCTCTCCGCCACCTTCCGCATGCACGAAGCCTGGCTCCCCGCGCAACACGACTCCGGCTCCGGCAGTCACCTCGCCACTCTCACCGCCGAAGCCGACATCCTGGCCCGCCGCGGGCTCCACACCTCCTCCCCGTGGACCCTCCCCTGGGCCGCACTCTTCCACGGCCGCATCGTGGCGCTCCGTGACGGCGCGATCTTCTTGAGCCCCGCACGTGCCGCGGAAGCAGCGTACGCGGCCACCACCACCCGCACCCACGCGCAGCTCCTCCGGCCCCTACCCCCGGGCTGGTCCTCCCACCTGCTCTGCCTCGCGTATGAGCGCGCCGAGGTCCCAGCACTAGCCCTCCACCGCATCATGCACCTGCGGCTGCTGCGCTCCCAGGACCATCCCCCCGGCTACGGGGGCGTGACATGCCCCTTCTGTCACCGCCCCTGCCCGGACTCCGCCGCCCACCTCCAGTACCACTGCCCCCCCCACTACGCCCTGCAGTTACTCCTGGCGTGGCGCCCATTCACGCACCCCCCGGTGCTGTCGGCCATGGCCGGCCACTCCCCCCGCCTCGTCTCCCCTTTTGAACTCCGCACGGCCTCCACCGCCGTCTACCTCACCAACCACCTCCCAGCCGCCCCGCAACCTGGCCCCCCGACGCAGTTGGGGTTCAGCATGCTGGGCATGTGGCACTCCACCTCCCCCCACGGCGCCCCCCCTCTGCTGGACAGCGCCGGCAGAGAGGGACTCCTCCGCGAGCTCCTTTCCACCCTCAGCACGACGCACACGTCGCTGACGTCACTCCTCCGCCGGGCCCCCTTCCACGTCGCCGCCCCCTTCCACCGCACGTTCCCACGCCGCCCTGCACCCAGCCCCTCACACTGCGCCACAGCATCGCCCTAGTCTGGCTCCTCCGCCACTGCGCCACGTGGCGCCTCACGGTGGACCGCCAGCCCGTGGTCACACTCCCCCCGGCACCTCTTCCGGGGCCGCACCCTGCCCACGTCGTGTTCTCCCCCTCGTCGCGGGCCACGGACATCCTCCCGCTCCTCGCCGCCACCCCCCCCCCGGGCAACGCATCCTACTTGCCGCGAACCCCTCGGTCCTCAGTGAAGTCCTCATCGGGCACGCCGACGCCCTGCATGTGCGCCCTCTACTGCCCGACCCGCACGTCGCGTACGCCCCCGGCACGCCCGTCGACCCCTCAGTGTGGGACTCTCCGTGAGGCCACCGGCCACCGGCCGGCCCGCACGCGCCGCCCCGCGCCCGCCTCGGACACCCGCGCCCGTTGGCGCCGCCTCCGCCTTGGCCGCCCGCCGCTACCCACGCGCCCAGCCCCGGCCTCGAGCCCCGGGCAACGCGTCCCGCTTGCCGCGGGTCCCTCGGCCCTCATCGGGCACGCCGACCCCCTACACGTGCGCCCCCCCTGCAGCCCGACCTGCACGTCACACTGGCCCCCGGCACGCCCGTCGACCCCACGGTGTGGGGCACTCGGGGACACCGCCGGCCACCTGTCGGCCCGCCCGCGCCGCCTCGCGGCCGCCACGGGCCCCGCACCCGCCTGGCGCCGCCTCCGTCTTGGCCGCCCGCCGCTACCCACGCTCCCGGCCCAGGCCTCGAACGCCCCGCCGGCCGTGCCGCGCGGCCTCCCGCACGCGGGACGCAGGGACAGGCACCAGGGAACTATAGCCGGACCATACACAACACGCCAACAGCCATATACCCTTAGTCAGTGTTCTTTGTGCTCCCGCCCTTGTGCCCTCCCTCCCCGCTGACCGTCCCGCGCGCGCGCCCGCACCACCGGGGACGAGGCGGCCACACCACGACACATGCAGAGGTGACTAGCGGCCAGCGGCAAACTACTCCCGAGCCTCCCCTCGCCCCCGACGACGGCTAGGCACACGGGCCAGCGCCCCCAGCCGCGCCGCGGCACCACACGAGGAACGGCCACCTCGGCGGGATGTTCGGGCAAGGCGCGGTAGGACCGCGGACCCGGGCGTGCCTTCCCCACTCCAAGGTCCCCGCCCTGCCCTCCGCCCCCTCCCCAACCGCTTCGCGCAGGTCGGGTCACCCTCCCCCCCGAGGCGGGGGAGGGCTCCAGGGTGACTTTCACAGGTGGCCCCTCCGTTCTCCACGGGCGCACGCCCCCCCCCCCCCTCATGGCGCCCCCCCCCCCCCCCCCCCCCGCCGCGGTGGTCGTCGGCGCCCGCCCGGCCAGCGTAGCGCCGGCCGACTGCTCCCTTGCGCTCTGCCCAGGGAGAGCGTGTCTGGCAATTTCTCCCGCCGGCACGTGCTGAGCGCCTCAACAACAACAACAACAACAACATACCATACCATACCATACCATACCATACCATACCATACCATACCATACCATACCATACCATACCATACCATAAAGCGGAGTCCCCCCCGGCGAATCCGAGGTTCTTCCTCGAAGGGGCCCACGGGCCCAGGGGACGCCACCGGGTATTTTCGGCCAAGCCGGACGGATCTCCCACCGGCGACCCCCCCCCCCGCATGGGAGGGTGCACACAACGACCGCCAGCCCCCCCCCCCCCCCTCAGCCCCCCAAAAAGGGACTCCGGCGCGGAGGGATGGGGATATAGTCCCATGCCGCGCGGCCATGAATCGACATGGCCCTACACCGGGCGATACACGCCCTCCCCCCCCCCCTCGCTCAAGAGGGGCCCCCGTCGTCCCCCGGGCAGGGAGCAACCCCCCCCCCCCCCCTCAAGGAGCGGCCGCCCTCGGGGGCCCTCGCCCAGCCCCCGGGGGCCTCTCGGGATTCGGCCCTGAGCCAGCACAGCCCTCCAGCCCCTCCCCCCCCCGGCCGCAGCCCTAGGGCCCGCCCGGTCTCCCACGCGCCGGCCCACGCACTACCGGGACCCGGGCCTCGGAGCCCCGGTGCCCAGCCCAGCCCGCCCCCCCGGTGTCCCTCCGGCGGGGCCCGTCCCGGTCCGGTTCGGCCGCGAGGGGACGGTGTGGCACTCCCCCCGCCTCCACCAGGATTCGCCCCCGTGGATGGTGCTCGGCGGGATTCGTCCCCGCCGAGCGGGGTGCGGGCCCCATCGCCGTCCGCAGCCCCCCCGTCACCAGCAGCGCCCCGGGCTCCCCGGCCGACTTTGGCCAGCCCCGGCCGCGCACCCGCTACGGACGGCCACACGGTGACGCTTGGCGGCCGAGCGCACCGACCCCCTTCCCCCCGAGCACGCGCGCACACGCCCCTCCCACGCCCCCCCCCCCCCTCTCCCCGCACACGCCGCCCCTCCCTCCCGGTCCCCTCCCTTCCTTTTCGCCTCACAGGTGCAGCGAGAGAACCAACCTCGCGCCGTGACGTCAAGACAACTACGGGCCCCCCACCGCCGGCGGGGGTCCCAGGCCTACTCCCTCACTCCTGCGCCCCCCCCCCCTCGCCCCCAGCACGCCAGGGCCGCACCAGCAGTGCTGTGCAGGCCCCACAGGCACCCCCGCTCGCCAGGGCCGCACCAGCAGTGCTGTGCAGGCCCCACAGCAACCCCCGCACGCCAGGGCCGCACCAGCAGTGCTGTGCAGGCCCCACAGCAACCCCCGCACGCCAGGGCCGCACCAGCAGTGCTGTGCAGGCCCCAAAGAAACCCCCGCACGCGAGGGCCGCACCAGCTGTGCTGTGCAGGCCCCACAGCAACCCCCGCACGCCAGGGCCGCACCAGCTGTGCTGTGCAGCCCCCACAGGAACCCCCGCACGCCAGGGCCGCACCAGCTGTGCTGTGCAGCCCCCACAGGAACCCCCGCACGCCAGGGCCGCACCAGCTGTGCTGTGCAGCCCCCACAGGAACCCCCGCACGCCAGGGCCGCACCAGCTGTGCTGTGCAGGCCCCACAGGAACCCCCGCACGCCAGGGCCGCACCAGCTGTGCTGTGCAGGCCCCACGGGAAACGGGCAGCGCCCCCCCACGCCCGCGCTCGTGCGGTTCAGGGGCACGCAGGCAGATTGCGCCCTCCCCTGTCGTGGGGGAGCGGCGGCCGGAAGCAAGGGGAATCGGGGCCCCGCAGGTCCCCGAACAGGTGGTCCCTCCATCCAGCCCCCCCACCCCGCCTCCGTCACGCACAGGTCGGGTCACCCTCCCCCCCGCAGCGGGGGAGGGCTCCAGGGTAACACACACAGGTGGCTCCTCCCTCCTCCGTGCGCGCGCACCCCCCCCCCCCTCCACACCACGGCGGCCCCCACTCCCCCCCCCCTCGGTCGTTGTCGGCACACGCCCGGCCAGCGTGACGCCGGCCGACTGCTCCCTTGCGCCCTGCCCAGGGAGAGCGTGTCTGGCAATTTCTCCCGCCGGCACGTGCTGGGTGCCTTCACAACGACAACAACAACATACCATACCATACCATACCACACCATACCATACCATACCATACCATACCATACCATACCATACCATACCATACCATACCATACCATACCTGGCACTCCTGCCCCCGGCACACCCACCGACCCCACAGTGTGGGGCACTCGGGGCCGCCGCCTGGTCCGCCCGCACCGCCCCGCGACCGCCACGGGCCCCGCACCCGCATGGCGCCGCCTCCGCCTCGGCCGCCCGCCGCTACCCATGCGCCCGGCCCAGGCCTCGACCCCCCCGCCGGCCGTGCCGCGCGGCCTCCCGCAAGCGGGACACAGGGACAGGCACCAGGGAACAGCACCTGAACCATACACAACACGCCAGCAACCGTATACCCATGATAGTGCTCTTGTGCTCCCGCCCTTGTGCCCTCCCTCCCCAAAGACCGACGCGAGCGCGCGCCCGCACCACCGGGGACGAGGCGGCCACACCACAACACTTGCAAAGGTGACTAGGCGCCGGCAGAAAGCAACTCCCGGGCCTCCCCTCGCCCCCGCAGAAGGCTAGACGCACGGGCCAGCGCCCCCGGCCACGCCACGGCCACACACGAGGAACGGCCGCCTCGGGATGTTCGGGCAAGGCGCGGAGTGACCGCGGACCCGGGCGTGCCTTCCCCACCCCAAGGTCCCCGCCCCGCCCTCCACCCCCTCCACAGCCGCTCCGCACAGGTCGGGTCACTCTCCCCCCGCGAGACGGGGGAGGGCACCAGGGTAACTCACAGGTGGCCCCTCCCTTCCCCACGCACACGCCCCCCCCCCCACACCATGCCCCCCCCCCCCCCTCGGTCTCTGTCGGCCCAAATTTCAGCCACCACAAAGCGAGGGTGCAGGCCGTGGGCTGGTTCCCCTTGGGGACCAGGAAACAGGGGAGCAGACCTTTTGCTGCCCCCACCCCCCCCCCCCAACAGAAATGGGGCCGGACCGAAAGCAGGCCCAGCACCCCCCCCCCCCAGCATGCCCTCGCACCCTCATTGCAGGCCGTCACATGGTGATCGAGGTCCCTCAGGGAGCGGACGCCGAGCGACGAGTATGTTGGGATCTGGGACCCGCATGGTAACCCAGCAGGTGGTCCTCCTCTCCCACACAAGTGAACAGGTAGACCCATCCACCACCCTACCCCCCCCCCCCCAGCCTGCGCCCCCGACGGGAGGGGTGCACGGAGTCGGCGCCCTCAGGGCCTAAAGAGTGGAGGCTGTGAAGGGCTCACAGCTTGACCGCTGTGGGTATCCCTTGAGCGGCCTGCCCAGGGAACCTCCAGGTGTGCACGTGCCCCTCCAACTTCATCACAGACGCCTAGGCCAGCACAGCCCCGTGCACTCCAGTGCAGTTGTGGGCGACCCCTGGAGGCCAGACAGCCACCAGCCGACCCCACCCCCCCTTCCTCAAAGGAGAGGCCATTCGGGTGTGGTGCCCTCTGGGCCCCCTCGTCTACGCGGGCTGTAGCGCCGCAGCCAGTGCAGCCAGCACTGGCGGCACCCAGGGCAGGGAAGCACACTCTGCGCCCTGGTGCCCCTCCACCTGCCCAGGGTACGCCGTCGGCCGTGGGAGCCGGACCCAGCCCGCGAGGCAGCACCACCTGTGCCTAAGGCAGTCAAGGAGTGCGGGTCTGACCCCAGTCGTGCCACGTACCACCGCCTTCCCGTGCCAATAGGCAGTCGTGGAGTGGTTGGGTAGTATGTCCTTGTGACGTGGAGGTTGCGAGCCCAGGCCCACATCTCCCCCGGCGGGCTCAGAGTCAGGCTCTCCAGCCTCCCTGCCGGGGCCTGGAGCACCAGGCACACACTTCCCTGCGCCATGTGCGCCACGGCCGAACAACAATGGAGCAAGCAGGTGTGCCACAGCCCTCCCCCCCCCCCAGACACACAAGGGCACATACACACAGGCACGGCGGCATCTCCCGCCCGCGAGCGCCACCGCGGGGTCTGGGGGCGGTCAACAGTCCGGCAGGCCTTGTGACCGGACACCCGGGTACGGCCGCCCAGTCGGGTCCGGCAGGGAAGGCGCGGCGGACCGTGGGTAGGCGACCAGGCGAGGCCTTGACCCAACCCAACCCAACCCCCCCCCTCGGTCGTTGTCGGCACACGCCCGGCCGGCGTGACGCCGGCCGACTGCTCCCTTGCGCCCTGCCCAGGGAGAGCGTGTCTGGCGATTTCTCCCGCCGGCACGTGCTGGGTGCCACAACAACAACAACAACAACATACCATACCATACCATACAATACCATACCATGCCATACCATACCATACCATGAAGCGGAGTCCCCCCCGGCGAATCCGAGGTTCTTCCTCGAAGGGGCCCACGAGCCCAGGGGACGCCACCGGGTTTTTTTCGGCCAAGCCGGGCGAGGCTCCCACCGGCAACCCCCCCCCACGAGGGTCGGTGCACACAACAACCGCCAACCCCCCCCCCCCCCCCCCACGACCCCCCCACAAAGGGACTCCGGCGCGGAGGGTTGGGGATATAGTCCCATACCGCGCGGCCATGAATAGACATGGCCCTACACCGGGCAATACACGCCCACCCCCCCCCCCCTCGCTCAAGAGGGGCCCCCGTCGTTCCCCGGGCAGGGAGCCACCCCCCCCCCCCCCTCCCAAGGAACGGCCGCCCTGGGGGGCCCTCGCCCAGCCCCCGAGGGCCTCTCGGGGTTCGCCCCCGAGCCCGCCCGGCCCTTCCACGCCCCCCCTCACCAGCCGCAGCCCAGGGGCCCGCCCGGTCTCCCCCGCGCCGGCCCACGACCGCCAGGGACCCGGGCACCAGAGCCCCGGTGCCCAGCCCCGCCCGCCCCCCCGGTATCCATCCGGCGGGGCCCGTCCCGGTCCGGTTCGGCCGCGAGGGGACGGAGCGGCACTCCCCCCGCCTCCACCAGGCCTCGCCCCCGTGGATGATGCTCGGTGGGATTCGTCCCCGCCGAGCGGGGTGCGGGCCCCACCGCTGACCGCGGCCCCCAGCACCACGGGCGCCCCGGGCTCCGCGGCCGACTTTGGCCAGCCCCGGCCGCCCCTCTACGCCGGTCAGCCACACGGTGGCGCTCGCGGCTGAGCTCACCGCATCCCCACCCCCTCACGCGCGCGCCCACCCACCAGCCCACAACCCCCCCCCCACCCCGCGTGCTCACCATGCCCCCGCCTCCCCTCCACACCCCCTCTCCTTCTTCTCAGGTTGCCGTCGCCACCGAGGTGGGCTACCGCAGCCGCCGACGGGCAGACGCCTGGCTGACAAGGGGACCCCCCATACGCGGTGGGGGTCCAGGCCTTGCCCCCCCTTCCCCCTGCTGCATGCATCATGGCGTTGCGTGAGTCATACCTCCCTCCCTATGCACCATGTGTCATGGCCGCGAGTGGCCTTTGCCCTCCCGACCTCTCCTCCCTTTGCCCTCGCCCCGCACACAGTAACCGAAGGGGGGGGCCGATGGCCCCTGGGTGGGGCCCCCAGAACCCTGGGTGGGGCCCCAAGAACCCCGTACACTGTTACTCCAACGTGGAGGGTGGTGAGACCGGCCGGTGAGCGGTCCCACCTGTCTGGACCCCATTCCCCCCCCTGTCCCCCACCCCGGCTGGGGCGGCGCGGCCCGCACGTGCGGATCGAGCCCGCGTCGCCCTTGTTTCGTTATACAGGCAGTGCGGGCCGCCAGGAGTGCGGAGGGGCCCCGCGCTGCCCCAAGCGCCCCCCCCCACACCAGCTGGCGCTAAAGGCCTAGAGGCGCCTGGCGGGCTGTTGTGCAGGGGGGACGAGGCGACCGGGCGCTTCGTACCCGCCCCCAAAGGGGGTCTGTACCCATGGCACCGGGCACAGACACCCGTTGGGGGGTAACCACTCCACCACCCACCACAGCACCACGGCCATGGGAAGGAGGTAATAGCCCCGGGCAACGGCCTCCCCCAGGCCGAGGGAAGGTGCCGACCGCCAGACTCATCCTGGCCCCCCGCTTCCTCTTCATTGTCATCCCCCATGGCCGACCCGGCCCACATTCCCCGCGGCGGGTAAGTTCCTGGGGTAGAAACCTAACCTAACCCGACGGAAACACAGGTCGTGGTTTCGCACCCGACCGACGTGGGGAGCCTCCGCCCCCACGGGACCCCAGGGCACCCCTGCCATCCCAGCCGGGGATAACCCGCCGCCAGCGCCCCATACCCCCGCCCCAGGCTCTCCGGCCTCAGTTCCCGTGCAGTCTGCATCCTCATCACCTCCTCGTAGTAGGACACCGGTAGCAGGACTCACCCAACACCCCCACACACCACCGCACCCCGGGGCCCAGCTCTGGACCGATGTTTGTCGAGCACCCACGCCCCACACCCCTGACACGCCGCACCGGACACCGCCAGCGGAGCGGCGCCGCCACACCCCTCCCCTCGCCAGACGCACCCCCAACCGTCACCACCTCGCGACGCACGCCACGCCCAGCGACAGCCCCCACTCTCGCCAGACCCGCCAGCCCCCCCCCCCCCCGCCTTCTTACTTTGCGCCACTGCCGGTAGCACTGTTCGCTCTGCATGCCGGAGCCTCCGGGCCCTGAGCGCTTGCCTCGGCTTATTCCTTCCCCCCGCCCGCCCTCCCCGACCCACCCCCCCCCCTCCCCCACCCCGCTCCACAGCCGGCGCCCACAGCCGGCGACGGTACTCCCGCCCCCCGGCACGCCGTGTGTCGGACCCTCCCTTGCACCGCTCCCCACAGGCACCACGGCACACCCATTCTCGGCTCTGTCCCCCGACCTCCAGCGCGAAGGGTTGACGGCGGCCGACGCCTGGCCCCTCCTGTCCATCGCCCTGGACTCACAACAGCCTCCACGCCTACTCGCCTCCGCACGCCACATGCCAGCGAATGTGGGCGTCCTCTCCATCCCCTTGCCGGCTCCCCCATCGAAGCCAGCCCCCTCCTCTGGTGGTTCGCCTTCACCGAGCAGCTCACCGAGAACGAGATCTCCCTCCTCACCACACACCACGACGCCTCGTGGCTCCCCTACGCCTCCTGCATGAGCGCCCTCATTGACTGGGGCGCCCGGGCCTCCACCCTCGACCAGGCCACTCTCGCCTCGGCCGCCCTCGCCCACATCTCCCCCTTCTCCCCCGACCTCCCCCCCTCCATCCCCTTCCGCCGCCTCCTTGACCTCCTCGCCTTCGAGGAGGCCATCAAGCCCAAGGTCGCCCGGGTCGCCCTCCTCCACTGGCTGGCGACCTGGGCGGCCCAGCAGACCGGCTCCCGGCTGGCCTGCCCCCCCCTCAGCTGTGTCTTCGACCCCGCCAGCCCCCACGTCCGTGTCCCCGCCCCGTGCCCCCTGTCAGCCCAACGGTGGTACACCGAGTTGAACCACCGGAAAGATGATGGTTCAATTCGCACCCCCAACATCTCCACCGCCATCACCGCAGCCGCCCGCCGCGCGCACCCGCAGGCGGACGACCCCCAGCAGCCCCCGATGTCCCCGCCCCCGCCCCCGCCCCCGCTCCCCCCAACGCTCCACAGCCCTCGTCCCTGCTTTCCCCCCGTCCCCAACCACCACAGCCGCCCGCACCGCCCCCGTCAGACTGGGAGACACTGTTCCAGGCTGGCCCGGCCCCGAGCTCCCAGGACACGCCGTCCTTGCTCGACGGCCTCTCCTCCGTCCCCGAGGCCGACGCCCACCACACGGCCATGTGCATTGTGGCCATGGGCAAGAACTGCCACCTGCCCCCCAGGACCGTACAGCACCTCTCGGTCTCCACGTCCACCGCCAGCTTGGTGCTCGCCGCCAAGGGTGCTTGGCACTCCTGCCCCGACCTCCACAAGCCCACCCTCCGCCTCCACCTCAACAAGCTCCTCACCCTGGTCTCCCAGCGGTACGGAGCCGCCGCCTCCTCCGCAGCCTCCCTGCCTGCACTCCAGGCCATCCAGCCCCTCATCACAACCGCTCAAGCCCATGCCGACACTCCCTGGCTGACAGCGGCCTTCACCATCGCCAACGCCCCCTCCTTCCCCATTGAGGCCTACCAGGACCTCCAGCACGTCTCCTCCGCCGACATCCTCCGCGCAGCGTTCACACGGATGTGCGGCCGTCTTTCCACCCCGGCCCAGTTCCAAGAGCTCATCTCCTACACCAAAACTGCCCCCCCCCCCCCCCCGCTCCACGGCCGACCTGGACTGGTTCCGCCTTGGCTCCTCCGCCCCACCTGCGCCCTCCCTGCCAGCCCTAGGCACCACCGCCCCGCCCGCGCCACTCTCAGCCCCACCTCTCCTCAGCCAGCCCCTCCCCCCGGGCGCCCCCGCACCCTCCGCCACCGGCGCCACCCCCGCCTCCTCAGTCCCCACTTTCGCCCCCGTCGGCTCCTCACCGGCCACATCCGGCATCGTCCGCGTCTCTGGCCTCCGCCTGGGCCCACACGCCCCCATGGCGGTCACCCTCACCCACAACCTGCAGACCGTCGTGTACGTCACCGACGCCGATGCCCGCCGCGGACACGTGTTCGCCTCCATCACCCCCGCCCTACACGCCTCCCTTTTCGCCTCTCTGCCCGCCCGCGTCATCCAGCACGCCGAGGGCTGGTCCCTCACGGTCCAAGGCAGGCGGGACGATGGGCAACGCTGGCACGCTCCCGCCGCCACACTCAAAAACCCCCCCTCCCACCGCCCCCCCCGTCCCGGGCGACTCTCAGCCCCGCCCTGCCAAACGCAGCCGCCAGCAATCACCCCCCCGTTCCACCCCCTGACGCTCCCCGAGACACCATGGCTGCACAACGCCCTCGGCCCCCACGTCAGGCAGAGAAGTCCGCGGCGCCATGTTCCCCAGCGCCCGCAGGCACAACTGACTCGCCCTGCCGGACACTGTCCCCGCCTCCAGCGCACCCGACCTCCCGACCCTAGCCTGGGCAGCCTTCCTCGCCGCCCGTTACCCCCGCCCACCCGACGCCTACCGCGCCGGGGCAGACCTCCTTCACGGCCTGGAGCCCCATCCCCAGCCCTACACCCGGGAGACTCCCCCTCGCGCACCCACTCCACCACCCACCTCCACCCCGCGTATGTGCCTCCGCTGCGGCACGCTGCGGCGCCCGACACTCACGCACTGCCCCGAGTGCACACACTCCGCAGACCTTCTCCCCCTCCAGCACCCCCCAACCGCCCCCCTCCCCCCGGGCCCCCTTCGAGACCTTCTGCACGCCGCCCAGGCCTCCTCGTCGCTACCCCCCTCGCTCCTCGCCTCCGCCCTGCCCACAGTGTGCGGCTGGCTCGCCTCCTTCCCCCGCCAACGTCACGACCCCTCCTTCTGGATCACCCCACCCCTGCACGTGGGCGCCAGGTGGACCGCCTTCTGGGACACCACCCCCTTGCCGTCGGTCCCCCTCCCCCCATCCCCAGCGTACGCTCGCTTGTCGGGCCCGGCCTCAGCGTGGACACTACACCCTGCTCTCCCCGACGCCCCGCTCGTCTCCTCCTCCGTATGCCCCGACTGCGGCCGCCCCAGGCCTCACTCCGCCTTCGTTGACCTCCCCGCATCCCCAGCCGACCACTGGCCTCACTTCTTCTGCACCTCCCCCCACAAGGCCCCGCCCATATGCACTCGGGACACCGCCGGCCGCTGTGTGGTAGGCTTCCAGGGCATGCTACTGCCCGGAGCTGTCCCCGTTTCGGCCATCCCCTGGGCCACCCCCTGCGACCCCCCTCCGGACCGCCTCCTCCAGCCGACCCCCGCCTTCGTCCTCTCCCTCCCCGACCCCCGCGACCAGGCGTCCACCCCCCTCCGCGACACAGCCCTCACTTTCCTCACACACAACTGGGGCGGCATCGCCGGCCAAGTCTCCCTCGCCCGCACGTGGCTCGAGGCATTGTCCCCCGACGTGGTCGCCAAACAGGAACTCTGGGACTTGGCCGCAGCCCGCCCCGCCTTCCCACCACGATACGAGACCCACTACAGCACCGCGTCCGGCCAGGGCTCGGGCCTCCGCACGGCCTGGCTCCGGTCCCTCCGCGCCCCCTCCCAGCCCGCCGACCTCGTCTACGACAGCCCGCACTAGATTGTCTCCGCGGTCCCACTCTCACTGGGGGGCCGCGCCCTCCTGTTCAACGCCCACCTCCCCCCACGCCTCTCGTACTCCGAGTGGGTGTCCGAGGTCAAACTCATGAACCACCTCTGCTCCCGCATGCGTCCCGACCTGTGCGTCCTCTTGGGCGACCTCAACAGCACGGGCGCCCTAGGCACCCCCCTTGCCTCCGCGCTCGGAGGCCTCGGGCCCACTATCGGCCTGGCACCGCCTGGTCCCCCCAGCCACTCCCACCAACTTCACCACCCGCCACGGCTCCCCCCGGTCCACCGCCATCGACCACATCTTCGCCACCGGACCCATCGCCTCCCACGCTCACCACGTCCTCCCCTGCCACACCTCGCACGCCATGGTGCTGGCGCAGGTCACCTTGCGCCACCCCTCCTGCGACGCCCACTCTTGGCGTCTGTTCCGATGGCGCCTGGCGACTCTCGAGGACATGGACTCCCTCTCAGCCGCCCTTGACCTAGCGTGGGGCTGGCTCTCCCTTTCCCCCTCCCTCCCCGACCACTACATCGCCGCCCACCACTTCATCGCGCACCAGCTGCTCGCGCACCCGCCCGACACCCCCGCCCTACTACGTTCCCTGGCCCGGTTCACCTTTCCCCTCTCCACCCACGACCTAGCCGCCCAGTCCTCTGCCCTCCGGGAGGCATCGGCCGCCCGCGGCTACGTCTCTCGCGCAGCCATCCTCTCCTCCCCCTCCATCACCTCCGCCACCCGCACCGTCCTCCGGCTACCCTCCCCACCCCTAGAACCGTTCCACGGCATCCTCCCCCACCCGGGGGCCACCCTCGCAACCCGCGAGGAACGGCTCGCCGAAGTCACGGCCCAATCCCGATCCCAAACCGCCAACCGGCACGTCTCCGTGGACCACGCCTTCTTCGCCGCCCGCTGCACCACAGACCCCTAGCTCCCCCTCCTGCACCCGCCCACCAATCTCACTCTCCCCCTCCTCCGCGACGCCCTCCGCGCGAACGCCCGACCAGAGTGTCCCGCCTCCCTCCAGGCGTACGCCCTCGCCCGCAAGTCCCCCCCCCCTCATCACCACCGCCTCCCTCGCCCACCGCCGCATGGGCAAGCGCTCCCTCGCCGTGTCCACTGACAACGTGGCACGCGCAACGCTCTTCCGCAGCGGCGGGGGCGTCCACCTCGGGCTGCTTCACCTCCTCCTCCACTTTGAATCCGGCACCCCAGGCGTCTCCAACAAGACCGACCGCTACGGCCTCTACAAGGGGAAACCTACCAAGCCCCTCCCCCGACACCTCACGCGCTCCTTCCGCCCCGTCGACGTGGAGTCGGGCGTCTCCGGCGCAGCCTCCGGCATCGCCACGACCCGCCTAGCCGCCGACCTCGAGCTCACCTCCACCTACACCCCCGCCTCCTTCGCCTACCGCCCGGGCCACTCCGCCCTAGGCCTCGCCCTCGTAGCCCGCGCCGCCACCTACACAGCCCTCTCCACCCACGGCACCTGCGCCATCTGCGACTGGGACAAGTCTGACGCGTACCTCAGGGTGCTGCGCCAAGACAACTCCCGCCTCTGCTCCCACCTCCGCGCCACTTGGGACTTTGGCCCCTGGGCAGACGGCTTCTACAGCCGCCTGGTCCTCCGCGTGGCCACGCGCGAAGGGTTCGCCCACCCCTTTACCACCGAGGAAGGGGGCAACCAAGGCGACGGGTTCGCCCAACTCCACTACCAGGCACCCAGCATGGTCATCACCAGGGCCGTGCGCCCCAACACCTCCATCACCCTCCCCCTCACCATCCCCGCCCACTCCGCGTCCCTCCCCGCCACCCACCTCTCGTACAGCGACGACCGTCGCTTCATCACCCCCTCCCTCAATGGCGTGGCAGCCATGGCCACCGACTGCCGCGAGTGCTCCCGCCGCGCGGGCCGCATCATCCACCCCGACAAACAGGAATTCTCCCTCGCAGATTCCTGCCCTGGCCGGCCCACCCTCGTCACCGCCGACGTCCCACAGCACACCGGCACCACCACCACCGCCCCCCCGGAGGTCGTCGGCATCCCCATCCTCCCCGAGCTCCCCCTCCTCCGCGTCATCAACAAGTCCCGCGCGTCCCTCGACCGGGCGCGCAAGGCCAGCCGCAACCGCGAGGCCTGGCCCATTCTCCAGCTCCGCTCCCTGCACGCCTTCGGCCTCTCCCCCCTCGACAACGTCACCTCAGGCGTCCTCATTCCCCCCCCCTCCCTCCGCCCCCATCAGACCGCCATCAACAACGCATACCGCCACGCCTTCCGTCTGCCCCCCTGGGCACACACGGCCTTCCTCCACCTCCCCCTCCAGCAGGGCGGTCCCGGTGCCCCCCTCTTGGCGTACCGGACCCCCCTCAACCTCCTCCGCACCTACCTCCGCGCTGCCTGGGGCCCCAACACCCTCGCGGTGGCCGCCACGGCGTCCCTCGTCTCCCCGCGCCGCCCCACCCCCTGGCTCACCGAAGGTCCCGCCCTGGCACAGGCTCTCGCCCCCCTCGACATCACCGTCCACCTCCTCCCCTCCCCCCACGTGCGCCCCGCTCCGCAGCACCACACCGGCTCACTGGCCCCCCCCGCTCCCTCCCCTACGTCGTGGTCGCGTGCGACGGAAGCCAAGAGGGCACCCGCCTCGGCGCCAGCTTCCTCCTCTGGCACCCCCACCACGGCACTCTCTACCGCGGCTGGCTTTGCCTCCACGCCCTCGCCGGCCACTCCACCGACGCCGAATGGATCGCCAAGATAGCCGCCATGTTCGCCCTCCGCGGCTGGTCCGGCGAAGCCCTCTTCGCCTCAGACTCCACCGCCTCCCAACTCTGCGACCTCACCCGCGGTCCACCCCCCTCCTCCGCCCTCTCCATCCCGTACCGAGCGGCCCTCCTCTTCGCCTCCTTCCGCATGCACGAGGCCTCGCTCCCCGCGGAACACGACCCCGGCTCCGCTGGCCACCTCGCCACTCTCAACGCCGAGGCCGACACCCTAGCCCGCCGCGGACTCCACACCGCCTCCCCGTGGACCCTCCCCTGGTCAGCACTCTTCCACGGCCGCATCGTGGCGCTCCGTGAAGGCGCGGTCTTCCTGAGCCCCGCGCGCGCCGCAGAGGCAGCGTATGCAGCCACCACCACCCGCACCCACGCGTTGCACCTCCGGCCCCTGCCCCCGGGCTGGTCCTCTCACCTACTCCGCCTTGCGTATGAGCGCGCCAAGATCCCAGCGCTGGCCCTCCACCGCATCATGCACCTCCGGCTACTACGCTCCCAGGACCATCCCCCCGGCTACGGAGGAGTAACGTGCCCCTTCTGTCACCGCCCCTACCCGGACTCCGCCGCCCACCTCCAGTACCACTGCCCCCCCCACTATGCCCTGCAGTTGCTCCTCGCGTGGCGCCTGTTCACGCACCCACCGGTTCTGGCAGCCACGGCCGGCCACTCCCCCCACCTCACCTCCCCTTTTGAGCTCCGCACGGCCACCGCCGCCGTATACCTCTCCGACCACCTCCCAGCCGCCCCGCGACCCGGCCCCCCGACGCAGTTAGGGTTCAGTATGCTGGGCATTTGGCACTCCACCTCCCCCCACGGCGCCCCCCCCGTGCTGGACAGCGCCGGCCGCGAAGGACTCCTCCGCGAGCTCCTTACCACCCTCAGCACGACGCACACGTCGCTGGCGTCACTCCTCCGCCGGGCCCCCTCCCACGTCGCCCCCCCCCCCCCTCCCACCGCACTTCCCCGCGCCGCCCTGCACCCTGCCCCTCACACTGCGCCACAACATCGCCCTGGTCTGGCTCCTCCGCCACTGCGCCACGTGGCGCCTCACGCTGGACCGCCAACCTGTGGTCCCAGTCCACCCGGCGCCTCTCCCGGGGCCGCACCCTGCCCACGTCGTGTTCGCCCCCGCGTCACGAGCCGCGGACATCCTCCCGCTCCTCGCCGCCACCCCCCCCCCCCCCGGGGCCGGTGGCAGTGGCCCACAAGGGTGACCTCTGACCGCCCCACCCCCCACGACCAGGTGACCCGGAAACACAGGTGTGTGGCCGAGAGGGGCCAGCGCAAGCGAGCATGCCAGTGCGACGGTGGGAGCCAAAGTGGGACACAACAAACGCTACGCCCCAAACTCAGTCCGAAGGCGACAATGCCCTGAACCCTGTAGAAGCAGCCCGACTCTTACCCCATCCAGGGACGAGGGACGGGACGAACTGCAAAGCACTGTCTGCGTGACACGGACAATCATGGAACTGAGATGGCGATGAAGGTCGTGAGGCAGGCGCGGCTGGAGCTAAGTGGCGGGTCCACACCTGACCAATTGAGGCCCCCCCGGGCAACCGCGAACCCCTCGGTCCTCAGTGAGGTCCTCATCGGGCACGCCGACACCCTGCACGTCCGCCCTCTGCTGCCCGACCTGCACGTCGCGTAGGCCCCCGGCACGCCCGTCGACCCCTCCGTGTGGGACTCTCAGTGAGGCCACCGGCCACCGGCCGGCCCGCACACACCGCCCCGCACCCGCCTCGGGCACCCGAGCCCGTTGTCGCCGCTTCCGCCTAGGCCGCCCGCCGCTCCCACGCGCCCGGCCCCGGCCTCGACCCCCAGGCAACGCTTCCAGCTTGCCGCTGGTCCCGTGGCCCACAGTGGGGCCCTCATCGGGCACGCTGACGCCCTAGCGCATGCGCCCCCCGCAGCCTGACCTGCGCGACGCGCATGCCCCCGGCGCGCCCACCGACCCCACAGTGTGGGGCACTCGGGGCCACCGCCGGCCGCTAGCCGGTCCGCCCGCACCGCCCCGCGACCGCCACGGGCCCCGCACCCGCATGGCGCCGCCTCCGCCTCGGCCGCCCGCCGCTACCCATGCGCCCGGCCCAGGCCTCGACTCCCCCGCCGGCCGTGCCGCGCGACCTCCCGCAAGCGGGACACAGGGACAGGCACCAGGGAATAGCACCTGAACCATACACAACACGCCAGCAACCGTATACCCATGATAGTGCTCTTGTGCTCCCGCCCTTGTGCCCTCCCTCCCCAATGACCGACGCGCGCGCGCGCCCGCACCACCGGGGACGAGGCAGCCACACCACAACACTTGCAAAGGTGACTACGCGCCGGCAGAAAGCAACTCCCGGGCCTCCCCTCGCCCCCGCAGAAGGCTAGACGCACGGGCCAGCGCCCCCGGCCACGCCACGGCCACACACGAGGAACGGCCACCTCGGCGGGATGTTCGGGCAAGGCGCGGAGTGACCGCGGACCCGGGCGTGCCTTCCCCACCCCAAGGTCCCCGCCCCGCCCTCCACCCCCTCCACAGCCGCTCCGCACAGGTCGGGTCACTCTCCCCCCGCGAGACGGGGGAGGGCACCAGGGTAACTCACAGGTGGCCCCTCCCTTCCCCACGCACACGCCCCCCCCCCACACCATGCCCCCCCCCCCCCCTCGGTCGTCGTCGGCACACGCCCGGCCAGCGTGACGCCGGCCGACTGCTCCCTTGCGCCCTGCCCACGGAGAGCGTGTTTGGCAATTTCTCCCGCCGGCACGTGCTGGGTGCCACAACAACAACAACAACAACAACATACCATACCATACCATACCATACCATACCATACCATACCATACCATACCATACCATACCATACCATACCATACCATACCATACCACACCATAAGGCGGAGTCCCCCCCGGCGAATCCGAGGTTCTTCTTCGAAGGGGCCCACGAGCCCAGGGGACGCCACCGGGTTTTATCAGCCAAGCCGGACGGAGCCCCCTCCGGCGACCCCCCCCGCGCATGGGTGGGTGCACACAACAACCGCCAGCCCCCCCCCCCCCTCAGCCCCCCCAAAAAAGGGACTCCGGCGCGGAGGGTTGGGGATATAGTCCCATGCCGCGCGGCCATGAATTGACATGGCCCTACACCGGGCGATACACGCCCTCCCCCCCCCCCTCGCTCAAGAGGGGCCCCCGTCGTCCCCCGGGCAGGGAGCAACCCCCCCCCCCCCCTCAAGGAACGGCCGCCCTCGGGGGCCCTCGCCCAGCCCCCGGGGGCCTCTCGGGGTTCGCCCCCGAGCCTGCCCGGCCCTTCCACGCCCCCCCTCACCAGCCGCAACCCAGGGGCCTGCCCAGTCTCCCCCGCGCCGGCCCACAACCACCATGGACCCGGGCCCCGGAGCCCCGGTGCCCAGATTCGCCCGCCCCCCCGGTATCCATCCGGCGGGGCCCGTCCCGGTCCGGTTCGGCCGCGAGGGGACGGCGTGGCGCTCCCCCCGCCTCCACCAGAATTCGCCCCCATGGATGATGCTCGGCGGGATTCGTCACCGCCGAGCGGGGTGCGGGCCCCACCGCTGACCGCGGCCCCCCCGACACCTCGAGCGCCCCGGGCTCCCCGGCCGACTTTGGCCAGCCCCGGCCGCTCCTCAGCCCGGTCGGCCGCACGGTGACGCTCTGCGGCTGAGCTCACCGCACCCCCGTCCCCCTCGCGCGCGCGCCCACCCACCAGCCCACAGCCCCCCCCCCCCCCAACGTGCACGCCGGGCCCCCACCGCCCCCCCACTCTCCCGCCCCTCCTCTCTCGGGTAGCGAAGCCCCCGAGGTGGGCTGCCGCAGCCGCCGACGGACGGCCGCCTTGCGAACAAGAGGACCCCCCGCACGCGGTGGGGGTCCAGGCCTTGCACCCCTTCCCCCTGCCACACGCATCATGGCGTTGCATGTGTCATACCTCCCTCCCTATGCACCATGTGTCATGGCCGCGAGTGGCCTTTGCCTCCCCTCCCCCACACCAAAACCGCACGGGGGGGGGGCCGAAGGCCCCTGGGTGGGGCCCCAGAACCCCTGCAGCTGCGCCTCCCGACTAGAGGGTGGTGGGGCCCGCCGGTGCGCGGTTCGAGCCCCCGCCACCCTCCATCCACCTGCCGCGACCCCCTGACCCCCCCCACGTCCCCCCCCTGTCCCCCACCCCGGCTGGGGCGGCGCGGCCCGCGCGTGCGGTTCGAGCCCGCGCCGCCCCTTGTTGCATTATACGGGCAGTGCGGGCCGCCAGGAGAGCGGAGGGGCCCCGCACTGCCCCGAGCGCCCCCCCCCACGACAGCTGGCGCTAAATGCCAACCGGCGCCTGGCGGGCTGTTGTGCAGGGGGGACGAGGCGACCGGGCGCTTCGTACCCGCCCCCAACGGGGGTCTGTACCCACGGCACCGGGCACAGACCCCCGTTGGGGGGTAGCCACACCACCACCCACCACAGCACCACGGCCACGGGAGGAAGGGAATAGCCCCGGGCAACGGCCTCCCCCAGGCCGAAGGAAGGTGCCGACCGCCAGGCTCATCCTGGCCCCCCATTTCCTCTTCATTGTCATCCCCCTTGGCCAACCCGGCCCACAGTCCCCGCGGCGGGTAAGTTCCTGGGGTAGAACCCTAAGAACTTCGGTGACGGAAACACAGGTCGTGGTTTCGCACCCGGCCGACGTGGGGAGCCTCCGCCCCCACGGGACCCCAGGGCACCCCGGCCATCCCAGCCGCGGATAACCCGCCGCCAGCGCCCCGGCCCCCATCCCCAGGCTTTCCGGCCTCAGTTCCCCTGCGTCTTCCTCGCCACATCCTCGTAGTGCACGGCTAGGTAGCAGGCCACACCCCCACACCACTCCACGGCACGCCCCCCACGCGCCCCACGCCGCCCCCGGCCTCCCACCAGGGGCCCAGCTCTGGACCGTTGTCTGTCGAGCAGGGCCCCACACCCCCCGCCGCCCTCACGCCGCCCCTTCCTCTACCCTGCACGACAGCCCCACGCCGCTGCGCCCCTGCGCAGCCCCACACTGCTGCGCCCCTGCGTGGCCCCGCGCTGCCGCGCCCCTGCACGGCCCCATGCTGCCGCGCCCATGCGCAGCCCCACGCCGCGCCCCTTCGCATCCCCCCGCTGCTGCACCCCTGCACAGCCCTCGCTGCTGCGCCCATGCGCGGCCCCACGCCACTGCGCCCCCGCGCAGCCCACACTGCTGCGCCCCTGCGCAGCCCCACGCTGATGCGCACCTGCACAGCCCCCCGCTGCCGCGCCCCTGCGCGGCCCCACGCTGCTGCGCCCCTGCGCGGCCCCACGCTGCGCCCCTACGCAGCCACATACAACACCTTTGCGCAACCCCACGCTGCTGCGCCCCTGCGCAGCTCCGCGCCGCGCCCATACGCGGCCCCATGTTGCGCCCCTGCGCAGCCTCCCACCACTGCGCCGCCGCTCGCTGCGCCCCTGCGCAGCCCCACGCTGCTCCCCTGGGCTGCTCCGCGCTGCGCCCCTTCGCAGCTCCACGCTGCTGCGCCCCTGCGCAGCCCCACGCTGCGCCCGTGCGCAGCCCCGCACTGCGCCCCTGTACAGCCGCGCGCTGCGCCCCAGCGCACCCCCATGCCGCTGCGCCCCTACGCAGCCCCCCCACCACTGCGCCGCCCCACACGGCTGCTCTGCGCAGCCCCACGCAGCTGCACCCCTGCGCAGCCCCACGCCGCTGCGCCCCCGCGCCGCCCCACGCTGCGCCCCTGCACATCCCCATACTACACCTTTGCGCAACGCACAACCCAAGCGCTGCCCCACGCTACGCCCCTGCGCAGCCCCGCGCTGCTGCGCCCCTACGCAGCGCCACGCAGCTGCGCCCCTGCGCAGCCCCACGCTGCACTCCAGCGCAGCCCCACGCTGCTACGCCCCTGCACAGCCCCACGCTGCTACGCCCCTGCAAAGCCCTCGCTGCTGCGCCCCTGCGCAGCCCCACGCTACTGCGCCCCTACGCAGCCCCACACTGCTGCGCCCCTGCGCAGCCCCAGGTTGCTGCGCCCCTGCACAGCCCCACGCTGCTGCGCCCCTGCGCAGCCCCACGCTGCTGCGCCCCAGCGCAGCCCCGCACCGCGCCCTTGCACGGCCCCATGCCGCGCCCATACGCGGCCCCACGCTGCGCCCCTGCGCAGCCCCGCGCTGCGCCCATGCGCAGCCCCACACTGCTGCGCCCCTGCGCCACCCCACACTGCTGCGCCCCTGCGCCGCAACGCGCTGCGCCCCTGCGCAACCCCACGCTGCACCCCTACACAGCCCCACGCTGCGCCCCTGCGCGGCCCCACACTGTTGCGCCCCTGCACGGCCCCATGCCGCGCCCCTGCGCAGTCCCACGCTGCTGCGCTCCTGCGCGGCCCCGCGCCGCGCCCCTGCAGTGCCCCGCGCCGCGCCCCTGCGCGGCCCCATGCTGCGCCTCTGCGCAGCCCCACGCTGCGCCCCTGCGCAGCCCCACGGTGCGCCCCTGCACAGCCCCTACGCAGCCCCACGCTGCGCCCCTGCGCAGCCCCGCACCGCGCCCGTGCGCGGCCCCATGCTGCCGCCCTACCCAGCCCCACGCAGTGCCCCTACCCAGCCCCACGCTGCGCCCCTGCGCAGCCCCCACGCAGCCCCACGCTGCGCCCCTGCGCAGCCCCACACCGCGCCCCTGCGCGGCCCCATGCCGCGCCCATACACGGCCCCACGCGGCACTCCTGCGCGGGCCGACGCTGCGCCCCTGCCCAGCCCCTCGCTGCGCCCCTGCGCAGCCCCACGCTGCACCCCTGCGCAGCCCCACGCTGTTGCGCCCCTGCGCAACCCCGCGCTTCGCCCCTGCGCAGCCCCACGCGGCGCCCCTGCGCAACCCCGCACCGCGCCCCTGCGCGGCCCCATGCCGCGCCCATACGCGGCCCCACGCGGCACTCCTGCACGGGCCCACGCTGCGCCCCTGCCCAGCCCCTCGCTGCGCCCCTGCGCAGCCCCACGCTGCACCCTTGCGCGGCCCCACGCTGTTGCGCCCCTGCGCAACCCCGCGCTTCGCCCCTGCGCAGCCCCACGCGGCGCCCCTGCGCAACCCCGCGCTGCGCCCCTGCGCGGCCCCGCACTGCTACGCCCCTGCGCCGCCCGAAACGGTCGCGCGCCTGCGCAGCCCCACGCTGCGCCCCTACGCAGCCCCACGCTGCGCTCCTGCGCAGCCCCACGCTGCGGCGCCCCTGCACGGCCCAGTGCCGCGCCCTGGCGCGGCCCCACGCTGCTACGGCCCTGCGCAGCCCCACGCAGCTGCGCCCCTGCGCGGCCCCGCGCCGCGCCGCTGCACGGCCCCATGCCGCACCCCGGCGCAGCCCCACGCTGCTGCGCGCCTCTGCAGCCCCACGCTGCTGCGCCCCTGCGCGGCCCCGCGCCGCGCCCCTGCACGGCCCCATGCCGCGCCCATACGCGGCCCCACGCTGCACTCCTTCGCGGCCCCACGCTGCGCCCCTGCCCAGCCCCGCGCTGCGCCCCTGCACAGCCCCACGCTGCTGCTCCCCTGCGCGGCCCCACGCTGCTGCGCCCCTGCGCAGCCCCGCGCTTCGCATCTGCGCAGCCCCACGCTGCGCCCCTGCGCAGCCCCGCCCTGCGCCCCTGCACAGCCCCACGCTGCTGCTCCCCTGCGCGGCCCCACGCTGCTGCGCCCCTGCGCAGCCCCGCGCTTCGCATCTGCGCAGCCCCACGCTGCGCCCCTGCGCAGCCCCGCGCTGCGCCCCTGCGCTGCACCACGCTGCGCCCCTACGCAGCCCCACGCTGCGCCCGTGCGCGGCCCCACGCTGCTGCGCCCCTTCACGGCCCCATACCACGCCCCGGCGCAGCCCCACGCTGCTGCGCCCCTGCGCAGCCCCACGCTGCGCCCTTGCGCAGCCCCGCGCTGCTGCGCCCTTACTCAGCCCCCCGCTGCGCCCCATTCGCGGCCCCACGCTGCGCCCCGGCGCAACCCCGCGCTGCAACGCCCCTGCGCAGCCCCACGCTGCTGCGCCCCTGCGCGGCCCCGCGCCGCGCCCCTTCACGGCCCCATGCCGCGCCCATACGCGGCCCCACGCTGCACTCCTGCGCGGCCCCACGCCGCGCCCCTACTCAGTTTCACGCTGCGCCCCTGCGCAGCCCCACGCTGCGCCCCTGCGCTGCCCCACGCTGCTGCACCCTTGCGCAGCCCCGCGCCGCGCCCCCGCGCAGCCCCACGCTACGCCCCAGCGCAGCCCAGCGCTGCTGCGCCCCTGCGCAGCCCCACGCCGCGCCCATGCGCGGCCCCACACTGCACCCCCGCGCGGCCCCACGCTGCGCCCCTGCCCAGCCCCACGCTGCGCCCCTGACCAGCCCCACGCTGTGCCCTTGCGCAGCCCCACACTACTGCGCCCCTGCGCAGCCCCACGTTACGCCCCTGCGCTGCCCCGCGCTGCGCCCCTGCGCTGCCCCACGCTGCGCCCCTGCTCAGCCCCGCGC
This sequence comes from Eutreptiella sp. 'Long Island Sound 2002', assembly GCA_964036045.1. NCBI lineage: Eukaryota > Euglenozoa > Euglenophyceae > Eutreptiales > Eutreptiaceae > Eutreptiella > Eutreptiella sp. 'Long Island Sound 2002'. The sequence goes on along the minus strand of OZ038397.1, from coordinate 26,307,900 downwards.
TGCTGCGCCCCTGCGCCGCCCCACGTTGCGCCCCCGCCCAGCCCCACGCTGCGCCCCTGCGCTGCCCCACGCTGCTGCACCCCTGCGCAGCCCCGTGCCGCGCCCCCGCGCAGCCCCACGCTGCGCCCCAGCGCAGCCCAGCGCTGCTGCGCCCCTGCGCAGCCCCACGCCGCGCCCATGCGCGGCCCCACACTGCACCCCCGCGCGGCCCCACGCTGCGCCCCTGCCCAGCTCCACGCTGCGCCCCTGACCAGCCCCACGCTGTGCCCCTGCGCAGCCCCACACTACTGCGCCCCTGCGCAGCCCCAAGTTACGCCCCTGCGCTGCCCCGCGCTGCGCCCCTGCGCGGCCCCACGCTGCGCCCCTGCTCAGCCCCGCGCTGCTGCGCCCCTGCGCCGCCCCACGCTGCGCCCCCGCCCAGCCCCACGCTACTGCGCCCCTGCACGGCCCCATACCGGGCCCATGCGCGGCCCCGCGCTGCGCCCCTGCGCAGCCCCACGCTGCGCCCCTGCGCAGCCCCGCGCCGCGCCCCTGCGCTGCCCCATGCCGCACCCATGCGCGGCCCCACGCCGCGCTCCTACGCGGCCCCACGCTGCACCCCTGCGCGGCCGCACGTTGCGCCCCTGCGCAGCCCCACGCTGCGCCCCTGCGCAGCCCCGCGCTGCTGCGCCCCTGCACCGCCCCACACTGCTATGCCCTCGGGAGCCCTCGCCCGGCCCCCGGGGGCCTCTCGGGGTTCGCCCCCGAGCCCGCCCGGCCCTTCCACGCCCCCCCTCACCAGCCGCAACCCAGGGGCCTGCCCGGTCTCCCCCGCGCCGGCCCACAACCACCATGGACCTGGGCCCCGGAGCCCCGGTGCCCAGACCCGCCCGCCCCCCCGGTATCCATCCGGCGGGGCCCGTCCCGGTCCGGTTCGGCCGCGAGGGGACGGCGTGGCGCTCCCCCCCGCCTCCACCAGGATTCGCCCCCATGGATGATGCTCGGCGGGATTCGTCCCCGCCGAGCGGGGTGCGGGCCCCACCGCTGACCGCGCCCCCCCCGACACCTCGAGCGCCCCGGGCTCCCCGGCCGACTTTGGCCAGCCCCGGCCGCTCCTCTGCCCGGTAGGCCGCACGGTGACGCTCTGCGGCTGAGCTCACCCTACCCCCGTCCCCCTCGCGCGCGCGCCCACCCACCAGCCCACAGCCCCCCCCCCCCCCAACGTGCACGCCGTGACCCCGCCGCCCCCCCACGCTGCTGCTCCCCTGCGCGGCACCCCGCTGCTGCGCCCCTGCGCAGCCCCGCGCTGCGCCCCTGCGCAGCCCCACACTGCTGCGCCCCGGCGCCGCCCCACACTGCTGCTCCCCTGCGCGGCCCCACGCTGCTGCGCCCCTGCGCAGCCCCGCGCTGCGCCCCTGCGCAGCCCCACACTGCTGCGCCCCGGAGCCGCCCCACACTGCTGCGCCCCTGCGCCGCACCACGCTGCGCCCCTGCGCCGCCCCACGGTGCGCCCCTACGCAGCCCCGCGCTGCGCCCCCGCGCAGCCCCACGCTGCTGCACCCCTCAACGCCCCCATGCCGCGCCCATGCGCGGCCCCGCCCTGCGCCTCTGCGCAGCCCCATGCTATTGCGCCCCTGCGCAGCCCCACACTGCTGCGCCCCTGCGCCGCTCCACACTGCTGCGCCCCTGCGCCGCACCACGCTCCGCCCCCGCACAGCCCCACGCTGCGCCCCTAACCGGTCCCACGCTGCGCCCCTGCGCAGCCCCACGCTGCTGCGCCCCTTCAGGGCCCCACACTGCTGCGCCCCTGCGCAGCCCCGCACCGCGCCCCCGCGCAGCCCCACGCTGCGCCCCTGCGCAGCCCCACGCCGCGCCCCTGCGCGGCCCCGCGCCGCGACCATGCGCGGCCCCACACTGCACTCCTGCGCGGCCCCACGCTGCGCCCCTGCCCAGCCCCGCGCTGCGCCCCTGCGCAGCCCCACACTACTGCGCCCCTGCGCAGCCCCACGTTACGCCCCTGCGCTGCCCCGCGCTGCGCCCCTGCTCAGCCCCGCGCTGCTGCGCCCCTGCGCCGCCCCACGCTGCGCCCGTGCGGAGCCCCACGCTACTGCGCCCCTGCACGGCCCCGCGCTGCGCCCTTGCGCAGCCCCGCGCCGCACCCCTGCGCGGCCCCATGCCGCGTGCATACGCGGCCCCACGCCGCGCTCCTACGCGGCCCCACGCTGCACCCCTGCGCGGCCGCACGCTGCACCCCTGCGCAGCCCCGCGCTGCTGCGCCCCTGCGCCGCCCCACACTGCGCCCCTGCGCAGCCCCACACTGCACCCCTGCGCAGCCCCACGCTACTGCGCCCCTGCACGGCCCCGCGCTGCGCCCCTGCGCAGCCCCACGCTGCGTCCCTGCGCAGCCCCGCGCCGCACCCCTGCGCGGCCCCATGCCGCGCCCATACGCGGCCCCACGCCGCGCTCCTACGCGGCCCCACGCTGCACCCCTGCGCGGCCGCACGTTGCACCCCTGCGCAGCCCCACGTTGCGCCCCTGCGCAGCCCCACGCTGCTGCGCCCCTGCGCGGCCCCACGCTGCGCCCCTGCACGGCCCCGCGCTGCGCCCTTGCGCAGCCCCGCGCCGCACCCCTGCGCGGCCCCATGCCGCGTGCATACGCGGCCCCACGCCGCGCTCCTACGCGGCCCCACGCTGCACCCCTGCGCGGCCGCACGCTGCACCCCTGCGCAGCCCCGCGCTGCTGCGCCCCTGCGCCGCCCCACACTGCGCCCCTGCGCAGCCCCACACTGCACCCCTGCGCAGCCCCACGCTACTGCGCCCCTGCACGGCCCCGCGCTGCGCCCCTGCGCAGCCCCACGCTGCGTCCCTGCGCAGCCCCGCGCCGCACCCCTGCGCGGCCCCATGCCGCGCCCATACGCAGCCCCGCGCCGCGCCCCTGCGCGGCCCCATGCCGCGCCCGTACGCGGCCCCACGCCGCGCTCCTACGCGGCCCCACGTTGCACCCCTGCGCGGCCGCACGCTGCACCCCTGCGCAGCCCCACGCTGCGCCCCAGCGCAGCCCCGCGCAGCCCCACGCTGCTGCGCCCCTGCGCCGCCCCACACTGCTGCGCCCCTGCACCGCACCACGCTGCGCCCCTGCGCAGCCCCTACGCAGCCCCACGCTGCGCCCTTGCGCCGCCCCACACGGCTGCGCCCCTGCACCGCCCCACACGGCTGCGCCCCTACGCAGCCCCTACGCAGCGCCACGCTGCGCCCCCGCGCAGCCCCGCGCCGCGCCCCTGCGCGGCCCCACACTACTGCGCCCCTGCGCCGCCCCACACGGCTGCGCCCCTGCACCGCACCACGCTGCGCCCCTGCACAGCCCCTACGCAGCCCCACGCTGCGCCTCTGCGCGGCCCCATGCCGCGCCCCGGCGCAGCTGCACGCTGCGCCCTTGCCGCTGGTCCCGCGGCCCACAGAGGGGCCCTCATCGGGCGCGCCGGCGCCCTTGCACACGCGCCCCCCGCAGCCTGGCCTGCGCGGCGCGCGTGCCCCCGGCGCGCCCGCCGACCCCATGGAGTGGGGCTCTCAGGGCCGCCGCCGACCACCGGCCGGTCCGCCCGCGCCGCCCCGCGGCCGCCACGGGCCCCGCACCCGCATGGCGCCGCTTCCATCTCGGCCGCCCGCCGCTACCCACGCGCACGGCCCCGGCCTCGGCCCCCAGGCCACGCTGCGCCCTTGCCGCTGGTCCCGCGGCCCGCAGCGGGGCCCGCATCGGGCGCGCCGACGCCCTTGCACATGCGCCCCCCACGGCCCGGCCTGCGCGGCGCGCGTGCCCCCGGCGCGCCCGCCGACCCCATGGAGTGGGGCTCTCAGGGCCACCGCCGGCCGCCGGCCGGTCCGCCCACACCGTCCCGCGACCGCCACGGGCCCCGCACCCGCATGGCGCCGCCTCCGCCTCGGCCGCCCGCCGCTACCCACGCGCCCGGCCCAGGCCTGGACCCCCCCGCCGGCCGTGCCGCGCGGCCTCCCGCACACGGGACACAGGGACAGGCACCAGATAATAGCCCATACATAGTCCCCGCCCCCTCCACCCCCTTACTCCACCTCCGCACGGGACGTAGCCCCCTCCCCTGTCGCGGGGGAGTGGCGGCTGGAAGCAAGGGGAACCGGGGCCCCGCAGGTCCCCGGACAGGTGGTCCCTCCATTCCGCCCCCCGTCCCGCCTCCGTTTCGCACAGGTGCGCACGCCCGCCCCCCACGGCGAGGGAGGGAACCATGGTCACACGGACAGGTGGTCCCTCTCACAGCGACGCGCGCCCCCTTCCCCTCCAGACAGAAGGCGGAACCCCCCCCCCCCCCTCGGTCGTTGTCGGCACACGCCCGGCCAGCGTGACGCCGGCCGACTGCTCCCTTGCGCCTTGCCCACGGAGAGCGTGTCTGGCAATTTCTCCCGCCGGCACGTGCTGGGTGCCACAACAACAACAACAACACCAACATACCACACCATACCATACCATACCATACCATACCATACCATACCATACCATACCATACCATACCATACCATACCATACCATACCATATAGCGGAGTCCCCCCCGGCGAATCCGAGGTTCTTCCTCGAAGGGGCCCACGAGCCTAGGGGACGCCACCGGGTTTTAACGGCCAAGCCGGACGCCGGCACGTGCTGGGTGCCTCCACAACAACAACAACAACAACAACAACATACCATACCATACCATACCATACCATACCATACCATACCATACCATACCATACCATACCATACCATACCATACCATACCATACCATACCATACCATACCATACCATACCATACCATACCATACCATACCACACCACACCATACCATACCATACCATACCATACCATCCCATACCATACCATACCATACCATCCCATACCATACCAAACCAAACCGCATAACATCTGTAGTCCCAGCAACTCTTGTGTGTTGGTGCACCACTTCACCCTCTCCATGCAACATAGACCAGGTGCAGAATGATTTTGGCCCTATACCTAGCGTTCTCCATGGCAGAGTGGATTTGGGAAACGGGGTGGAAACGGCCTGCGAAAGGGAAGTGTGCAGCAGCGACTTGAAGCCACACACCAGGAGGATGCAGCCACTGCTTCCACTTATGGGTGTCCTCCTGGACAAGTTCTCACAGTGGCGCTTGATAGATGCCATTGCAGAAAGAGAAGTGGACACCTAGACCATAAGCCCGCTGCCCAGCAATCCACAAAGACACCGATACAATTGTTAGAACTTTTCAAAGATGTGAAGGTCACATTGGTACACAAGATGTTCACCCTCCTTTACAAAAAGGACATAGAGACAACCCCCATGGTGGTACTGCAGCCCCTTGGCAACATGTTCACCGTGTTACCAGGTACATCAACGCTACCGGGGGGGGGGGGGATCACCTCGAAGAGAGGTTGTTAGATCAAGCGCAGGCGCGGGCGTCGTATACCCCCCTTTTGTGGGGTCATTCGCGTAGCATACCCCAAGGCATGATATTTGATGTCCAACACCTTGTAAAATCATTATTTTGCTCAATAAAACAATCCCCCAATGACGGGGGCTGCTCCCGGTCGGGACCCGACCCCAAAGGGGGGGGACTCTACGGACCCCAAAATTGTCGTACGGAACAATGTGCTTTGTCGGCGCCAGAGGCGCCGGAGATTTTGTTTTAGGCATAGAGCAGGGGGAAATTTTTTTGTTCAACCCTGTGTGTCTGTACTCAAAATACTCAGAATTTGGTGGAGAATTCAAAAATGGCTGAAAGGCACAAAAAAGGATTTTGACCTTGACCCGGCCTCCAGGTCGGACCTTGGCTGATGGGAGCCTGTTTGAGCGTTAGCCAGGGCGGTCGTTATGGGACGTGATTTTTTTTTGTTAAGGTCCCCAGCTTTGAAGTGGTGGGGACCCCCCAGGCTACAGGGGTTATGTGGGCACCTTGCCCACTTGTGGGCCACCTCTGATTCTGTCCCCCGCTCCGAAGTGGTGGGGACACCCCAGGCGGTAGGGGTTATGTAGCCACCTTGCCCACTTGTGGGCCACCTCTGATTCCGCCCCCCACTCTGAAGCGGTGGGGATCCCCCGGGCGGCAGAGGTTATGTAGCCACCTTGCCCACTTGTGGGCCACTTCTGATTCTGTCCCCCGCTCTGAAGCGGTGGGGATCCCCCAGGCGGCACAGGTTATGTAGCCACCTTGCCCACTTGTGGGCCACCTCTGATTTTGTCCCCCGCTCTGAAGCGGTGGGGACCCCCCAGGCGGCACGGGTTATGTAGCCACCTTGCCCACTTGTGGGCCACCTCTGATTCTGTCCCCCGCTCTGAAGAGGTGGGGACCCCCCAGGCGGCAGGGGTTATGTAGCCACCTTGCCCACTTGTGGGCCACCTCTGATTCTGCCCCCCGCTGTGAAGCGGAGGGGATCCCCCAGGCGGCAGGGGTTACGTAGCCACCTTGCCCACTTGTGGGCCACCTCTGATTCTGTCCCCCGCTCTGAAGTGGTGGGGACACCCCAGGCGGCAGGGGTTATGTAGCCACCTTGCCCACTTGTGGGCCACTTCTGATTCTGTCCCCCGCTCTGAAGCGGTGGGGATCCCCCAGGCGGCACGGGTTATGTAGCCACCTTGCCCACTTGTGGGCCACCTCTGAATCAGTCCCCCGCTCTGAAGCGGTGGGGACCCCCCAGGCGGCACGGGTTTTGTAGCCACCTTGCCCACTTGTGGGCCACCTATGATTCTGTCCCCCGCTGTGAAGCGGTGGGGACCCGGGACCCCCCAGGCGGCAGGGGTTATGTAGCCACCTTGCCCACTTGTGGGCCACCTATGATTCTGCCCCCCGCTGTGAAGCGGAGGGGATCCCCCAGGCGGCAGGGGTTATTTAGCCACCTTGCCCACTTTTGGGCCACGTCTGATTCTGTCCCCCGCTCTGCTGGGTTTGGGTCAACGAAGGGGGGGGGGGTCCCCCCCCCCCTACAGCGTCCCACATTGTCGAACACCCCTCGGGGTCACACATTGGCTGGCGGCGGCCCCCGTGCCCCCAATACAGTTTTTGATTCTCAGGCCTCTATCCCCTAAAACTGGATATCACTTTTTTGAGGGGGGGGGGATGGGGGGGGCCAAAAGTTTTTGATCAGAAGGCTCCAAGCAGTGGGGAGGCATGATATTGTCACATCCAACCCCGGTCGAATGGTAACGCACCCGACTGCAGAATTATAGGTCGGCGATTCGATTCCTGGTGGGTTGACTACCGACGCTAGCGCTGCCGCCAATTTCGCCCGACCGGGGTTCGAACCACCGACCAAAAAGTCTACAGTTGCCTGCATTACTATTGGGCCACTGCTTGTCCTGAGACCAATGGGTTTCCCCACTGCTTGGACCCGTGCCTGCCACTGACAAAAAACCCAAACTGTGTGTTTCTGTCTAACTGACTGCTGGTCTGTCTAACTGACTGATTGGCTGACTGCCAGCCTCTCCTCGAGGTGCACTGCCAAAGGCAATAGAATTTTAGAAGGGACAAATTTGATGTGGAAAAATTTGGAAGCCGTACCTCGTACTAAATAATTTCCTTCAATCTTGGGGATGCGATGTGTCAAAATGTGTGCACCACGCATGGGCTCCAGGAGGGGTGGGTTTTCTGTGCGCTGCATGCAGTGTGAATGCGCAACATCGATCAGACGTGGTGTCAACTAACACTGCGTTCTCTGTAGGTCCTCAAGACCGCCGATGTTCACAGCAGAAGGAGAGTTGTGGGCAGATGGACAGTGGTCAAGCGGGGGCTGTGCGCAGTCTTCACACCACTGTGTTTTTCAGCCCACAGTCATTGTGCCTCATGCAAACTGGGAAGCCTATGGGCGTGGCAATCTCCCACTAACAACAACCATCCAAAGCCCACCAGGAAATAACAGCAACCTCCCAGAGGCCACCAGGAAGGAACAGCAACCATCTAGAGGCCATCAGGAAATGTCAGCAGCCATTCGGAGGCCACCGGGAAATAACAGCAGCCATCCCCCAGGAAGGAAGCAACAGCAAGGGACCTTATACCAAATTTTTCCTTCATTTCCAAGGACCAGTTCCAAATCCCCCCCCACCTAATTTGAGCCTTCCCAAAACCCCCCCCCTCAAATTATTCCCCCGGTGGTAGGTTCACCATGGTTGCAAGATTGACGACCAGCAAGTGGTCGGCTTTTTCATATTCAATCAGATAGTGCCCAAACTGTCAGTTGTGTGCCAGTGCTTTCAAGTGGATATGTTTGAGAAAATATCCTCCTTCGAAGATCTTATACACAACCATGCCACCAATGCCGCCACCATGATATGTTACAAGGATCCATGAGAATTCATGTGCCTGGTACACAATTACTGTTTTGTTGCCATGTTCAAAATGACAATCAGACAATCAGACAAACCATTTTGATGGCGTAAAACAAGGAGGATTTGCTGTTGTACTGGGGAAATGTTCATGCAAGAGGATATATCCATTATTGTGAAGGTTTCACGCCAAACCCCACCCCATGATGTCTCATCCCAACCCATTCGTCTCCAAGGGGGCCAGGGGGAATTTTTTTCAGAAGAAAGAATTTCATTCCGGCAAGATTACGAAAATTTGCCTCTTTCCAAAGAAATCTGTCTGAGTGAAACCGCTGTGGTGTTGCATGGAAGCTATGATGGAATGTGCGGATTGTATTTGGGCTTTCGTCATTTCTTGTCCTATGTCTCGTGCAGATGAAACCAGGCATATGGCGATTTGGCAATCACACCCTTTTTGACGCTTCATTTGATCATTGGATCGCCGGGTGTGGGTAATTGATTGTCTCACAAAGCAGGCACACAGATACCAACTCCGTGTTGTGTGCACACCACTACGGCAAAAATATTACTTGCTAATTTCAAGATGATCACATTTTGCGAACAATGCAACCTGAGTGTGGAGGATATGGAGCAAAGCAACTACTGCCGGTCACCCGCAGATGAGATTATTGGGGTATCAAGCCATGACATGATTTGTGTGGGGTGACTGTTGCATTATTCTTTCGGTGCAGGTTGCATTGCGGTGCAGAATTCACAAAGAGTGCACAGGGTTTCTCTTGGAACTGCATTGGCACATGAGTTTAGCAAATGCTATGGGTAGGATCAGCAATGGTCAGAAACTGGAGACAACAGGTGTTAGTTGAAATCGTGTATTTTTTTTTGCGGTAAATGCGTGTAACAAAAAAATTGTCTAGTCGTGCAATTTTTTTTGCGGTAAGTCGTGCAAGCCCGTCACACGCATTTAGCGCAAAAAAAAACTACTCGACGTGATGACTTCTCTGTTACACGCATTTACCGCCAAAAAAATTAACGACTTAGGGCAAAAAAAAATTGCACGACGTGACAATTTTTTTGTTCCACGCATTTACCGCAAACAAAAATCACACGACTTGCCGAAAAAAAAAAAGAATACCACGATGTGACAATTTTTTCCTGCACGCGTTTACCGCAGAAATAAAAAAAATTACACGACCTTACCGCAAAGAAAGAATTACCAATTTTACTGAAAATGCATGCCTGTACGCAATGTGCCCACCTGTGGGCCACCTCTGTCTGATGCTACCCCCCGCTCTGAAGCGGTGGGGACCCCCTAGGCGGCAGGGGTTATGTAGCCACCTTGCACATTTGTGGGCCACCTCTGATCCTACCCCTCGCTCTGAAGCGGTGGGGACCCCCTAGGCGGCAGGGGTTATGTAACCACCTTGCCCACTTCTGGGCCACCTCTGATTCTGCCCCGCGCTCTGAAGCGGTGGGGACCTCCTAGGCGGTAGGGTTTATGTAGCCACCTTGCCCACTTGTGGGTCACCTTTGATGCTGCCCCCCGCTCTGAAGCGGTGGGGACCCCCAAGGCGGCAGGGGTTATGTAGCGACCCTGCCCAATTTTGGGCCACCTCTGATTCTGCCCTACGCTTTGAAGCTGTGGGGACCCCCCCCCCCGGCGGCAGGGGTTATGTAGCCTCCTTGCCCACTTGTGGGCCAACTCTGATGCTGCCCCCCGCTCTGAAGCGGTGGGGACCCCCCCAGGCGGCAGGGGTTATGTAGCCACCCTGCCCACTTGTGGGCCACCTGTGATGCTGCCCCCCACTCTGAAGGGGTGGGGAGCCCCTAGGCGGCAGGGGTTCTGTAGCCACCTTGCCCACTTGTGGGCCACCTGTGATTCTGCCTGCCGCTCTGAACCGGTGGGGACACCCTAGGCGGCAGGGGTTGTGTAGAGACCCTGCCCAATTTTGGGCCACCTTTGATTCTGCCCCTCGCTCTTAAGCGGTGGGGACACCCTAGGCTGCAGGGGTTATGTAGCCACCTTGCCCACTTATGGGCCACCTTTGATCCTGCCCCCCGCTCTGAAGCGGTGGGGATCCCCGAGGCGGTAGGGGTCATGTAGCCACTCTGCCCACTTGTGGGCCACGTCTGATGCTGCCGCCCGCTCCGAAGCAGTCGGGACCCCTTGGCGGAAGGGGTAATGTAGCCACCGTGCCCGCTTGTGCGCCACCTCTGATGCTGCCCACTGCTCCGAAGCGGTGGGGAACCCCCACGCGGCAGGGGTTATGAAGCCACCTTGCCCACTTGTGGGCCACCTCTGATTCTGCCCCCCGCTCTGAAGCGGTGGGGAGCCCCTAGGCGGCAGGGGTTATGTAGCCACCTTGCCCACTTGTTGGCCACCTCCGCTGATGCCCCCCGCTCTGAAGCGGTGGGGACCCCCTAGGTGTCTTTTTGTCCATGCCCGGCCTTGACAAACTGCCGCCGAACTCACCTCCCTGTCCCCCGGCCGCATGAGTGTCTGGGACACCCAGGCCCGTCAGGCCACACCACGCGAGGAGGTCATCGTCCCTGCCAACGCTGGACAATTGGCGTGTATGGCAGCCATCGATGACGCCGACTACATCATCCAGGACGAAGTGGTGCTGACGAGTGGAGTTACAGAGGCTGCCTCCCTGTCGTTCGACCTCTTCAAGGACTGCGACTCGTCCGACAAACTAGCTGCCGTCTTTTATGGCAGTCGCCCCAACCTTGTGCTCGTTGGGGAAATGACAGAATACGACAACATTCAGAATGCAATCAAGAGGCTGCTTACCGACTTGCCTATGCTGGGACGCTTTATTGCCTTCTTGCTTGAGCCTGTTAGCGATGAAGATGACAAACCATCGTTTTTCAATCGAGCGCTCGCCCTGAACTCCAACCTACCGTTTGGGTGTGACAAGCTGCAAATGGCAGACAGGTCTCTCATGCACATACGCACACATGATCGATTTGATTTTTGGATAGCGAGCAGTACACGGGACTCCATGTCGCCGCCTCCAACGTACAAGGTCTTGCGACTTATGACACCTGGGGCTGAAGTCGATAAAGTGGTGTTCAATGAGCCAGATGTACGGGATAACCAATACGCCATCCGCGTCCACAACGATCTGATCAATGGTCTGTTGGGAGCTGTCGGCTTGAACTCTGACGAAGTCCATCTCCTTCCAGGAACAGATCCGCGGAACTCAAAGCTGTTCTTCACAGAGCTGAACGAGGAGCAAGTGAATGCAGTGGTGTCGCAGTTCGCATCCAAGCCAAGGTTCCGGATCCACCCAGCTGAATTGTATCGTGGGTCCAACTTGATGAACATGTCTGCTGTTTATGAAGTTCGGATAAAGAAGACACACAAAGAAACATGGTCGCCCATGCTGTATGCCTCAGTTCTTGCGATGTTGTGGATGGTCCCAGGCGTCTTGCAATCACAGGCAGCAGTGAAAATCCATGTGTTGGGACCAAGCAAGCTACTCCTGGGCCTCACAGACACTGGACACTCGCTGCTGAAGACCAGGTATCGTGAACTGGTGGCAGCCATTGGGGCTATTTTCAAGGACCTGAAGACAGGGCAGTTCCTCGACCGAGACATCATCTCCAAGCCTACTGTCCCATCGACGTGGAAGAAGGAGCTGGTGGGCACCATATACATCTTGGATGTGGCGCCCTGGTGGTACCTCTCGGATCTCACGGAGGCTCTTGCCCCCTCCGTACAATGCCGATACATTGCGGACCGCGTCAGGTGGAGCGTTGGAGAAATGCGCACAGCCACATAGCGACTGACCGGGGAAAGTGTGCCACAACTGGTTGGGAAAGTCTACTTGTCGGATTCTAGAATGCCCCCAATGTTTGTGATCTCAGAGGCGGACTACGAGGCGCAAAAAAAGCGTATCACAGACCGCCCCAGGACCACCGATGACGCCAAAACACGTAAACAGGGCCTAATCACGGCAGGCGAAATGGCCAAGGCAATGGAATTGGACGATCAAGTCGACAAGGTCATCGGCTCTCTCAAAAGAAAACGAGACTTGAAAGAAGATGAGGCTTCGTCGACCAATGGAGTGGCGGTGGTGCAGAAACCATGATGTCTGCATCAAGCATCCCTCTGAGCAGCACGCTCAGGGTTTTATCCCAAAATGTCAATGGATTTCAAACGAAAGTAACCCTAAGAAAGCGAAAGCAAACTCGGATGCCTTAGGGTCACTGCTCCGGTCCCTGGAGGTGGATTTCTTCGCCATCCAAGAGCCCCATCTCGTCACGGCGGAGGATCGTCCGGCGGGCGCACGGTGCTCGTTAAAGTACGGATACGGCCTGGACGGGCCACTCCATGAAGAAGGACGGGGTGGAGTGGCACTGGCTTGGAAAACATCCAAATGGACCTTAGAGGCTATGCATTTACTGTCCCCCATGGCGCCGAAAGCCTCACTGTCGAGTGGTCCACTGGAGATCACTCTAGTGGTGGTACACTTCCACCACAAGCACTCGCGGCGACAGTCGCAGTGGAAAGAAATCGCCAAGGAGTTGCATGGACCAAACCTAATCTTATGTGCTGATCACAACAATTTGATAGTGAAACATCGGGACGCCTTTGCGCCCCTTGAGTTCGAACATGACACGTCTTTACGTGCCAGAGAACAAGAGGCCTTGGCGAAAGCGGGCCTGCATGATGTTTGGGTGGACATCCACTGTCCAACTCTGATGGGTATCAAGGACAAAGAGTCATCATGCCCTACGGGCTTCACGTACGGCTACCCTCGGGAAGGAGAGCGACTCAATGCACAGAGACTACGCCGCATTGACCGAATCCATGCGACATCGGAAATGTTAAGCTTGGCGACGAGTGTGTACCCTATGTTTGCTGCCAACTCAGACAACAAGGCGATCCTTGCTGAGTTCACGCCCCCCCCCCTCGAAACAGAGGGCACGACCCCAAGATTCTGCTGCCCGGAAGCTATCCCCCAAGACCCAGAGGCAATGGAAGAGCTGGAGACCTCCCTCAAATCTATTACGTCGACTGGAGACCAATGGTAGGAAGATGCGCTGGGCTGCATCCAAAAAAAAGCGGTCAGTTATCAAAGAGAAGACAAAAAACGAAGCAGTCGGTCGAACTACAAGCACTACGACTCTTACGTGCTTCCACGAGGGAATCGGTCACTCCGGCGGTGTACCAGTTCCTCTCATCACTGGGAACAGCAGCAACACAGGCAACAACACCCTACGACCTCCTGGTCGGGGTGTATGAAAAAGCACAGCATGATAGAACGGGCATGGAAACCCTCTCCAAACTCAAGGGGGTGATCGCGTCCGGGGAAACATCAGGGGATTTGAGAATGTGAAGAAATGAATTGTACCGGATGATGAGAGAGCTGCAGGAAAGAAAGAAACTCCAGCAGCTGGTGTCTCGAGCGGGCATCACAGTACGCGGGGCAAAGATAGTGGCCCAAGAGCTGGTTGAACACTGGGACCGAGTATCCAACCCAACGGGGGCAATGGAGGAAAGACTGTGTAACCTACCTCAAGGCGTTAGGAGTGGAACAGCAACTACGCAAAGCAAGTCTTCTGCTGTTCAAACAACTTTCCCCTGACATAGTCCATGAGGGTCTCAAGAGATTGAACAGCAACAGTGCTCCAGGACTGGAAGGCTTCTCGGCAAAGTTTTTCAAGAGATTCTCAGAAGTCTTCGAACCACAAATGCATGACTCACTGAAATGTTTCCTCAACACGGGTACCATGCCGGAGACATGGATGTCGGCAGTGGTGACTATGATCCCCAAGACGAAGGCAATGCAGACTCCAGATTCGCTCCGACCCAGCGCATTGCAAACAACACGACAGAAGTGGCTCACCAACATCCTCTCGATTCAGCTGGAGGATGTACTTCTCTACTGCGTTCCGGCACAGCAAACGGGCTTCCTTCGTCACAGAAGCATCCTCCAACATGTCTATGGCTCGCGGGCTCTCTGGGATGGCTTGCAGGAAGGAGCGGTGTTATCAGTAGACCTCAAAAACGCATTCCCCACGATGTCACCCGAGATGGTGGCGGCGGCACTGGGTCTAATGTGCACACCGTTCCTGTACATCCAGCCGATACCGCATCTTCTTCGTGCACCATATATGTACTCCGCGGGCAAAGGATACGTCCCGGGGATCTACCACTACCCGCGCAAGGGTACGCGGCAGGGGGACCCACTCTCCCCAGCGTTATTCCCCCTGGTGGCGTCCTTTGTTATCTTTCTACTACAAGACCTTGACCCGGGACCTACCGTCATGATGTATGCGGATGACCTCATCATCTTTCTAGACGGACAGGCCAACCCACAGTTGTTGGGGAAAATGTGGATAGTGATGTCCAGCTTTGGACAGTTTTCTGGACTGAAGGTTAACCTGGACAAAACAGCAGCGATAGTTCGAAATTGTGGAGGACAAGCGTGGGCAAAGTGCTTTGAAAAGATTGGGGTGGACGTCAAAAACTTCGTTAAGTATCTTGGGGTACGCTTGGGGAATATAAGACACCATCAAGATGACCAGGGATGGGGGTTGACAATAGAACAAGCTTTTGCGCCAGCACTTCAAGAAGCCTTTCGGCGCGCAAGGGTGGTGTCCACGCTGCACTTGTCGATGGATGAGCGCGCCTTCATGCTAACATCATGGATTTTGCCGGTGCCGGCATGGGTATCAAAGGCATACTACGCCCCAACTCCGGCGATCAGACAGCTGAATTTAGTCTACCACGTGACCATGGGCACCAACAGTTGGGGAATCACACTACCAATCCTCTCGCGGCCACGGTTGCAAGGGGGACTGGCTCTGCCGGAGCCCTTGTCCAGTTTTGTGCATGGACCGTGGGGGTATCATACTCCCCTTTCGACGGGATTTTGTTTAGGAGCCGTCCGCCATGATTGTATACCCCCTTCCAGGTTCTGGGCAGTGCATTCAATAGCCTCACATCTTCCAGAGATTGGAAGTGGCCGCACGTCAGTACGCCCCGCCGGATCATCTTCATGTTGTAGTAGGAGCAGTTGAACTCATTCCGGAAGTAGACAGAGTGCCATAGCGGTAACTGGTCCCGGTTTTTCGGGGGGGGGGCACCTGCGGGGCCACCCGAGCTGTTTCTGATGCACCAAGCAGCGACTCCGTTCGTCAGCCTCTTGGGAGAGCCTCAAAAATATCCCAACAAGTCAGTGGAGACCTTCCATGCATGGGCAGGTCAATTTGGTTTACACCGTCCAAAGACAACCTCCCATATATCCAAATGGGCATGGTTCGAACAGTGGAACTAACGTTCCCGGGATGGTCAGCGAAGGCACACTCATATATCCAGCGGTCTATGCATCACAACCAGGGGTACGGGATCCACAAACACCTGAGGTGTGGGAGCAGTGGGCAAGCGCACAGCTACCGCCAAGGGTGAAGGACTTTGCACTAAGAGTGTTGTGGCACAAATGAACGGTACATGAAAGGGTCTACAAGAGGTCGGGCACGGACAAATGCCCAATCTGCTCGCAGAAGGAGTCAATCAAGCACGCTACGGTCGAGTGCTCCATGTTCAAAGCGGCGGTGGTAATACAGCACTATTATGGCCTAGTGAAAACCGGGGACGGGGAATTCCCAGTTTAAGATATGATGGAGTCCGACCAACAAGAGTGGTTGCTGAACGCAGACCAAGGGTGGGCAATGTGGTCGGCAAGAAGGGCCCACTGGCGATACCGGTGTGAAGTTAAGGCGGGAGCATCACCAGTGTTCACGTCATGTCTGACAACTTGGCTCCGGGAGCTGTGTGAATGGATTGGGTTTTACTCAGGAGAACGCAGGGAACAGTGGAAAGGTTTCAAGCAATCGCTGGAGCAACTTCGGGACACAGGGGTGCAGCCACGACAAGGGGAAGTACGTATAAACGGGGGGTTAAGTGCATGGTGGCAAACACACACACAAGATCGGAACGCCGACACATGCAGCTGGCAAAGGGAAGCTGAATCACGCCCAAAGCGCCCGAGGCAGGCAGGCCCCGGAGTGCTTCAAGGTGTGCAAGACCTGATTGCAGAGCTGGTAGCGAAAGGATACAGGATTGTGTACACGGACGGATCTTCAAAAAGATTGAGCCACAGAGACATGCGCAGGGCTGGTGGATTCGGTGTTTTCGCAACAGAAGATGAGCAAGGGCCAGAAATGCGTTTCTGCGGCTACGTGCCGACGTGTCACAGGCAAACAAACAACAGTGCGGAACTCTGGGCAGCACCGGAAGCCCTACAGGGGTTCTGGGTGCCAGGACTGGCAATTCTCACCGACTCACAGTATCTGCAGCTAGGAGCATTCGGCAGGGCACAACACTGGAAGTCAAAAGGGTGGACGACAACATCCGGCAAACTGCAAGTACACGTGCCCGTCTGGGAAATGTTGCTCCAGGAAGCGCAAAGCCAGGAAGGGAAATCGGGTGGGAACACGTCCCAGCACATGTCAACGTGCAGGGTAATGAGGTGGCGAATGGGTTGGCAATGCAAGGCATGTGCTCCCGCCGGCTGTGGTCGCGACAATTCACACAGCGATTGTCAACCGGGTCAGAATCCACGGTGGGGTTGAGAGGAGGGTCTGGGTCCGAGTCAGAGGACACCAAAGCGCTCTGGTCGTCCTTGGGCTTGATACCCATGGACAGTGATGAACTGACAGGGGAAGCCTCCGGGGAACCAGCACCGCGCAGAACAGAATCGTGCAACTCGTACAGTTCGGGCAGTGAGGAGAAAGGGGCAGGGCACATGAAAATGGGAGAATGGGGGGAAGAAATGTCTGAAGCTGATTTATTGTCCTTCAGCACGGAAGTGAGAGACACAAGGCGACAGCATAAGAGGCGGAAGTTCAGGAAAAGCAGACACCCTGGCCAAGGTTGCTGACACCGGTGCCCGTAATCCCCGCATCCTGACTGCGGTATTTCCACAGGTTTCAAACCAGCACATGCCTGCACGCCCGAAATCTGCCGCCTGACGCAAGGGAATCTTGGCGTGAGCTCCGCGTTCTGTCGCGAAGTACGGGAGCCAAAAGGCTTGGCAACGGCAACGGTTGAACACAAACACAATCCCCGCGTCCTGTCGCGGAAGGGCTCCCTAGTGTGATCCTGCCGGGAAAGCCATGGAGAAGTGGGGGCCGGAACAACATCGACATGGCCCTTAACACAAATTAATCCAGCCCCAAAGAAGGCCAAGCCCCAGCAAGAACGCCAGTGTTTCAAGGTGCGAGCATCGAGTCAGCTAGACGCCATAGCAGACGAAGGGTTGAGAGCTGTCAATGCCGAGCTAACCACTATGGCCTGGGCCCGCAATCAGCAGATCTCGCTCCGACTGGACCAACCACACAGCACCAGGATGCACTGTGAGATTGTGGACAATCATGGAGAGCCATTGCCGATGAACAACCAAGAACTCTGCTCGGTGAAGGTCTAAATCAACTGGTCCCCGAAGACTCAGCCTCTGACGAACATGCAGGTTCAGTGGCGACCCAAGAGTGCAGGCAAGTGGCATCTGTTCCAGTGGGAGGCGATCCTCCACTGTCCAACGGCAGAGGGACACAGAGCGGTGCCCTCCTCTATGAGCAGAAGTGGAGACTGCCTCCATGTGTGGCTGACGGGCCGAGCTGATCTCTTAAGGCTGTTCCAAAGAACGCTCTTCAGGCAAACGGACCCGGTATCCGGAGACGCCGTGAGGTTCCTCTACACGCTGCTGAGCACACCGCCATGCGAGCGGCGGTATGCTTGACAGGAACCATCAAGCAGGGGGGTGTAAGACGAGGCAGAGACACAAGGGAAACCCCTGGGGAGGGTGAGGAGAAGGAGAAAGAGAAAGGGCGAAGAGGGAGAGAGAGGGCAAGACACACAGAGAGAGAGAGAGGGAGACACATAAAGAAAGGGAGGGCGAAACACGGAGAGAGAGGGCGTGGGAGACTACCTGGCACTGTGGGATGATGGGTGCGAGTTGACCCAAGTGAAGAGATGACCGAGGCAAGAGCACAATCTGCAGCCACCTGCCGTGGTATAGAACTGGTCTGTGCTGCAGTGCAGCAAATCAGTGAAAGCATCTCATCGTAGTGCAATGGATACCACACACCTCTTCTGTTCCGTAGAGGAGCGGTCGAACCCCGGGGGGGATAGAGACCCACCGAACATCCCGAAACCCCCTTTATCAGAGAGAGAGAGAGGGCGACTCATGGCTGGAGGGAGAGAGAGAGAGAGAGACCCGCAGAGCGAGAGTTAGAGACTAACCGGTACTGTGAGAGGGTGGCGGGTGCGAGCTGACCCAGATGTATAGAAAGCCAAAGCACCATCAAAAACCACCTGGGGTGGTACTTAACAGGTCAGCGCTGCAATGTAGCAAGGCAAAACATTGGACTGAGTGGTGATGACCATGCGCTTGTGACACGGGCGTATGCGAGCCTAGTATCCGTTGCCTCATGGCCCACTTGTGGGCCACCTCTGATGCTGCCCCGCGCTTTGAAGCGGTGGGGACCCCCTAGGCGGCAGGCGTTATGTAGCCACCCTGCCCACTTGTGGGCCACCTCTGATGCTGCCCTCCGCTCTGAAGTGGTGGGGACCCCCCAGGCGGCAGGGGTTATGTAGCCACCTTGCCCACTTGTGGGCCACCTCTCATTCTGCCCCCCGCTCTGAAGCGGTGGGGAGCCCCTAGGCGGCAGGGGTTACGTAGCCACCTTGCCCACTTGTGGGCCACCTCTGATTATGCCCCCCGCTCTGAAGTTGTGAGGAGCCCCCATGCAGCAGGGGTTATGTAGCCACCTTGCCCACTTGTGGGCCACCTCTGATTCTGCACCCCGCTCTGAAAGCGGTGGGGCCCGCCGAGGCGGCATGGGGCAGGTGGCCACCCTGCCCACTTGTGGGCCGCCTCCGATGCCGCCCCCCGCTCTGAAGCGGTGGGGACCCCCTAGGCGGCAGGGGTTATGTAGCCACTTTCCCCACCTTCGGGCCACCTCTGATGCTGCCCCCCGCTCTGAAGCGGTGGGGACCCCCTAGGCGGCAGGGGTTATGTAGCCACCTTACCCACTTGTGGGCCACCTCTGATGCCGCACCCCGCTCTGAAGCGGTGGGGACCCCCCCAGCAGCATGGGTTATGTAGCCACCTTTCCCACTTGTGGGCCACCTTTGATTCTGCACCCTGCTCTGAATGCGGTGGGCCCTCCCAAGGCGGGACGGGGCATGTGGCCACCCTGCCCACTTGTGGGCCACCTCTGATGCTGCCAACCGCTCCGAAGCGGTGGGGACCCCCTAGGCGGCAAGGGTTATGTAGCCACCTTGCCCACTTGTGGGCCACCTTTGATTCTGCCCCCCAATCTGAATCAGTGGGGACCCCCTAGGCGGCAAGGGTTATGTAGCCACGTTGCCCACTTCTGGGCCACCTCTCATGCTGCCCCCCGCTCTGAAGAGGTGGGGACCCCCTAGGCGGCAGGGGTTATGTAGCCACCTTGCCCACTTGTGGGCCACCTCTAATGCTCCCCCGCGCTCTTAAACGGTGGGGACCCCCTAGGCGGCAGGGGTTATGTAGCCACCTTGCCCACTTGTGGGCCACCTCTGATTCTGCCCCCGGCTCTGAAGCGGTGGGGACCCCCCCCCCGGCGGCACGGGTTATGTAGCCTTGTTGCCCACATGTGGGCCACCTCTGATGCTGCCCCCCGATCTGAAGCGGTGGGGACCCCCTAGGCGGCGGGGGTTGTGTAGCCACCTTGCCCACTTGTGGGCCACCTCTCATTCTGCCCCTCGCTCTGAAGTGGTGCGGACCCCCTAGGCGGCAGGTATTGTGTGGCCACCTGGCCCACTTGTGGGCCACCTCTGATTCCGCACCCCGCTCTGAAGCGGTGGGGACCCCCCAGGCGGCAGGGGTTATGTAGCCACCTTGCCCACTTGTGGGCCACCTTGGATGCTGCCCGCTACTACGAAGTGGTGGGGACCTCCTACGCGGCAGGGGTTATGTAGCCACCTTGCCCACTTGTGGGCCACCTCTGGTGCTGCCCCCCGCTCTGAAGTGGTGGGGACCCCCTAGGCGGCAGGGGTTATCTAGCCATCTTGCCCACGTGTGGGCCACCTCTGATTCTGCCTGCCGCTCTGAAGCGGCGGGGACCCCCCAGGCGGCAGGGGTTATGTAGCCACCTTCCCCACTTGTGGGCCACCTCTGATTCTGCCCCTCGCTCTGAAGCGTTGGGGACCCCCAAGGCGGCAGGGGTTATGTAGCCACCTTGCCCACTTGTGGGCCACCTCCGGTGCTGCCCCATGCTCTGAAGCGGTGGGGACACCCTAGGCGGCAGGGGTTATGTAGCCACCTTGCCCACTTGTGGGCCAATTCTGATGCTGCCCCTCGCTCTGAAGTGGTTGGGACCCCCTAGGCAGCAGGGGGATATGTAGCCACCTTGCCCAATTTTGGGCCACTTCTGATTTTGTCCCTCTTTGTGAAGCGTTGGGGACCCCCAAGACAGCAGGGTTTATGTAGCCCATCTACCTAGGCGTGTGCCAATTCTGATTGTCTCCCCCGCTTTGAAGCGTTGAGGACCGCCCAGATGGCAGGGGTTACGTAGCCTATGTGCCGAGTTGTGGGCCACTTCTGATTTTTGGGACCCCACCTAGACGGCAGGGATTATGTTACCATCCCGCCCATTGTTGGGCTATTTCTGATTTTGTCCCCTGCTTTGAAGCATTGGGGACCCCTCAGATGGCATGGGTTATGTAGCCAATTTGCCCATTCGTGGGCTACTTTTCATTTTGTCCCACGTTTTGAACCGTTAGGGACGCAGAAGATAGCACGGGTAATGTAGCCAGTCCACCCCTTTGCGGGCCAGTTCTGACTTTGTCCCCCGCTTTGTAGCGTTGGGGAACCCTCAGACGGCAGGGGTCAATCAGCCAATCCGCTCATTTGTGGGCTGTGTTTGGATTGAGTCACCCGCTTTGGCATGTTGGGGACCCCCACACGCCAGGGGCTGTGTAGCCAATCTGCCCCTTTGTGGGCTTTTTCTGATTTTGTCCCCCGCTTTGAAGCGTTGGGGACCCCCTAAATTGCAGCAGGTATGTAGCACACCTGCGCAATTTTGGGCCAAATCTCATTTTGTCCCCGACTGTGAAAAGTTGGGATCCCCCAAGAGGGCAGTGGTTATGTAGCCAATCTACTCAGTTGTGGGCCAATTCTGATTGTCTCCCCCGCTTTGAAGTGTTGGGGACCGGCCAGATGGCAGGGGTCACGTAGCCAATGTGCCCAGTTGTGGGCCACTTCTGATTTTGATACCCAACGTGGACGGCAGGGACTATGTAACCATCCCGCCTATTGTTGGGCTCTTTCCGATTTTGTCCCCTGCTTTGAAGCATGGGGGACCCATCGGACGGCATGGGTTATGTAGCCAATTCACCCATTTGTGTGCGCATTTTCATTTTGTCCCACGCTTTGAAGCGTTAGGGAGGCCCAAGACAACACGTGTTATGTAGCCAATCCACCCTTTTGTGGGCCGTTTCTGATATTGTCCCCCGCTTTGAAGCGTTGGGGACCCCGCAAACGGCAGGGGTCATGTAGCCAATCCGCTCATTTGTGGGCCCTATTTGGATTGTGTCACCCACTTTGGCACGTTGGGGACCCCCAAACGCCAGGGGTTGTGGAGCCAATTTGCCCCTTCGTGGGCTTTTTCTGATTTTCTCCCCTGCTTTGAAGCGTTAGGGACCCCTCGACCCTAAACCGCAGCAGGTATGTAGCCCACCTGCCCAATTTAGGGCCACTTCTGATTTTGTCCCCAACTATGAAGCGTTGGGAACCCCCAAGACGGCAGGGGTTACAAAGCGGGTGACTCAATTCAAACACAGCCCACAAATGAGCGGATTGGCTGATTGACCCCTGCCGTCTGGGGGTTCCCCAACGCTACAAAGCGGCGGACAAAATCACAAGTGGCCTGCAAAGGGGTGGACTGGCTACATAACCCGTGCTGTCTTGGGCGTCCCTAACGCTTCAAAGCGTGCGACAAAATGAACAGTACCCCACGACTGGGCAAATTGGCTACATAACCCATGCCATCTGAGGGGTCCCCAATGCTTCAAAGCAGGGGACAAAATCAGAAATAGCCAAAAAATGGGCGGGATTGTAACATAATCCTTGCCGTCTAGGTGGGGTCCCAAAAATCAGAAGTGGCCCACAACTGGGCACATTGGCTACGTAACCCCTGCCATCTAGGCGGTCCCCAACGCTTCAAAGCGGGGGAGACAATCACTATTGGCCCACAACTGGGTAGATTGGCTACATAACCCCTGCCGTCTTGGGGGTCCCCCAAAGCGTTGGGGAACCCCCAAACGCCAGGGGTTATGTAGCCAACCTACCCGCTTTTGGGTGAATTCCTAGTTTTTGCCCCCGCTTTGAAGCATGGGGGACCCCCCGGGTTGCGCGGGTTATGTAGCCCACCCGCCTATTGGTAGGCCAATTCTGAATTTGTTCCCTGCTTTGAAGCATTCGGGACCCCTTAGATGGCAAGGGTTATGTAGCCAAACCACCCATTTGTAGGCTCTTTTTGATTGTGTCCCCCGCTTTGCAGCGTTGGGGAACCACCAGACGGCAGGGGTCATGTAGCCAACCTGCCCATTTCTGGGCGAATTCAGATTTTTTGCCCCCTCTTTGAAGCATGGGGGACCCCCTAGGTTGCGGGGTTATGTAGCCCACCTGCCCGTTTGTAGGCCACCTCTGATTTTGGCCCTGCTTTGAAGCCTTGGGGACCCCCCAGATGGAAGTGGTTGTCAGGCCCATCTACCCACTTGTGGGCCACTTCTGATTTTGTTTTCCGCTCTGAAGCATTGGCGACCCTCCAGACAGCAAGGGTTATGTAGCGAATTTGCCCATTTGGAGGCCTATTCCGACTTTGTCCTCCGCTTTGTGGACCCATTGTGATTTTGTCCCCCGCTTTGAAGCGTTGGGGACCCCCCAGACGGCCGGGGTTATGTAGTCAATGTGCCCCTTTGTGGGTCAATTGTGATTTTGTTCCCCACTTTGAAGCGTCGGGGAACCCCAGACGGCAGGGGTTATGTAGCCAATCGTCCCATTAATGGGCCACTTCTGGTTTTGTCCCCCGCTTTGAAGCGTTCGGAACCCTGCAAACGGCAGGGGTTGTGTAGCGAATTTGGCCATTTGTGGGCCTCTCGTGGTGTTGTCCCCCGCTATGGAGGATGGGCCAAGCGGCAAGAGTTATGTAACCAAGTTGCCCATTTGTGGACCCATTGTGGTTTTGTCCACCGCTTTGAAATCTTGGGGACCCCCTAGGCGGCAGTGGTTATGTAGCCAATCAACCCCTTGGTGGAGCAATTCTGATTTTGTGCCCCGTTGTGAAGCATTGGGGATCACCTAGACGTCAGGTGTTATGAAGCCAATCTGCCCATGTGTGGGCCTCTCGTGATTTTGCCCCCCGCTGTGTAGCATGCGGAACCCCCCATGCGGCAAGAGTTATGTAGCCAATCTGCTCAGTTGTGGACCAATTGTGATTGTCCTGGCTTTGAAGCGTTGGGGATCCCTCATACGGCCGTGGTTATGTAGCCAATCTGCCCATTTGTGGGGCAATTCTGATTTTGTGCCCCGTTGTGAAGAGTTTGGGACCCCCCATACGGCGGGGGTTATGTAGCCAATTGGCCCATTTATGGGCTAGTTATGGTTTTTGTCCCCCGCTTTGAAGTGTTCAGGACCCCCGGTCGGCAGGGGCTATGTAGCCAATGTGCCCATGTGTGGGCCTCTCATGATTTTGTCCCCTGCTGTGGAGCATGGGGAACGCCCATGTGGCAAGAGTTATGTCGCCAATCTGCCCATTTGTGGACCCATTGTGATTTTGTCCCCCTCTTTGAAGCGTTGGCGATCCCCCAGACGGCACGGGTTGTGTAGCCAATCTAGTCATTTGTGGGCCACTTCTAGTTTTGTCCCCTGCTTTGATGCATTTAGGACTCCCAGATGACAGGGGCTACACAGCCAATCTTCCCATTTTTGGGCCTCTCGTGATTTTGTGCCCCGCTGTAGAGCATGGGGAATCCCCCATGCGGCAAGAGTTATGCCGCCAATCTGCCCATTTGTGGCCCCATTGTGATTTTGTTCCCCACTTTGAAGCGTTGGGGATCCCCCAAACGGCACGGGTTGTGTAACCAATCTTCTCATTTGTGGGGCACTGCTGCCTTTGTGCCCCCTTTATGAAGCGTTGGGAATACCCTTGACGACAAGGTTTATGTCGCCAATGTGCCCATTTATGGGCCAATTCTGGTTTTGTCCCCCGCTTTGAAGCGTTCGGAAGCCCTTGGATGGCGGGTGCTCATCAACCTCAATAAACACAACTCTATCCTCCAAGGCAATGTACATGTCTGGGTAGGCTCCAGTACAACCAGCCCCGACTTGAGGGCAGAACTTTCCACCCATGTAGCTGGACTTACTGTACTGTATACCTGGAAAGAAATGCCCGAGAAAGTCGAATACCTGTTTCTCAGTGGTCTCTGGCTCGCTGCAGCTCTTGCACAAGGTATATTTGTAGCGACCTTTTCTCCCCACCATGCCACAACCAGCGCAGACAGTACCTCTTTGTAGTCTATTTTGCAAAGGGGCGCAGTCCGGACAGGCGGCCTTCAGCCTCCCATGAGGACATATTGCTGTTGCTTTAGCAATGCACTCTGGATCTTTGCATTGTGTCTTGTGCCTCCCATGCGAGCATATTGCCGTTGCTTTGGCGACGCACTCTGGCTCTTTACAATACGCCTTCCGCCTCCCATGTGGACATATTGCCGTGGCTTTGCCAATGCACACGGGTTCTTTACAATGTGTCTTTCTCCTTCCATGTGGACATATTGCTGTGGCTTTGACGATGCACTCGGGTTCTTTACACTGTGTCTTCTGCCTCCCATGGGGACATATTCCTGTCGCCCTTGAGATGCACTCTGGGTCTTTACAATATGCCTTCTGCCTCCCATGTGGACATAGTGCCGTGGCTTTGGCAATGCACTCTGGCTCTTTGCACCTGTTCTTCCGCCTTCCATGTCGACATATTGCCGTGGCTTTCGCGATGCACTCTGGCTTCTTGCAGTATGCAGCCAGCTTTCCATGCACGCAGAAACGGGGCATGCTTTGTTAATAACCCTAACCCTACAAGAAAAGGCGAATGACCAGTTGTTGTCACGCCCCGAACATGCAGCTATTAATCCGTTGTATAGGCCCTGGTTAATTTGAACCTTTCAACGTGTTCTATCGCACCTGATACTGGAGGATATCCTTATCTGTTACTAAAACTGGACCCTCCTGTAGCACGAGTGTCCCCCCTGCCTGACCTCTAACGGCAGATATATGCCGATTGCCCTCAGGTTCATACAAGAGATAACAGACCGTCATAATTGGTGCGACATTATCATGTAGTGTAGCATTGACATAGTTCCTGACAGCCTGCACAAGTACCTTGCATCGCATCAGGCGCTCATCATTCTTGCTACCGGGGTTGAAGCGTATACAGAGGCTTGGCTTTATGGAGTCTCTGCCATACTGGAGTTTGTCGTAGCGTGCAAGCTCACAACTGGGATCATACTGCGCATGACAGTGCTCATCAAGCCCAATAAACACAACTCTATCCTCCAAGGCAATGTACGTGTCTGGGTAGGCACACCCCGACTTGAGGGCAGAACTTTCCACCCATGTAGCTGGATTTGCTGTACTGTATACCTGGAAAGAAATGCTCCAGAAAGTTGAATACCTGTTTCTCAGTGGTCTCTGGCTCGTTGCAGCTCTTGCACAGGGTATAGCTGTAGCGATGCACTCTGGCTCTTTACAATATGCCTTTGACCTTTCATGAGGACATATTCCAGTGGCCTTGGCGATGCACTCGGGTTCTTCGCACACTCTCTTCTGCCTTCTGTGTGGACATATTGCGGTGGCCTTGGCGATGCACTCCGGTTTTTTGCAATATCTTCGGTCCTTACCGTGCTGACAGAAACGTGGCATGCTCCTTGCAAAAAAGAGATGTCATGCCTGGTATACCCAGCCCCACATAGCAGCACGTTTCTTCGGAGGCAAAAAAAAACCAACCCATCAGGAGCCAGTATCCGTGCGCTGGGGGAGAACGCCCTCCGTACCAAAATGTGGCACTTTGCAGTATGCAGCCCGCTTTCCCTGCAGGCAAAAACAGGGCATGCTGCTGTAAACAGAGACGGAAATCATACTGTCATGCCCACTTTGAGTTTGTTGCTCGGGTTGCAGTTGTCAGTGCAAAACATCAACTGTTCTGGATACATCAAAGAATAAAATTCAAACGTGTCTTCTTCATAGGTGCCTCTCATTGTGCCTCTCAACTATCCACAGACAGTTCAAAAGATGTTATGAAATCCCTTGAAATGCAATACAAACGGAGAAATTTGAGCGTGGATGTATTGGATGACCTTGGCTCCATTACTCAGTCGAGAGAAGGAATGAATCACAAGAATGTGGTTGACGGACACTGTCTTTCTATATTTTCTGGGAACTCTTTTGGCTTCTCAATGATGATTAGGACGTGTGGGATCCTACTGGCATAGTTGCTGTGGGTGAAGTAAACACTCTCCGTGTCATGGCAGATGATTTTTGTCTCGACAATAGGATTGGTTAGGCATATCAGGAATCTTGCAGGTATGTGTGATGAAAATACATACCGGTTAGTATCACATATTTTGTTTTGAAAATCTGACATCGCGGATTCGGAAAAAACATGGCAGCAGGCGAGCAAAGCGTCACAAAGAGGCAAAGAAAAAACAAACTCTCATACATCAGCACTGACACTAGTAATGAAGGATGTCGTTATCTGTCACTGTCATCGGTTCCTGCTGCAGGACCAGCGTACCCTCTGCGAGATTTCGGACAGAGGAAATATGCTGTTCGCCCGAGGAATCGTAGAATAGATGGCGGACAGTCATAACTGGTGCGACATTATCCTGTAGTGGAGCATTGATATAGTCCCTGACTGCCTGCACAAGTACCTTGCATCGCATTCGGCGCTCCTCAGTCGGGCCTCCGGGGTTGAGGCGTATGCAGAGGCTTGGTTTTATGCAATCCCTGCCGTATTGGAGTTTGTCGTAGCGTGCAAGCTCGCAGCTGGGGTCATACTGTGCATGGGAGTCCTCATCAACTTCGATGAAGACAACTCGGTCCTGTAAGGCTATGTACATGTCTGGGTAGGCCCCAGTGCAACCGACCCCGACTTGAGGGCAGAACTTTCCACCCATGTAGCTGGACTTGCTGTACTGTATACCTGGAAAGAAATGCTCGAGAAAGTCGAATACCTGTTTTTCTGTTGTTTCCTGCTTGCTGCAGCTATTGCAAAGCGTGTACTTGTTGCTGCCCCTCCGGCCCACTAAGCCACAGCCAGGACAGACTGTACCTTTCTGTAGTCTGCTTTCTAATGAGGTACAGTCCAGACAGTCGTACTTAAGCCTTCCATGAGGACATATTCCAGTGGCCGTGGTGATGCACTCTGGTTCTTTGCAGTGTGCTTTCCGCCTCCCATGTGGACATATTGCGGTGGCGTTGGCGATGCATTCCGGTTCTTTGCAATGTGCCTTTTCCCTCCCATGTAGACATATTCCAGTGGCCTTGGCGATGCACTCCGGTTCCTTGCACCTTCTCTTCTGCCTTCCGTGTGGACATATTGCGGTGGCCTTGGCGATGCACTCCGGTTCCTTGCACACTCTCTTCTGCCTTCCGTGTGGACATATTGCGGTGGCGTTGGCGATGCATTCCTGTTCCTTGCACCTTCTCTTCTGCCTTCCGTGTGGACATATTGCGGTGGCCTTGGCGATGCACTCCGGTTCCTTGCACACTATCTTCTGCCTTCCGTGTGGACATATTGCGGTGGCCTTGGCGATGCACTGCTGTTCTTTGCAACGTGCCTTTTCCCTCCCATGTAGACATATTCCAGTGGCCTTGGCGATGCACTCCGGTTCCTTGCACCTTCTCTTCTGCCTTCCGTGTGGACATATTGCGGTGGCCTTGGCGATGCACCCCGGTTCCTTGCACACTCTCTTCTGCCTTCCGTGTGGACATATTGCGGTGGCCTTGGCGATGCACTCCGATTTTTTGCAATATCTTCGGTCCTTACCGTGCTGACAGAAACGTGGCATGCTCCCTGCAAAAAAAGAGATGTCAAGTACACCCGCGACGCGGTCCTTGCACTGCCCCACACCCCCTCCCCTTTCCCAATGCGTCACGACATGGGGTAATGCGCTAGGGCAATGCAATTGAGGCGAGGGATGGATTGCCGTTTCTGTCTCTGCCTCGCAACCCAGCTCGTTGGGCAGCACTAGTCCCAGTCCTCTACCTCTACCTCTCTTGCACGCTGGATTTCCTCGCGCAACATGCTGAGGGTAGGTAGCACCCATACATTATACCAGTACTGTAACACGAACAATTCGGCACCGGAAAATTGTGGAGAAAAATGGTTGAAAACAACAGTGACTGCTACCAATGAAAGCAAGCCCTCTACCGTGCTCAATTGAACTATCCAGTCATGATGATGTTCATACATCATATACATCCAGGATAACCAGGAGAACCTTTTACTTGTTGGTAGGAAAATGAAATGCAGCGCATCCTCGGTTCTCTCTGTAACAATCTTTCCTTTGTAGACTTCGTGTATTCGATTCAATTCCCCCTCTTCACCATAAACAATTAGCTGTACTGGTTTGCTGGTCGGTTTTGCCAGTAGCCAAAATAGGGATTCACTAAATTCCTCAACACTAGTTAAAACGCTTGTGTACTGGCCACAGGATTGTGCGATAAGTATATCCCTCTGGTGCTTGTTACCTGTGAGTGTCATAACGGAAAATGGTTTGTCTTCCGCTTTAGTCAATGCCATCAATCCATGTATGTTGTTCCGTTGATGCGGATTCACAAATACGGTCATCGCGAGCTATTACACCAAAAGGAAAATTAAATTAATTGACAAAGTGGTTTCAGTAAATCTCTCTCCGTTTTTCAGAAGGGTTTTTTAAAGAAGAAAAAGAGTACAAAAAACAGTAAAACGTTTCAGAAAACGCCAAACTTGGAACCTATGGGTGCGAATTTGGAGCCCGACAGGTGCGAACTTGGAGCCCATGGGTGCGGGCATGTTAGCGAATTTTTATTTCCTGTAATTTTTATGACCCCACAGGGTAGGGAGGGTTCGAGTTGGTCTTTTTTCTTCTTCCCGGCTACTTCGTATTCTTCGAAGGTTTGAACCATATATCGAAAAAATAGACACTCAGAAAGCACGTTGGCACTTTCCAAATCCAATCCTTTGTTGACATATGCATCCGCGCCAGCGTGGGCAATCGAAGGGAATGCACGAACGAATGCGAGGGTGTGTTAAGGGCACTATCTGCCCGGGAGGCGATGAAGGAGAGATGGCTAAATAAGATCCACAAACACTATGACAACAACGCACGCTATGAACGATGGGAGCCGAAGGAGCGAAATCTGCCGTGGAGACTCGAGTGCATCACAAACCCAAATAGTCAGGATTGCATGATGTGTGAACAGGTTATGCGGGACACACAAAAGGAATATAACAAACGCGTTCGGACAACTAATAAGTTAGGGTTAAGGTTCGAGAAGACTAACAGGTTCGGGGTGCCAAGGACGTACGGAAAACGACCGCGGAGGTAGGACCTTGGGAGGACCCCCAACAATATTTGCAGAAGAGGAGGAGCAGGACTTGGTTGTTTGCGCACATACCGTAGTAACATCCACGGTATATATAAAACAACTTGTCAGAAAACGAACAGACAGAGATGACAACAAGGGAGCGTAGCAGGCAGGTAGCGAGGTGGCAACCATACAGTGTAGCAGGCAGGAGGCGAGGTGGCAACCGTTTACCAATCCTGATACCGTCCTGAAACGCGCGGATCGGTTTTTCAATCAACTGCTAGACATAACAAAAAGATGGTGTCTACATGTCTCAAAGGTTTACGGTGTCGATGTTTACGGTGTGGGTTCCTTACCTTCACAATGAAGATGGGTTTGCCCACACCCATGCTTGCCAATCGGAGTGTTAAGGCCTGGATCAAGGCAAGTGACAAATTGGGTATAATGGGTGTGAAAATAGATGATGCGAGGATGCGGGATTATGTAGTGATATTGGACGAGACGACGTATGGGAGTATCAGCACGCGTAGCCAATTTGCCCATTTGTTGACCTATCGTGATTTTGTCCCCCGCTGTGGAGCATGGGGAACCCCCCAGAGGGCAAGAGTTATGTAGGCAATCTGCCCATTGTGGACCCATTGTGATGTTGTCCCCCGGTTTGAAGCGGTGGGGACCCCCCAGACAGCAGGAACTATGTAGCCAATCTGCCCATTTGTGGGGCAATTCCAATTTTGTGCCCCGCCGTGAAGAGTTTGGAAACCCCCAAACGGCAGGGGTTTATGTAGCCAATCTGCCCATTTATGGGCCACTTCTGGTTTTGTCTCCCTCTTTGAAGCGTTGGGGACCCCCCAGATGGCAGGGGTTATGTAGCCAATCTGCCCATTTGTGGGTGAATTCTGATCTTGTTCCCCGCTTTGAAGCATTGGGGACCCCCTAGACGCCAGGGGTTATGTAGCCAATCTGCCCCTTTGTAGGGCAATTCTGATGTTGTGCCCCGCTTTGAAGAGTTGGACATATCCGAGATGGCAGGGGTTATGTAGCCAATGTGCCCATTTATGGGCCACCTCTCGTTTTGTCCACCGCTTTGATGCATTTAGGACCCCCCCCCCCCCCCGTGGGCAGGGGTTATGTAGCCAATCAGCCCATTTGTGGGCCTCTCATGATTTTGTCTCCCGCTTTGGAGCATGGGGATCCCCCATGCGGCAAGAATTAGGTTAGCCAATCTGCCCATTTGTCGACCCATTCTGATTTTGTCCCTCGCTTTCAAGCGTTGGGGACCCCCCAAACGGCACGGGTTGTGTGGCCAATCTGCCCTTTGTGGGGTAATTCTGATTTTGTGCCCCATTGTGAAGCGTTGGGGACCCCCGAGATGGCAGTGGTTGTGTAGCCAATGTGCCCATTTATGGGCCACTTCTCATTTTGTCCCCCACACAATGGAAGTCTTCCCGCAGATCTCGCCAGCGTGCATTCGTAAACAACACAGAGTGTGTCATGGGATTCAATATTTTTGTTCACCTGTTTTCATGCTTTGGCCATGCGGATGTGCCGTGTTTTACATGCGATATTTCATCATTCTGACACGCTCGAAAGAAGTGGTTTTCGACCTTCTGTTGTTGACCAAATTGAGTTTGGGCCCCGACAGCACCTTTCGTTCGGTCCGGATTTGTTGCTTTAAATTGGTTCGGGCATGACAGGATGGGAGGTTTTTCGTCCCTGGTAGGGGAGGGTGGGCATAGCCACTTTATGGGGGGTTACATGGTGGTGGTGGGGTTTTCCCCCAAAGCGGGTTTTTTGCCACCTTAAAAGGGGGTGTGAGGGTTTTCTTTCCTCTGATTGGTGAAGTACCTAAGCCGCACTGGCCGTGTTTTTCTCCTTGTTTGGGTTTTTTTCCACCCCTTTGCGGGGAAATTTTAATGTCCACCACGTATAGATGCTCATGATATTTCACACATTTGAGGTGTGGAGTTATACTTGCCCCCAACGTTCCAACTTTGAAGGTGATCATTCTATCTCAATGCAATTATGGGTCAAGTTTGGGTTGCCATGCTTACCAACACTGGAGCCTAGTTCTGGCAGTTTTGTAGGTGTGCACGCCCATCTAGCCCCCGTTTCCCCGTCCATAGTGTACTCTTCGTGATGGCCACCACATTCCTTCTCCAAATGATGGCATTCCTGGGCCTCTTTGTTGCTGGAAGCAGTGCTCAGCGTGGGTCCAGGCATGGGGTCCGCAGGGAAGTCACGTCGCCACATCACCACGTGTGCGCTGGGGGCATTCCGGAATGCACGACTGTGGGTGCCTACCACGTTTGTCTGTACGGCTGCAGCATCAGCCGCACCGATTTGGCTTTGGTGCTGAGTGTTGACCACGTAGACGACCCATACCCTGGCAAAACCCCTCCATGGAACATCCACCACCAAAACACACTCCCGAGTGACTTCTCTGTGGGCGTCTTGGGAGCGACTTGCCAAGGCCCAAGGCACAGTTGGAGTGCCGTTGAGGTCACATGCCGCCTTCGGCAAGCCCTTGATCGCCCATTGCTGAAGGTGCAGTACCTACTTTCCTCAATTGGTGAGGCCGCCACCCACTCGATCCCTTTGGTGCCCATGAAGACACAAGGCCCCCTTCAGCAGTGCACTGCTACCCCATTGTTCGGGGATGTCAAGGAGCAGTTGCAGTACGCAAAGAACATGATGCGGCACTGGCGCCGGAACAACGCCGGGACAACATATGTGTTTGGGCGCACGGAGGCCATGTGCGATGCACTCTCTCAAATCGGCATGACCTGCGCCGTGCGCCCCAAAGTGTCCAAGACTGTCAGCCACTACTATGACCAGACCATTCTTGCGCAGGTGTGCCTTGCATATGCCCGGCACGCGAGGGCGCGATTCTTGGTGCTCTCCGACGTAGATGAGCTGCCCATCGCTCAGCTTGGGGGCTACCTTCGGCGGCAATGGTCCGAGTACTACGCCACTGAGAAGGCGGCGGGGTTCCGCATTTGGTTTGATGCCGCAAGCAGTTGTCCGCGCAACTGGTGCCCTCGGGATGAGAAGGACGTAGACGAGAGCTGTGGGGCTGCACGCAGGCCGTCGTGGAAGCCCGTGGTCATTCCCGAGCGCACGGAGTTTGTGGGAGTCCATGATTTCGTTCCGAAGGCAGGATTCTCCATTGGGCCTGCTAGTTACTCCCCGTGTCTAAGGCACGTGCGGAAGCATCCCACCCGCTGCTGGTATGAGGAGGGGCGCATCCAGTGTAATTTCCAAGGCCTTGTGCAACCAGCAAACACATCCAATGTATTCGAGCAGAAGCACACGGCCCATAAAGTGGTTTGATTTGAGTCGTTTCTCATGTTTGTTTCGCCCCCGTGTGTCTGAGATTGTACACGAATGGCATTGCATGTGAACGTCACAGACATGGACGTGCATCACTACAATGGTATTGCGTTTTGCATTTTGCGGGGGCCATGCTTTTCATTGTGATACAATTTTATCATCTTGTGGTGTGAGTTGCCAATAAGTCCACCAACGCTCTCACTGAGCAATGTGCTATCACTCATTCCCGAATGCTATCCGCATTCGAGGGATGTTGGATGCGCACCAGCGCCACGGCCTATTGGGTGCGTATCACAGGACGGACCGTCTGTTGCTCTGTTTCATGGACTAGTGCACGCCGTACGCTGCTGGTCTGTGTAGTGCTCAACAGTGGGTGGCCCTCTTGTGGTGCATGACCCTAGAATGCCTTTCCCACGGCCTGCGCATGAGCGTGGCCGTGCTATTTATGCCCCCTTTCTTGCTGCACAGGGCAGCTACTCTTTGTTCAGTGTGCCAATGTACCCACCAGCGGTCCACTTTGTATGGCCCTGGGGGCATTGCACGACTAGGCACGGATTCCACCCGCATCTCCATTCTCCGAACCATCCACTGCTCTTTCGGGTCTGGTGCCATTTCATGCGCATGTTGGCGTTGTGCACTGTGTCAAATACTATGTGCCATGCGCCTTGTCCTACTATTCACTGTAGCACGGATTGTTAATGCCCAGCCAGTCCAAGGTCTCTGAGTAGCGAGCTGCCAAGCACTGACCCTCTGGTCCCAGCGTCCAGGGATGCAAGGAAAGGAGGCTTGGTTTGAGGAGAGTGAGCACAGTGCATGGCAGTGCTTGCGTGTAGCATACCGGTGCAGCCTGATGTTGTGCCAAGCACCATTTATGAACCACAAGCCCTTGCAATGGTATGGTAAGGTATATATAACGCTGATGGTGTTTCAGATGATTTGTGGCCCTTGTCCAGCAGTCGCCTGCAAGGGGATGGCTTAGGGAGGTTAGACGGGTTCGCCAAGTCGCCTTCCCCTAGCGCAAAGCACCAATCTCCCATGTGCAATGTCCCAATGCACCACACGTTTGGTGAGTTATACAGTGCTTGCAGCTTGTGTTTCCAAGGGCAGTGTTTGGTAGCGCCCCCTCATGCAGCACATTGGGTGGAGGTTGTGCGAGGCAGTGTAGTTCGTGGTCAAGGCTCATGTTCCTGTGTTTTGTTCATCATTGTGCCACAAACGTGTTGATGGGCTGTAGGCCGTGCCGCACTTCTCCGATCACTGCAATCCCGTGTGATGTGCTACATCGCTTTTGGCAATTAGCAGAGAAGCCGCGCTTTGGGGCTGCAGTGGCTTATTCCTCCTCCTCATCGTCGTTCCACTCTGTGTTGCCCAGGGCTGTGTGTATCATATGTCCATCGCGACATGTCGAGCGAAAGAAGCGAACCACGGTGTACAGAGATGTATGGACATTGCAGAGTGTGGCTGCGGATGGTGGCTGGAGGCCAGGACTCGCGGGAGTAATACCACCGTTCCTCTTTGTCCGGTGGTGACACGCAACAGCTGTAGTCGGCCACTGAAAACAGCCAAACTGTGTGTTTCCGCCTGCTTGTCTGCCCAACCGACTGCCTGACTGACTGCTTGCCTGACTGACTGACTGATTGGCTGACTGTCAGCCTCTCTTCGGGGTGCCTTGCCAAAGGCAATAGAGTTTGTTACAAATCAGTGGGCTCAGGCGGGGGAGTTCCATGGAGGTACACAGACGGGCACTGCGCCCTGATAAATACCTTTGCTTTGAGCATGGCTGCTGTGCCATGGGCGGACCGGTACGTCATACAGCCACGCATTCTGCAATTCGGTTTGGGTGGTGGAACAGTGGTTGGGCAGAACACCAATGTGTTCGATGCACCCGCATCTTTGACGTTAAGCGCTGCAGCATGTGGGACCCATCCTATTAACCACCATTTTTTCTGGCCTTAGAGTCATCCCTCCATGGACTGTACATCGTGCGTGGCGCGTGGCACGTCACTCTCTGAGGAGGTACTGTGCCCATGTGGAAGGTTATGTGAGTCTAACAGCTTCTACCCGACCCCCCCCCCCCTCGTCCAACAGGCAGAGTGGCTTGCGGAGGGAGGGACGGTCAGACATCGGGCCTACGCTGTGGAGGGAGTGCAACAGGTGCAGCAACAGCAGCAACAGGAACAAGAGTGCAAATTGGGATCAGAGAAGATGTCTAACGGGAGCTCGTGTGCCACGATGGGGAGGGGGGCAGGTCGTCACTGACGCCCCCCCCCCGTCCGACAGCCAGTGGTGTGGCTGTAGCACGGATTGTTAATGCCCAGCCAGTCCAAGGTCTCTGAGTAGCGAGCTGCCAAGCACTCTGGTCCCGTGGTGTACGCCGTACGCTGCTGGTGCGTAGAGGCAAAGCATCAGCGTGTTGCACCCGCACCGAACTAATTCCTCTGGGCAAACGGGGCAGTAGATGACTACGGACCCACGTCATCGGTGTAGCATGGCCACCAAGCCTATGCTACTTCATACAATGCTGCCATACATGCAGCAATTGCACGGGGCTGAAGGCACCCTTGCGTGATTCCCATCCCCACCCCCTTTCGCGATTGTCACCTGATATATTGGTTGTTGGCTCTGAAGTGAGCCTTATCTTTCATGCCCAGCGCATTCCACCCTAGAAGGTAGTTTGCATGATGGTGTCTAGACTCATTGCTCCACTAGTGCCCATTGCAATGCTGCCGGAGTGTGGGGAGGTGCCCCAATAATATTGCGTTTCTCCCGCGCTTCACATGTACACGTCTCTCAAAAGCACATTTGTTCAACCGATCAATCAAGCCGTGGTGCAGAAGGCTGCTTATGACTGCTGTCATTCAATGCATCAATGTTGGCAGCAGACCCTGTGTTTCTGTCCTTTTGCTGTGCATGCCCCGTTTTGCACCAAGGAGGAGAGAGGGCAACATTGTGTCGTTGTGGTTCATGGTAACGGCTTGCAAAAGGGAAGTGTGCAGCAGCAACTTGTAGCCACACGCCAGGAGTATGCAGCCACTGCTTCCACTCTTGGGTGTCCTCCTGGACAAGTGCTCACAGTGGCGCTTGACAGATGCCATTGCAGAAAGAGAAGTGGACACCTAGACCACAAACCCGCTGCCTAGCAATCCGCCAAGCCACCGATATGATTGTTAAAACTTTTCAAGTATGTGAAGGTCACGCTGCTACACGAGGTGTTTAACTTCCTTTACAAACAGGACATAGAGACAGCCCCCATCGTAGCACTGCAGCCCACTGGCAACACATTCACCATGTTACCAGGGGCATCAATGCTAGGCGGACAGTGGTTGCAAGATTGACCAACAAGTGGTCAACCTTTTTATATTCAATCATACAGTGATCTTGACAAGGCCAGATCACCAGGGCACAAGAGAGCCTCAGCATGTGCACATCATCGCTTTGCGGTGTGTGGATGAGCGAGGGGCTATATTCATGCTTCCGTTGCACGGCCTGGTTTGTCTCTATTTGTTGATCTGGTTTTAGAGCAGAGCACCACTTTAGCACTCCCAGCTACACTTGCAGCTGCCCCGTGCAACTTGCTCACCTGCCTGGTTTTCACAGTGGTTAGCCAGCCATGCAGTCATTGGAACATCGGACACCACCACCCCAATTTTCTTCCATCAGCAAGCTCTTCTCAAGGCCTACTAAAGTTGCTGCATTTAGACATACCCTGCTGCGCATATTTCCATCTTTTGGATTGAATTTGTTTGTATTGTATCTGCTGCAGCTGCAGTACATTAACTGGTTGAGATGTAGGCAGTGCAAGGTGACAAGCATTACCACTAGGGACAGGATTTTTTCTGCATGTCAGGTGTTTTGGTATGGTGTGAATTTCGATGGTGAGGCAAGGGGGCCAAAGTTGTAAGTAATGAGATCTGTACTTCATGTTTTCCCTTGGTATTATCATCCTGAGGACCTGTTTTGGTGTACTCATGAGACTGTATCAGCAACAATGGGATGCTGTCGTGCAGGAGAAAGCAGAACATGACCCTACAGTCAAGTAGGCTCATGATCCCAAGGTCTCAAATACACCAATAAACTCTCAAATAAATGTGTAAGAAATGGCATGTTGCCAAAGTAAAGGAGCTGTGCATGGCTCTTGTTTTGGTGCAGAGCAAGAACCCAGGAAGAACTTCTATCAAATGATCTGACATGCAAACCTGAGCAATGCAATTCAATGAAATGACGCCCAGCTACTGATTGCTGATGAGTGCTGTGCATCAATCCAAAACAACAGCAAAAGTAGTCACACCATGTGGTGCACTCTTGTGCTCTTTCTTTGGAAATCAAACACCAAATTGAAGGGGCTTCTATTGGCAAACTTGGTGCTGAGCACCCACTGGGCCCAAGCAAACCACGAGCCGTGCAAGCAAGAGAGTACATTAGTCCCTTGGATTCCCCATACGGGCCGGCTGTCTCCTTTGCCTGCCTGCCCAAAGACCCCCCCCCCCCAACCTTCGTCTGACATCTAGTCTATCGCGATTGCAGGATCCACACAGTCTCGCGTCGCTTCCTCC
Organism: Eutreptiella sp. 'Long Island Sound 2002'; assembly: GCA_964036045.1. Classification (NCBI taxonomy): domain Eukaryota; phylum Euglenozoa; class Euglenophyceae; order Eutreptiales; family Eutreptiaceae; genus Eutreptiella; species Eutreptiella sp. 'Long Island Sound 2002'. Next base: position 26,270,101 of record OZ038397.1, on the reverse strand, counting down.
ACCGCAACGTAGCTGCTTCGGGTTCTCGGTTTTGAAACCTGATGCAAACGGCGTGGCCAGAGTTTTGCTTAACAACAACTCAGCATCTCCGGGGGGTGGAGGGGGTGTGACACCCCCCACCCATCCCCCCTCGGACCCCCCCCCCTCTTAAGTGATTGGGCAAATTTTGCTCCGGGTCTTCAGCCAATCAAAAATCTTCTCTGGCGCCTTCGGCGCAAGTCAGTTTAGGTCAAAAAATTTGTTCGGCGCCTTCAGCGCCTCTAACAACTGAGGGTCTCCGGGAGGGGGGGGGGGGGGGGGCACAGCCCCGCCCTCCCCCCCCTTGGACCCCCCCCCCCCTTAAGGAAAACTCTGGGCGTGGCCCGCGCGTGGTGCAAGGGTGCTGGATGCCGCGCTGCGCAGTACCGTGCGCTGAGAAGTGTCTTACGATCCGAAGTGATGGTCTCTTGCCCTCGTGCACCTCCTCCCTCGTCCGTCGCAGCTGTGCACAATGGGACGGTGCAGCACCCACGATGCTGCCCACCCCTTCCCTTGGCAGCCTGTGTTGATGGTCATGTTGGTGCAGATGTGCGAGGCGGTCAGTGTCTACACAATGATCCTCCTGACCCCCTTCATCACCGAAGACCTGTTGCCGCACATCCCCGCCACAAAACTGGGCTATTACACGGGGTACGTCGGCTCGCTGCCTTTTGCAGGCTCCATTTTCGCGGGTCCGTTCTGGGGTTGTGTGTCCGACCGGGTCGGGCGGCGCCCTGTCTTACTGACAGGTATGCCTCCCCTTGATGTGCGGTACACTCTCTGAGCCCCCCGGCAGGGGAGCCGTGTCTCGGCAGGAGTCAGACGTGCGCCACGATTCACTCAGTGATGCCGCCCACTTCTCACACAGAACTTGGTACCCCCCCCTCCCTTGTGAGAACCCCGCCTTCCTTTGCGTGAACAACACTAAAGTCCCAAAGTTTCACGGGAACAAAACCCAGTGTTGTTCTGACAAGGGCCTTTGGCTAGACCCCCCCCTCCCCCAAAAAGGGCTCAATTGACGGGACCCCCAAAATTCCTACCAAGACTGACCCCCGGGCCTCAGAGGACCCAGAGAGTGACCCAGACCCAAAAATCGGCAAAAAATGAAAATGGTATTTTTGGAATCAGCGCGTCGAGGGGGTTCAGAAAAGTCATCATTTACAATACATTTGGTGAAAAAATTTTGACCACTTTTGGGGGCGTACCGTGCGCTGTGCGCGCGCTGTGCACGCGCTGTGCGCGCGCTGTGCGAAAAGTTGGCCGTTCTCCACCACCGGGAGTTCGGTAAGTTCAGAAGATTGGAAGGATGTCATTGAATGGCTGCTGCAGTGGACGGGGCTATAGGGGGCAGAATTTAGGTCCCTGGGACCCATGGCAAGCATCAGATGTTTGAATTTTTGAGATTGGAATTGGTTGTGCATGATTCCGTAGGTGGGTGGTTTCCGGGGCTGTTACCCGGATAATCACCGTAATAATTGGCGCTGTGCGCGCACTGTGCGCGCGCTGTGCCCGCGCTGTGCGCGCGCTGTGCGAAAACGCCCCCTTTGATGCTCGGCGCCTTTGGCGCCACAGTTCATAATGGCTGGTTAATGGTCCTGTCAATTGAGCCCTTTTCCCAACCCCCCCCCCCAGATTTTGGGGGCTCTATTGGACCCCCCCCCTTCACTTGAAAACCCGTTATGCCCTTTGTTAATAACACCCCCCCCCCTCAATTGAAAGCCCGTCCGCCCAAGGGCAAAGTAGGACACGTATCCAACAGTTGCGGAAACAACACCAACTGTTGTTCCCATGGCGTTGTTGTCCATGGGGTTGGAACCCACTGGTCCATTGCCTGTCGGACCGCGTTCCACCCGTCGTGAATTCTGGGGTTGACGTGGCCCTTGCCGTCCCCTTCGGTCCGTGCACTCCTCCCTTGCCACTTTCTCTGATGAAAAGAAAGGGTGGTCGTTGCTGGTCTGTTCGTGATGCACCACCAAAAAATAGAGTCAAATAAGAGAGGGAGAGAGTGAGAGAGAGTGAGAGAGAGAGAGAGAGAGAGGGAAAGAGAGAGAGAGAGAGAGAGAGAGAGAGAGAGAGAAAGACGGCGTTATGCTCGACCGAACCTGCCAGCAAGGGTCTGGCGCTGCACGACACTTTGGGTCGACTGGATGGAAGGACGTCTGCAGGGTTTCGGTTAGGGTCCACGAACCGCGTGAATCCAAGTGCAACCCCCACCGACCATCGGTGGCGATCCACCCTGAGAGCTGCATCTCCCATTCATCGTGTTATGCCAATTGCATCTCCATTTTCCAATCATTTTGCCCCCTCCTCACGGCACATCTTCTTTCACTCCGCTTCTGAGAAGTGATGCGGCCTTGTGCCGTGCCTTTGCAGGTTTGGCTGATTGTGTTGCATCCGTTATAGCAGTTTGTGACCCAAATTCTCATTGATAACTCTGGGCAGTACGTCAGGCATGATGAGGAGACCCCCCTCCCCCACCTCCCCAACGTTTGCGCAAGCATGGCCTTGTCTAAGCGCAGTGCGGTGCACGGGAGGTGCAGCAGTCAATGAAGGACAATTTGTGGACAAATTGTGGACGTGGATACGCCGCATCTGGGCAATGGACCAGAGAGTTTCCCGGTGTGATGCCAGAGGGTGACAATCATCTTCAGATTACGGCTAAGCACGACCTTCGTGTCATTGTCACTTTGGGGACCGCTACTTTTGTCATTTGGAATGTGGAGGCGCACGACGGTGACCCTCTTGTGTGTGGGACGACGAGGAAAGAGGGGCTGGAGCACGCGTGGGAGCCTTGGGCCTGCCCATCACAGCGTTGCGCTTTGCAGCGCAGGCCCATTTGTGTTGGTCTTGATGTGATGGGGCGCCATGGCTCCCGTTGTTGTAGGCAACGTGCCCCCCAGCCCCCCCCCACAAACGCAACAGAACACGGGTTCGAACCCAGGTCCCTGTTGGCCTGCCGTGGAGCCGTCGCTTTTGTTTTTCTGGGATGCTTGTCTAACCGGTCCAATGGGGGGGTGCAGGCTCTTACCTAAACGGGCCAAGAAACATTCGATAGCCGCTGACTGCGGTGAGCTCAAGGCAACGTTCAGCCCTCGTTTGACGTGTGCTGCAGTGCAGCAGGTCAAACAATGAACTGAGGTCTGTGGCGATGACCATATGCCTGTGACACGGGGGTATATGTGAGCTTTGTATCCGTTGCTTTATGCCCCCCCCCCCTTCATGCCCACCTCTGAGCACGGCCTTGTCTACGCGCACGGTGCACGGTGACTGCGTATTGCCTGTCGGTCTCAGGGACCAGAGCCGTGCTTGTGCAGGGGGGAGTATGCCAACAAACACGTTGAGTCTGACAAGAGACAGAAAAAGGAGATGCCACTTGGCACAGCACAGCTATTCTGTACCCAGATGCTCAGGTGCCTGCAACCGAAGAGTTTTTCCGGGTTTAGTGTGCTTCACAGATGCCGTTTGTAGTACAAAAGATTGCGACGACCAACGGCGGATCCAAATTTGCAGCGCAGCCCCCACAATGGATTGCCCCTTTTGCATGTGCAATCAAACGCAACATCATCCCCATCCCCATTCACAATCCCGCCCCGGCCATCGCCATCCTTCATCTCCTCTGCGTCCCCCCAGTCCTGTCTCCGTGCCCATGCCTCGGCCCCTGCCCATCCCCTTGGCCCTGCCACTGCCCGTTCACAGCTCCATCCCGTTCGCTATCCCCCTGCTTCACCAATTTGCCCATGCCCCCGCCCGGTCCGATTTCCAACTTCATGTGCACCATCCCTCTCCATCCCAGCACCTATCCACCATCCCATCTGCCGCACCGCGTGCGCATCACCAAACCTATTGCCACTCCCTGTTCCATCCGCATCTCCATCGTCATTACCTCCATCTCCATCTCTATTCCGATCCGTCTCCCTACCCTGACGGGGTGCTTTTCCCCAGGCACATCCCCTGTTCCACTTCCGCCTCTCGGTTGCATTCTACAGGCCTTGTGCTCCCAGCGCTGTGCCTCCTGGGCTCGGCCTTGGCCCCTACCTACACGTGGCTGCTTGGGTTCCGCTTCCTTCAAGGGGTGGTGGGGGCCAACGTTGCCATCAACAAGACTTATGTGGCAGAAGTTTGTGATCGGCACACGGTGGCCCGCGGCATGAGTCTTCTGATGCTTCCACTCCCCATTGGTCAGTCCATCGGCCTTGCGGTCGCTGGGTACCTCCACAGGTTTTCTATTTTTGTGGCTGCTGCGTACGCTGCGTTGTTCACATGTGAGTCGCACGTTGGTGTGCAGTCTGCTGTGGTGTGTGGCTTGGTGTGTGGCGTGGTGGTGTTTGCGGTGTGGTATGTGCAGTGCTGTGGTGTCTCATGTGTCAACTCGCCCCCCTCCCCCCCAAGTCGGCGAAATTCGGCGAAGTTGCCAAAAACCAAAATTTTGGGTGCAGCACTGATTGAGGAGTGCCATGCAAAATGGAATGATACCTGCACAGCCAACACCGCATAACAGGCCTTTTTTTGTGCCAACCTCCAACATTTTGTTCCCGCCCTTCAAGTCGGGTAAAACTCACGCTCACCGACTCGTTGGCCGCCAGGTTTGCCGACTCAGGGGGCGGGTTGATGTGTGGTGTTTTGGAGTGTCCCATGTGGAGATGTGGCCCCGGGTGTTTGCCCGCAGGGTGGCCTGGCCCGCCGCACCCCAAAGCCGTTGTGCGCGTCACTCTGCCTTTTCCCCCCATCCCGGTGCGCCGTGTAGGCCCGCCGAGAAGTTCGCCGTGTTTGATCTCCCGTTCTTCCAAGATCACCCCCACTTCTTGAGCCTGTCCGTCCCGATTGCGTTGTCTTGCGCGGTGGCCGGCCTTGGGATGTGCTTCCTGAACGAGTCCCACCCCAGGCTCATCAAGCGATCCCCAGCCGAGGACAAGGGGCATCCGGCGATGGTTGTACCGGATGCTGATGTCGCGCAGGTGTGCCCCTCGTGGCGGTCACCGGGCGCACCTCGTCCCGCGCTCATCCCTTGCGCAGGCACGAGCACGACCCGTGTGACCGTTCCTTTTGGGACCGCCACTTTTGTGGCCCCCGCTGTGCGGCCGCAAGACGGAGAGCCCATTGCGTGTGGGCGCCCCCCGTCCCGCTTCATGTCCATGTCTCAGCACGGCCTTCTTTGCGCACGGCGACGGCGTAGACTTCGTATTGCTGTCGTTGTCAGGGCCGAGGGGCGCGCTTGCCCAAAGGGGGTAAGTGCCAGTAGCTCCCACTCCCTCGGAGTTCGTTAGCCCCATGTACATAATTTGGTTTGGCTGGTGGCACCACTTGTGGGGAGGGGGTGTTCCATGAAGGCGGAGAAGCTGCCGTGCAGTCGCTCTTTTGGGTGGCATACCCCTGGTCACCGGCCGCGATCACTCGGCTGTGATCACCCCTTATGATGGGTGGGACCACTGGTACATGGGCCTTCATGGGGTCAATTTGGGAGTTGCCTCCTCGCACCCGCCTCGGCGCCTGTACCAAAGGGCTGATGCAAACTCCCCTTGCCAACACTGGGGGGCGCCGTGCCCCTGGGGCGGCGGTGTCCGCAGGTTGCATGTGTGTTGCTTTGGGGGATGGTTTGTAGTCCGGAAAACTCAGTGGACAACGTCTCCCATGCATTGTTTTGTGGAGAACTGGCTCTTGGGCAGTTTGATTTTCCTTCTTTTGGCTGAGGTGATGATATGTTGGAGCCAGACCGGCAAGGCCGGCCCCAGAGTTTTGCTTAACAACTCAGCATCTGCTGAGGGGGGATGGGGGGGGTCTGACACCCCCTCGGACCCCCCCCCCCCCGAAGTGATTGGGCAAATTTTCTTCGGCCCCTCTAACAACTCAGGGTCTCCTGAGGGGAGCCCCCCCCCCCCCTCGGGACCCCCCCATCCCCCCCCCACCCCCCCCCCTTTAAGAAAAACTCTGGCCCGCCCCTGCAGGCAGCCGCAGGCCCGTTTTTGCCCATTCAACTTCCCCAAGTTTTGTGGCGGGAACTACGGCGTGTGGACTGCGCGCGTTGCGCCAGCGCCCGGGCTATGTTGCCGCGCTGTGCTATTGCTCTTTGGCTGACGAAGGCCGGACAGCGTTTGGCACCGTGTCACTGGTTTCTGGTGTGCACTGCGGGTGATATTGTTTGGGGGGGGGTGCGTCCCCACGAGGGCACCAGGCGAGGCCGAATTGTGTTTGGACATCCTCAACGTTTTGGCCAATTTTGAGGGGGGGGGGGTGAGGGGGAGGACCGCGGCTGGACGCCCCCTGTGGGCTATGCCGCCACGTTGCGATTGACCTTTGGGACACTGCCGACCAATCGAGGGCATTCTGTGGGCAATTCGCGCGGGCGGCTCCGCGGCGCGATCCGTAGAGAGAGTCCGGAGGGTGACGGCCATCGTTGGATTGTGGCCAAGCACGGCGACCGCGTGTTGCCCTCCTGGACCGGGGTGCCCGTGCCTGTGCAATGGGGGGGGGGGGGGGGGCTTCACGCAAGACGGCGGCAACGTGTTTGGGTTGTGCTTCTGAGGACTGGGCAAATGTTTTGGCGGATCGCGGCGGTTGGAGTGTGCACCCCCGAAACCCCTGCGTTCTATCGCAGCCCGTGACGCGCGCGCGAGCGCAGGCCTGTCCGAATGCGGGTGTCCGGTTGGGCCCCACTTTCGTTTCAGGCGTTTTGCCGGTACTTTTGGACTGGGGCTGGGCTGTCGCGGACCACACACGCGTCCTTCGTCGCGTGCGATTCCCGCAGGAAAGTGTGACGCGGGCCATGGTCCAGGCCCTCAGCACCACCAAGGGGGCCCTCAGCATCACGCTCTACGCCATCCTCGGGGGGGCTTTCGCGGGCTTTGCCCAGGTGTTCCCTCTTTGGATCAAGAGCTCTGCTGGCTTTGGGTTGAATGCGAGGTGTGTGCCCCGGCGTGCCATGCCAGCGTGGGGCTGGCGCGTGTTCGGCACGGCTGTCCTTGAGAACCCCAATTGTTTGGAGAAGGACAGCCCTTAAAGACAGCCCCCAAGGACCACCAACCGCCAACCGCCAACCGCCACCAACTGCCAACTGGCAATCGCCAACCGCCAACCGCCGCCAACCGCCAACCATTGTTCAACACTGTTTCTGTGGTCTTGTGTCTTGCCCATGTCTTGACCATACAGCAGAGAGAGCGTCCCCGTGAACCTCGTTTCTGTTGGCGTTACGACCCCTTTTTTCCATACGGACAGCCCGGGTGTTCGGGGTGCGTGTGTTGGGCGGCGCAGCCCCACGCAGCGCTTGCCGACGCCCTTCAACGGTTCGTCAGTTGACCATCAAATGTCGGCGGTTGACGGTTGACCGTCGGCAGTTCCGGGTTCACCGCCTGCACCACTTCACTGGACCTGGAAACTCCGCTGTGACTGTCGTATGACGCACAGGAAAAGCAGCTGTCGTCTATGTGGCCCTTGATCAGAGGCAGACGGGCGACGGTTCAGGGCTCCGGACTGGTACAACGATGTCGCTTCGTCGTGCCGGTGGTCGTGAAGTTGGGTGGGTGGTGGGGGGGGTATGAGGGCACAAAAAGGTTGTGTACCTAAAATGGGCCTCTCATTTGTGGCTTTCTATTCAAAGATTCATTTTTCCCCAGAGGAAACTTTTTTTGGTTTTGGGTGGGGGGGTGGTTTGGCCTGGGGGGGGGGGGGTCCGCCAGATCACCCCCCCCCCCCTCCTCGGACCCCCCCCCCCTTAAGTGATTGGGCAAATTTTGCTCCGGGTCTTCAGCCAATCAAAAAAATTTTCTGGCACCTTCAGCGCAAGTCAGTTTACGCCAAAAAATTTGTTTGGCGCCTTCAGCGCCTCTAACAACTCAGGGTCTCCTGAAGGGGGGGGGGGGGGTCCCCCCCACAGCTCCCCCCCCCCCCCTTCAGGAAAACTCCGAAGTGGTGTGTAGTACGCGAAGCAAAGCAGCTTCTACTCCGTCTTGTGGGCCTTTGGGGGGTCCAGTCCTTCCGGTAGTTCTTCTCTGGCAGAAGCGCCGAGAGTTCTGTTCTGGGCACCGGTCGACCCGCACACAACGCCCGGCCTGCACCCACACCCCCTCCGAGGGCAGCAAGCCGCAGTGCCAACGGTGCACCACGCGGGCCCAGGATCCGCCCACCGCTCGAGCCCCCACGTCATGTCTGCAGCCAACAAGGCATGATCATGATGTGGTCTGGCCCTGTGCAGATCCTGACATGCCCGACACTGGGCCCGCTCCTCGTCTCGTGGATGGGCTTCCGGCGCTCATGGGCTCTTGAGACTATTTTCTTGGGGACGGTGCTGGTGCTCGTCCCATGGATTCGTGAGGTATGTGATGCCAGGGCTGGTGTCCGATAGCAGATAGCAGCAGCTTAGCCTGTTTGTTCAGTGAGCGTCTTGGTGTGGCATCTTTGGGGGGCAAGCCGCTGCACATTGGGTTTTGTTGGGACTGGCCGAAACACATCACCAGCACAGTGCGGAGTTCCAAGGTACGGGGGGCCTGGAAACTGGGACAGTCAGCATCATGCAGGCCATTTCCATCTCTGCGTGCAGTCACAGGGCCGCACAGGGCATGGGCCATGGGCACGCAAGGCTGCAGGGTGCAGTGGGAGCTGTACAGGAAAGGGCTCTTGTGGCAGCGGTGTATGGAAAGGGTCTGAACATTGATGCTGTGTGGACAGAGCGGCAGAGAGGTGATGTATGTTCGTGAACACCATGATGTGGTGTCAAATGGTATTGGGCGTCACACACACACACGCGCTTACACACCCCGACCCGGGGACCCCAGTGTGGCCAAACAGGCTCAACCGGGAGACTTGATACAAATGGTGAAACCCCCGCCCCACACACGCGCACACACGGACACACACACAAACCTCTTGTTGCATTGTTGCATGTCCATAGAGGAAAGTGCCTCCACCCCAAGTTCTGGCACCCAAGTTCTGGGCCAGCCAGTAGTGCGCCCGCTGGCAGAATGGCAGAACATATGGTTCGGCCGTCATGCAGTAGGAAGTAGGAGTTGAACCTCGCAGTTTGTGCATTGAAAAGTCTTGGGCGTTACACACACACACACACACACCTACCTAACATCTAGGTTATTTTTCAGTGACCAGGCGCCCGGTATCGAGCCTGCCCCCCCCCCCCCCTCTCCTTGAGTCTTCAGGGATGCACTGGGCTGGGATGTGGGGAGCGGTAGGGCACACGAGCATGCAATGTGTGTCTTGTTGTTCTGTGGATGGTTCTGAGGGCAGGAGCCGTGGTGTGTTGGCGGCATCTGTACTTATGGCGTCGGCCCACTGGGCAGCCCCACCTGCAGGGCAGAACAATCGAACTCATGGTTTGCAGCAGTGGTAGAACTTTAGGATTGTTGAACCTCGCAGTTGGAGCAGATTCGAATGGATTCCTTGGCGCGCACACACACACACACACACACACACACACACACACACACACACACACACACACACACACACACACACACACACACACACACACACACACACACACACACACACACACACACACACACACACAAACACTGGGGACATCGCCAAATCGAGTAGGCCGTGGAGGCCGCCTCGCTCCGTGAGCACCACCAGCTGTGAAAGCCCCAGTACACGCACAACACACGGGGCAACATGGCGATGACGGGCTCGTTGAACTAATACCGTGGAGCTGGAACAGGCGGAAGTCACGGAGCCACCACCCCACTTCCAGGGTGGTCCTGGGGCAGCGAGCCAGGGTCTGGCCTCGAGTGCATATCGCACTGGTCGAGGGGCAGCACAGGGACGCAGCCCTGGCCTGCACCGTGGGCCTCACCAATGGGGGAGCGACCAGACCCGAGGACGCCAGTGTGGGCATACAGGCTCAACCGGGAGACCTGCTTAAAAATGGTAATCCCCCCCCCCCACACACAGAGTTTGTATGTTTGTGTGCTCGTTAGCACACAAACACTGGGATGCGATACATGCCTCAACAGCCGAGATGGCTTCCTCAGACAGCATGGTGCTCCGCTACAGAGCGTCTCCCAAGTCATAGTATCACAGGAAACCACAAGCAGACTTTTTTGTTTTGCTCTGCAAGGCCAAGACGGCCAGTAGGACTGTTGGATCCTGGTGCGGCACCCTTGCCTGCCTTCGTCTCCATCAGAACGAAAGATTTCTTGCAATGCTTTGTGGCTCCTGAGTTCTCTTGTTCCCCGCTGTACCGCTGTGTTGTGGTTTTGTCCTGGTTCCCATGGACTCAAGTATTATGCCCACTTAGGGCGTGCTTAAGTGTGCTGTTGCCGACATGAGTTGAAGGCACGAATGTCTTTTTTCGGGCCATCTCCGTTTGAGATCGTCCGTAATTCAATTCCTCTTCAACGGCTGTTTTGGTTTGTGCTCTTGTTTTATTATTGCGGTTCCCGATGTGTGTGTGTGTGTGTGTGTGTGTGTGTCCGTGGTACTGAGTGTGTTGGGGTGCACACCTATGAACACATCTTGTGCAAACCCTCTGCCCTGCCAACAATTCACAGTCTGCTGGCCATCTGCACAGGTTGTGGGTTCCCAGAGCAGTGTGGCGGTGTCGCTCAGTGTGGTGTTCATTGCTCTGAACGTGCCATACCAAATGGCGCTGTCCACCAATTGCGTATTCCTGAGCAACGCCGTGCCAGCCAGCGCCCGGGGGGCGTTTGTGGGGTTGGCCCACGCAGTCACATCGGCTTCACGGCTGGTGATTCCATCCGCCGTGTCCTCGCTCTTCGCATGGTCATTGCACCAGGTAGATGCCACACTCCTGTTCCCTGCAAGCGCACCTAGTTCTGGAGGGCATAGGATGCAGGGGTGGCCAGGCCTCAAGTCATCCCGGGTGATCAGGTTGCTTGTGAACAGCTGTTGACAACCAACCCGTGACCATTGGCTAGAAGCCATCTACGGCAGGGCAGGGGGGGTCTTTGGGGGTGTTTCTGCACAGCGCCCAAGAGTAAGTTAGCTTTCCCATGACCACCCTGAGAACCATCCACTACTGCGGGAGCTACGTCGACAGGGCAAAAACAGCAGGTTTAGACAGCAATCTGGCATTTTTAGTGGGAAATACAGTTTGTTTTGACACGTTATCTGCCCAATGTCAGTTGCAGAAATACATTGGTGAGCATACAGGAGACAATGAGGGCTCCTCCCCTGCGGTGCGCCTGCAGCACGCCTTGGGAATAATTCCGGCAGCAAACAAGATAGGGAATTCATTGTCATTGTATTGACTATTGTATTGTATTGTCTTGTCTTGACTAGAACGTGCTAGGCTAGATTAGAACAATACTAGAACGAGAAACCAGACTGCAAACTTGCCATCGAATTGATTGTATTGTCGTGCATGCTTCTTGTAGGTGCCCATGGTGCATTGTTGCATGTGTATTTCATCACACTCAGATTTCCTATTGCATTCCACTCATGAAACCCTCCGCCACCACCTCCCGTGCACCATCCTCAACCGGGGAGATCAATGTGCACCCCCCCCACCCTACCCCAACAAACTCAGTAGCTTTTGCACAGGCAAGTACTCCAAATGGTCGTGGAATGGTGGTTTTTCCTTCTTGTTGCAGGTTTCACTGTTTCTGCAGTTTAAGAGATTTGTTCCTGTCCTGTAGCGGCTGCGGCGCATAGGTGTAGCCCCCAATATCATTGCGTTTCACAAAAAAAAATGCTATCTCGAATTGCCTCGAACGTTCCTCAGCTGCCCCAACCGCAACATTTGCCTTCATTTCTTGATTATCAGGAAGGCACCATTGATTTCGGGAAGGGCAGGGGTGTCACCCCCTTTGAGGCAAGGCGTTTGTGAGTGGACAAGCGTTGTTGTCTCATTGGTGGTGCAGTGCGTCGTGCACAACCACCGTTGGTGTGGCGCTGTGGGCAGTTCGCCTCATGGCCGTTGGCTGTCATACAACCGCCCTCTTTTGACCCGCAACGGCCATTGCACTGGGGCATTTACTAGTTTTGTGTGGCAAAAGCCGTGTGGGTCCAATTATGCTACGAACTGTGTGGGACACATTGGGCCACGTTCTCCATGCCAAAACACCATGGCCTCAGCGTCGGGTCTTACCGTGTGCCGCAGCTCGCTAACCCGCTGCACACCGCATCTTGAACAGACACTTGCAACGCTCACATTGTGGCTCAGAGATTTTGGGACCCATTGCGCTGGGATATTTGGGACAGAACGTGTCCGTTTGCATTTGTCCCGGATTGAGCCCCCTCCCCGTCTGTCCCCTCCAAGCCCCATATCCGGGTATTATGACCCCCTCTGGTGACTGTTGCTCGGACGCCAACCCAACTTTGTCCAAGCCATCCCTTATTCGAGCCCAAGCCTGATTGCCTCATGGGATGGTCTTGTTTTGGAACCTGATGATGACTTCATACAGGAGACATAAGAAGAGGAGACAAAAAACCTCGTTGTCCTCCCTTTGGGCCAAGGAATAGATACACCACTGTCTTGCAGGAAAGTCATTGTTTTGCTGCTGGTGTTGGTTCGGGGCTATAAGATTTCGTTTGGGCACAAGCCAAGGGGGGGGGGGGGTTTGGCACAAGGCCTTGGTGGTTGGCCAAGGAGGGGGGGGGGGGCTAAAATATGCGGAGCTTTATAAGATGCTTGGGGTACAATGATGGAAGGGGGTGGTGTGCCAATACCCACGGTTGGTAGTGGTTGCTTGAGTGGTAGGGACGGTCCTGCATGTTTGAATGACAGCTCTCCTCTCTGCCACAGCCCCGATACAACAGCCCACATTGCTATAGAACAGCTCCCAACATCTCTACTTGATACGGCTGCTCTCAACACCTCTCCTAATTCATGCAGCCCCACCCCCTGAAATTGGAGACCCTTTGTGCGCTATGATCCCCCGAATGCTGCCGCATTTGGCTGTTGAACACCACTTTGCTACCTGCTGCTACCCAGCGCCTGCACCCCTGGACTCTTGGGACTGCTGCAGTGCACGCGCATCTTTCAGGGATTCTCATGGCCCCTGAACTACCATTTCAGCTTCTACATTCTTGGGGGCAGTCTGCTCTTGGCATACCTCCTGAGCCTGTGGTTGCCTGGCAGCATCGAGCACAAATATGAGGAGCCCACATCTGAAGACGATGAGGAGCCATTGATTGAGAAATGAGGAAGGTTTGGAAAGCTCTGATGCAGGATCAGTTTCGCAGGATGGCATGACCACATCAGCGCGTGTGCAGTGCAGCTGTTGAGAACAACGGGACAATGAGTCAGGAAAGGAAGCTTTACATGGCCGTTGTTTAGTGGATCCGTCATGCTCTGTGGTAACTACATGGATGTAGGCGTACGGGTGGTTGGAAGCTGTGAGGGCTCTGGTGTGTGGTGTGGGGGTGATGTGGTTTTGGGGGTGGTGGGAGCCATGGGTGTGCCGAGCGGTGGAGTTCCAGACAGCCATCCCTCCAGGGTCCCCACAGCGACTCCATGTGGGCGTGGCGGGATGTGCCTGTGATCTGCTTCCAGCAGCGCACTATCAGTGCGTCATTGGCTTGCTGAAGTGTCGCTGTAGGTGTGGTGTGTTGTGGTGTGGTGTGGTGTGGTGTGGTGTGGTGTGGTGTGGTGTGGTGTGGTGTGGTGTGGTGTGGTGTGGTGTGGTGTGGTGTGGTGTGGTGTGGTGTGGTGTGGTGTGGTGTGGTGTGGTGTGGTGTGGTGTGGTGTGGTGTGGTGTGGTGTGGTGTGGTGTGGTGTGGTGTGGTGTGGTGTGACTGGTGATGTGGTGTGGTGTGGTGTGGTGTGGTGTGGTGTGACTGGTGATGTGGTGTGGTGTGGTGTGGTGTGGTGTGGTGTGGTGTGGTGTGGTGTGGTGTGGTGTGGTGTGGTGTGGTGTGGTGTGGTGTGGTGTGGTGTGGTGTGGTGTGGTGTGGTGTGGTGTGGTGTGGTGTGGTGTGGTGTGGTGTGGTGTGGTGTGGTGTGACTGGTGATGTGGTGTGGTGTGGTGTGGTGTGGTGTGGTGTGACTGGTGATGTGGTGTGGTGTGGTGTGGTGTGGTGTGGTGTGACTGGTGATGTGGTGTGGTGTGGTGTGGTGTGGTGTGGTGTGGTGTGGTGTGGTGTGGTGTGGTGTGGTGTGGTGTGGTGTGGTGTGGTGTGGTGTGGTGTGGTGTGGTGTGACTGGTGATGTGGTGTGGTGTGGTGTGGTGTGGTGTGGTGTGACTGGTGATGTGGTGTGGTGTGGTGTGGTGTGGTGTGGTGTGGTGTGGTGTGGTGTGGTGTGGTGTGGTGTGGTGTGGTGTGGTGTGGTGTGGTGTGGTGTGGTGTGGTGTGGTGTGGTGTGGTGTGGTGTGGTGTGACTGGTGATGTGGTGTGGTGTGGTGTGGTGTGATGTGGTGTGGTGTGGTGTGGTGTGGTGTGGTGTGGTGTGGTGTGGTGTGGTGTGGTGTGGTGTGGTGTGGTGTGACTGGTGATGTGGTGTGGTGTGGTGTGGTGTGGTGTGATGTGGTGTGGTGTGGTGTGGTGTGGTGTGGTGTGGTGTGGTGTGGTGTGGTGTGGTGTGGTGTGGTGTGGTGTGGTGTGGTGTGGTGTGGTGTGGTGTGACTGGTGATGTGGTGTGGTGTGGTGTGGTGTGATGTGGTGTGGTGTGGTGTGGTGTGGTGTGGTGTGGTGTGGTGTGGTGTGGTGTGACTGGTGATGTGGGCTGGGATATGTAGAATGGATGGATCAAGTAGAGGAGTGGAGGAAGCAAATTGTGGGTTGGATGAAGCACTAGTGCAACCCCCTTCCCCCCCGAATCGGGACCCGATTCCCCCGATTCGCCCCGATTTATTAGCCCGATTCCGTAGGTTCCAGTACTGAACACCAGAAACAGGCATTCTAGCGGAGGTGGGCGGCCTTTGGTGAGAAGTGTCTTTACTTTGTTTGTTCAAAGATGAACGGTGATTCTGATGGCAGAGTGTGCTGTTATAAAAAAAGGGTCAGAGTAGTCACGGACCCTGGGGCACCTGAGCAAGCCCTACTCGCAGCACGACACCCAGACCTTTCAACGGAGGAACTATGTGTGTGTTACCTGCAACCGTCCCGTTTCTCTGCCACGGCAACACCAAGAACAACATTGGCTGCCGCACTACCGGTATTCCAGTCGAACACTGATGGTCAGTGATGGTCGGGTGCTGCTGCGGATGTGTTCATGCGGAGGGGTGTCATCTGTCAGCGAGGTGCACAGCTGAGCGCTGGCAGACAAGGGTGTCAATCGCCCTGAGATCCCAGCCCAGTGTGCACCGAGGCACTTCGGGCCCCACCCACATCCCTTGGCTGTCTGCATGTCCATCAGAGTGGAAACCACCAGAGTGGCACCTTCATAAGACCATTGTCTCCGGGTGCTCTACAAAAGCACAGATCCGAGGGCTGCTGCGGGCTTGTCCTTAGGGACACCCACGGCGTTGGGAGTATTATCGATGGCGATAAGGGGGCTATTGATGGCGGTTGGAAGGGTCACCGATGCGGGGTCGCGGCTGGCGGTTGGCGGGGTCGCGCATGGTGGTTGGACGGTTACGGATGGCGGTTGTAAGATGAAAGGTGGCATTTGAAGGCAGACTGACCTCCCTGTGATAGCGGCTGACCCCAACCGACGGCCTTGGGGGGCTAACCCGCGGTGCCTAACGGCTGCGTTGGGGGGGGGGGGGGGGGTGGCAAGAGAAGGGGCGACGCCATATCGGAAGCAAAGGCGGTCCATCAGTGTTTATCACTGGGCACGGCTCAGTGCATGCGATGATCAGATGCCGATGTGGCCAGCGCCCCCTGCCCCAGTGGGACAAACATTCCACTCTGACCCACAAATAACGCCCCTTCCCCCCAACTCCCAAGAGGCACCAACTGCAGGTCGCCCCACATGACATGGCACTGGGCACTGGGTGTGCCCCACGGTACCAACCCCGTCTGTATGAAGCACCCCCTCCCCACCGCCAGTGTACTGAAGAGGCTTGCCCCCCCGCCCCCAATCCCCAGCAGGTGTACTTGACTCCCAACATCTTGTTTCCCCTGGGGACGTGTGGTGAACAACACGCTTGTCTCTCCGGCCGGAATGACCTACCGACCCCAGC
Source organism: Eutreptiella sp. 'Long Island Sound 2002' (assembly GCA_964036045.1). NCBI lineage: Eukaryota > Euglenozoa > Euglenophyceae > Eutreptiales > Eutreptiaceae > Eutreptiella > Eutreptiella sp. 'Long Island Sound 2002'. The sequence goes on along the minus strand of OZ038397.1, from coordinate 26,254,052 downwards.
CCCCGCCCCCCCGCCGCCAAGTGGCTGTCCGGCTGATCCACAGTTGAGCGCAATAGCAGGGCGATGGCACAGTTTGCCATTTATTGTTTGCCGTTTATTCCCTTACCAAGGCGTGGGGTGGCCCAGGGATGCATTGGAAGGAGGGGAGCCCCACCCCCACCCCGCCTTGGGGCGCCCAGCCAATGCCCAGCCACTGTCCCCCGAACGGCAAGTGCCGGCTTCAATGGCACCTGTAACCGACGGTAACCGCCCCCAACCGCTTTGGCAACCTCTTCCAACCGCCTATCTCACTGCTTCTGGGGCCGCCTCTGAGGTCCCTTCCCTTCCAATGCATCCATGGGCGTGGGCCCTGGCCTCGCTGGGGTCAAACCCTTCACCCCGAATCAGGGGACCCAAAGCGGCTGCCCACTATAATTTTGCTCCTGTCGCCCGCGCCTCCGCGTTGCCACTTGCCCACAAAACACGTGACAGTCAAGAGGCTGGAGGGCGTCCCAGTGGCCTCACGGGTGCCATTACTGAGCACCACTTGCGGACACAATAGCGCACCATCGGGCGTGTTTCCGACCACCGCTGTGGCAAACCTGGGGTTTATACCCTCGACCTTGGAGTCCGGGGAGTGCCCGGCGGCCGCGGGTCTGTGCACCCGGACTTCCCGTGCAACGGTTTTCGTAACCGCCAGCAACTGCCCACAAACCTCACAATGATCGGCGCCGCACTGATCGCTTGTATGTGTGCTGCGGTCTCCCGGACTCCATCCCCCCTTTTGAAGCCGCATGATTGTGTCCCGTCCGGCGACTGGCGACTGACTCACTCAGAGACGTGCCGGGGGGACTTGCGCGGCCGGCGTGTGCCACACTGCAGAGCCCTGGCCCACGCGTGTGACGCCTGCGTTGGGGTGTCCGTGTGGCTGGTCGCCAACGAGGACTGGCAGATGGGTGCCACACGTCATATGTGTGTTTACGGTGAGTCAACCCTTCGACTGTAGTCTTGGAGCCCCTGCACGCCTCCTTCGTCACAGTTGCTGACAGAGGCTCAGCGGGAGAGAGTGTCTGTCCTGCGTGCACTGGGCGTGCCGGCGACATGCATAATTATAACACCTAAAGCAAACCCCAATGGGCCCTAAAGAGCGCATATTTTACCTCGAGTTCGCGTACCTGAGGAGTACAAATCGCGAGGCAAGACACATCCCCAGACTCTGACACGGAGGTCACGGCCGCAGCCACCTGCGCCCGGGGCAGGCACTCCCTTTGAGACCTCGTGGCCCACTATAAAGTTGTGGATACACCCCTGTATTGTGCCTGCTCACATAAAACCCTCCTGCCGGCAACCACTGGCTTGCACGATGCCCTCCCATCGAGCCTCGAATCAGAACACCAACAATGCCTGTACTGCACCATTGGGGCTCACTGTTGTACATGCTCAAGGACACCCTGAACTCCATGACACCAGGTGCCGTGTGAATCATGACGGCTTCGAATAAGAACAATACAGCATTGGTATGCGCTAGACATGATGCACCAAAAAAGGCAGGGTGGCCAGCAGTTAGGCAACATCCAACACTAGATGCGCCGCACGCGGGGCCTGCTGTACCTGAAGTGCGGTGAATCCCAGGCAGCCGGTAGTAGTTTTTTTTTTGGCTCTGGGCAGTGCAGCCTATTTTCAAGGCTTTCAATACCATTTGAAACTACAAGTGCCAGATGCAGTTATGAAAACATTTTGCCATGCAGCTCCTCTCCACTCTGGCGACCCTGGTGGGGCTCTTTCATGCACCGGGAAATGGGGTTGTTTCCAGGCGAAATAGGCGAAAACGCGCAGTGGTGCGCCCGCGGTACAACATCCCCCTCGGAACTCGGAGCAAGGGCAGGTAGGGAAGTTCATGTGATTTGGGAGGATGCCATGCTGTGCACAGATTGTGACTATGGGGGTGCACTTTGCGCTGTGCGAAAAGTCGGCTGTCTTCCACCACCGGTAGCCACGGGCCCCAGGGCCCTGAATTCCGCACCCCCGACGCTGTTTTGAATTGATCATGCACGCTTCTGTAGGGGGGTAGTTTGCAGGGGTGTTCCCGGGATGAACAACGTAATAATTGGTGCTGTGCGCGCGCTGTGCGAAAACGACCCCTATGTGGCCTCCGAAGGGGACACATACAAGTCGCAGCTCTGTGTTACCGAGAATTTTTGTGGGACTCAGAGACAGCACCTCACACCTGGCGGGCACAGTGTGATATTCTCCTTTGCATACACCATCAAAGGGCTGTTCCTGTATAGCAACTGAACCGAAACTCAACACAGCGATGCCTTATTTCAAACAAACAGGCGGCCCATCCTGTCCAGAGGAAAATCGGGAGACTCCACGAGAAGAGACGCCTGCGTTCCAGCAGGGCAGCTTGGAACTGGTTCTTTGGCTTTTGGTGTACAGTTGTGTTGCACCTGCAATCCATACAGCACCGAGCGTGGTACAAAGACAACAGATCATGGCGCACTACAAGCCCCAGGCACGAGGCCTGGTGGTGGCCACTGGCTGGTGGCACTGGAAGAGAGGGCACTCAATGAGGTAGACAAACATGAAAAGCTACGAGATGCAAGAAGAGCACAACCAGAGTATAAAATTGCCACATACTGGATGGCGGGAGGAGCCAGGTAAGGCTGCAAGGAGTCCGTAGGAGGAAACACTACCTCAGACTCCAGTGAGGCAAAATTGGGGTTGGCACTGCCCAATCTACTAAGCGAAGCAAGGGACCTCACAGGGGAACACCACACATGGCAGGGGCAGCAGTGTGCTCTGCCAGGAATATGGTGCTGGAAACATTTGTCGATGTGGTGAGTGCGGCTGTCAGATCGATGCCAGCAGCAACATCCCAGGATGGTGTGACAGATATTAAAAAAAGGCCTGCACGTAAGACCATAATGGCAGGTGTGGCAAAGTCATGCAAATACATACAAAACCACACGTGGGCCCAATCACGAACCAAATGATGGAGCAGTGGCACAAGAGACTTGCGATGTGCTGCTAAGGAAGTGCACCGTCCAACAAAATGGGCGGTGTGACGAGGGACTGAGAATGCAAGCGAAAACATTGATGTGTATGCCATGACATATTGGCCAGTGCTACAAACGCGTACCCTGTTGTGCTCTTGTGGCGGCTGTGTCCAAGGTGTTCATAGCTCACCGGTTGGTGACCTCGTGAAAGCGTCCGGCCGCGATCCCCCATGTCGCGCAAGCTTGCTGCTTGTGACTAGAAGGGGGGGGGGTTTCCACCCCCCCCCCTTCTAGTCACAAGCAGCAAGCTTCAGTCATTGTGCCTCACGCACACTGGGAAGCCCATGGGCGTGGCAGTCTCCCACTGCATAACCTGGTTTCAGACTCAGCCAATCCTCTCACTACGTGTCAGATCCGCTACCACAGTCATTTGTGGGATCATCGTAGCACTGGACAGCTCTGAACCGTGATCCCGAGGGGTCACCTCGAGTACTGTGAAGTGAGCAGGCTACGCCAGCTCATCTTGGTCTGAGCCAAAAAAAAATAGAAGGGGGGGGGGGGTTCCACTCTCGACCCCAAAAGGGGTGTAACCCCATGCCCTTTGCACCAGCTCAGTGACCCTAACCCCACCCCGAGTGCGGCTGCCCAATGGAGCCCCCTCAGGGAAAGGGAGGGCAAACCGAAGCATATCCCCGAGCATCTCCTTGGGGCACAATCCCAATGTGAGCTTCGTGATTCACAGGCCGCGCTCTGGCGCTGGGAGGCGCATATGGACGGGGAAAATGGGTGTGGCGTTTTACAGAGTGATGGGGTTTTCCTATCCCAGGCTGGCTGGATCGCACCAATCTCGTGGTCTGCAAACTTGATCCTCCAACTTCATCTGGATGCATGGATTCAGGAGATAGTTCTGTTGCAGCGTGTGGCCTGTCCCGCCAGCAGCTGGCGGAGGATCGCCCCCCACCGTCGTGGCGCTTGGCACACCTCAGGTGACATGGGTGTCCCTGCTTCGACTCACCAAACCTGACGATGTCCACGTCCTCAATGTATGGAAGTGGATGGCCAGGATGGTCTTACCGTAGGGCAGGGCCGTCCTTAAGGGACGAGATTTTTTTTTCGTTAAGGACAGCCCTTAAGGACAGCCCCTAGAGGCATTTTTGCCCCGGCCGAACGTGCGCCATGTCTACCCCCCCCGGCCCTCTGTTGGGCACCACTTCTGATTTTGCCCCCCGCTCTGCAGCGGTGGGGATCCCCGATACGGCAGGGGTGAGGTAGCCATTTTGTCCACTTGTGGACCACTTCTGATTTTGCCCCCCGCTCTGCAGCGGTGGGGATCCCCGATACGGCAGGGGTGAGGTAGCCACTTTGCCCACTTGTGGGCCACTTATGATTTTGCCCCCCGCTCTGAAGCGGTGGGGATCCCCGATATGGTAGGGGTGAGGTAGCCATTTCGCCCGCTTGTGGGCCACTTCTGATTTTGCCCCCCGCTCTGCAGCGGTGGGGATCCCCGATACGGCAGGGGTGAGGTGGCCATTTCGCCCACTTGTGGGCCACTTCTGATTTTGCCCCCCGCTCTGCAGCGGTGGGGATCCCCGATACGGCAAGGGTGAGGTAGCCACTTTGCCCACTTGTGGGCCACTGCTGATTTTGCCCCCCGCTCTGCAGCGGTGGGGATCCCCGATACGGCAGGGGTGAGGTAGCCACTTTGCCCACTTGTGGACCACTTCTGATTTTGCCCCCCGCTCTGCAGCGGTGGGGATCCCCGATACGGCAGGGGTGAGGTAGCCACTTTGCCCACTTGTGGGCCACTTCTGATTTTGCCCCCCGCTCTGCAGCGGTGGGGATCCCCGATACGGCAGGGGTGAGGTAGCCATTTTGCCCACTTGTGGGCGACTTCTGATTTTGCCCCCCACTCTGCAGCGGTGGGGATCCCCGATACGGCAGGGGTGAGGTAGCCATTTCGCCCACTTTTGGGCCACTTCTGATTTTGCCCCCCGCTCTGCAGCGGTGGGGATCCCCGATACGGCAGGGGTGAGGTAGCCATTTCGCCCACTTGTGGGCCACTTCTGATTTTGCCCCCCGCTCTGCAACGGTGGGGATCCCCGATACGGCAGGGGTGAGGTAGCCATTTCGCCCGCTTGTGGGCCACTTCTGATTTTGCCCCCCGCTCTGCAGCGGTGGGCATCCCCGATACGGCAGGGGTGAGGTAGCCACTTTGCCCACTTGTGGGCCACTTCTGATTTTGCCCCCCGCTCTGCAGCGGTGGGGATCCCCGATACGGCAAGGGTGAGGTAGCCATTTCGCCCACTTGTGGGCCACTTCTGATTTTGCCCCCCGCTCTGCAGCGGTGGGGATCCCCGATACGGCAGGGGTGAGGTAGCCACTTTGCCCACTTGTGGACCACTTCTGATTTTGCCCCCCGCTCTGCAGCGGTGGGGATCCCCGATACGGCAGGGGTGAGGTAGCCACTTTGCCCACTTGTGGGCCACTTCTGATTTTGCCCCCCGCTCTGCAGCGGTGGGGATCCCCGATACAGCCGGGGTGAGGGAGCCACTTTGCCCACTTGTGGGCCACTTCTGATTTTGCCCCCCGCTCTGCAGCGGTGGGGAACCCCGATACGGCAGGGGTGAGGTAGCCACTTTGCCCACTTGTGGACCACTTCTGATTTTGCCCCCCGCTCTGCAGCGGTGGGGATCCCCGATACGGCAGGGGTGAGGTAGCCATTTCGCCCACTTGTGGGCCACTTCTGATTTTGTCCCCCGCTCTGCAGCGGTGGGGATCCCCGATACGGCAGGGGTGAGGTAGCCATTTCGCCCACTTGTGGGCCACTTCTGATTTTGCCCCCCGCTCTGCAGCGGTGGGGATCCCCGATACGGCAGGGGTGAGGTAGCCACTTTGCCCATTTGTGGGCCACTTCTCATTTTGCCCCCCGCTCTGCAGCGGTGGGGATCCCCGATACGGCAGGGGTGAGGTAGCCATTTCGCCCACTTTTGGGCCACTTCTGATTTTGCCCCCCGCTCTGCAGCGGTGGGGATCCCCGATACAGCAGGGGTGAGGGAGCCACTTTACCCACTTGTGGGCCACTTCTGATTTTGCCCCCCGCTCTGCAGCGGTGGGGATCCCCGATACGGCAAGGGTGAGGTAGCCATTTCGCCCACTTGTGGGCCACTTCTGATTTTGCCCCCCGCTCTGCAGCGGTGGGGATCCCCGATACGGCAGGGGTGAGGTAGCCACTTTGCCCACTTGTGGACCACTTCTGATTTTGCCCCCCGCTCTGCAGCGGTGGGGATCCCCGATACGGCAGGGGTGAGGTAGCCACTTTGCCCACTTGTGGGCCACTTCTGATTTTGCCCCCCGCTCTGCAGCGGTGGGGATCCCCGATACAGCCGGGGTGAGGGAGCCACTTTGCCCACTTGTGGGCCACTTCTGATTTTGCCCCCCGCTCTGCAGCGGTGGGGAACCCCGATACGGCAGGGGTGAGGTAGCCACTTTGCCCACTTGTGGACCACTTCTGATTTTGCCCCCCGCTCTGCAGCGGTGGGGATCCCCGATACGGCAGGGGTGAGGTAGCCATTTCGCCCACTTGTGGGCCACTTCTGATTTTGTCCCCCGCTCTGCAGCGGTGGGGATCCCCGATACGGCAGGGGTGAGGTAGCCATTTCGCCCACTTGTGGGCCACTTCTGATTTTGCCCCCCGCTCTGCAGCGGTGGGGATCCCCGATACGGCAGGGGTGAGGTAGCCACTTTGCCCATTTGTGGGCCACTTCTCATTTTGCCCCCCGCTCTGCAGCGGTGGGGATCCCCGATACGGCAGGGGTGAGGTAGCCATTTCGCCCACTTTTGGGCCACTTCTGATTTTGCCCCCCGCTCTGCAGCGGTGGGGATCCCCGATACAGCAGGGGTGAGGGAGCCACTTTACCCACTTGTGGGCCACTTCTGATTTTGCCCCCCGCTCTGCAGCGGTGGGGATCCCCGATACGGCAAGGGTGAGGTAGCCATTTCGCCCACTTGTGGGCCACTTCTGATTTTGCCCCCCGCTCTGCAGCGGTGGGGATCCCCGATACGGCAGGGGTGAGGTAGCCACTTTGCCCACTTGTGGACCACTTCTGATTTTGCCCCCCGCTCTGCAGCGGTGGGGATCCCCGATACGGCAGGGGTGAGGTAGCCACTTTGCCCACTTGTGGGCCACTTCTGATTTTGCCCCCCGCTCTGCAGCGGTGGGGATCCCCGATACGGCAGGGGTGAGGTAGCCACTTTGCCCACTTGTGGGCCACTTCTGATTTTGCCCCCCGCTCTGCAGCGGTGGGGATCCCCGATACAGCAGGGGTGAGGGAGCCACTTTGCCCACTTGTGGGCCACTTCTGATTTTGCCCCCCGCTCTGCAACGGTGGGGATCCCCGATACGGCAGGGGTGAGGTAGCCATTTCGCCCACTTGTGGGCCACTTCTGATTTTGCCCCCCGCTCTGCAGCGGTGGGGAACCCCGAAACGGCAGGGGTGAGGTAGCCATTTCGCCCACTTGTGGGCCACTTCTGATTTTGCCCCCCGCTCTGCAGCGGTGGGGATCCCCGATACGGCAGGGGTGAGGTAGCCATTTCGCCCACTTGTGGGCCACTTCTGATTTTGCCCCCCGCTCTGCAGCGGTGGGGATCCCCGATACGGCAGGGGTGAGGTAGCCACTTTGCCCATTTGTGGGCCACTTCTGATTTTGCCCCCCGCTCTGCAGCGGTGGGGATCCCCGATACGGCAGGGGTGAGTTAGCCATTTCGCCCACTTGTGGGCCACTTCTGATTTTGCCCCCCGCTCTGCAGCGGTGGGCATCCCCGATACGGCAGGGGTGAGGTAGCCACCTTGCCCACTTGTGGGCCACTTCTGATTTTGCCCCCCGTCCTGCAGCGGTGGGGAACCCCGATACGGCGGGGGTGAGGTAGCCATTTCGCCCACTTGTGGGCCACTTCTGATTTTGCCCCCCGCTCTGCAGCGGTGGGGATCCCCGATACAGCAGGGGTGAGGTAGCCACTTTGCCCACTTGTGGGCCACTTCTGATTTTGCCCACCGCTCTGCAGCGGTGGGGATCCCCGATACGGCAGGGATGAGGTAGCCACTTTGCCCACTTTCGGGCCACTTCTGTTTTTGCCCCCCGCTCTGCAGCGGTGGGCATCCCCGCTACGGCAGGGGTGAGGTAGCCACTTTGCCCACTTGTGGACCACTTCTGATTTTGCCCCCCGCTCTGCAGCGGTGGGCATCCCCGATACGGCACGGGTGAGGTGGCCATTTCGCCCACTTGTGGGCCACTTCTGATTTTGCCCCCCGCTCTGCAGCGGTGGGGATCCCCGATACGGCTGGGGTGAGGTAGCCACTTTGCCCACTTGTGGGCCACTTCTGATTTTGCCCCCCGCTCTGCAGCGGTGGGGATCCCCGATACGGCAAGGGTGAGGTAGCCATTTCGCCCACTTGTGGGCCACTTCTGATTTTGCCCCCCGCTCTGCAGCGGTGGGGATCCCCGATACGGCAGGGGTGAGGTAGCCACTTTGCCCACTTGTGGACCACTTCTGATTTTGCCCCCCGCTCTGCAGCGGTGGGGATCCCCGATACGGCAGGGGTGAGGTAGCCACTTTGCCCACTTGTGGGCCACTTCTGATTTTGCCCCCTGCTCTGCAGCGGTGGGGATCCCCGATACGGCAGGGGTGAGGTAGCCACTTTGCCCACTTGTGGGCCACTTCTGAATTTGCCCCCCGCTCTGCAGCGGTGGGCATCCCCGATACGGCAGGAGTGAGGTGGCCATTTCGCCCACTTGTGGGCCACTTCTGATTTTGCCCCCCGCTCTGCAGCGGTGGGGATCCCCGATACGGCTGGGGTGAGGTAGCCACTTTGCCCACTTGTGGGCCACTTCTGATTTTGCCCCCCGCTCTGCAGCGGTGGGGATCCCCGATACGGCAAGGGTGAGGTAGCCATTTCGCCCACTTGTGGGCCACTTCTGATTTTGCCCCCCGCTCTGCAGCGGTGGGGATCCCCGATACGGCAGGGGTGAGGTAGCCACTTTGCCCACTTGTGGACCACTTCTGATTTTGCCCCCCGCTCTGCAGCGGTGGGGATCCCCGATACGGCAGGGGTGAGGTAGCCACTTTGCCCACTTGTGGGCCAGTTCTGATTTTGCCCCCCGCTCTGCAGCGGTGGGGATCCCCGATACGGCAGGGGTGAGGTAGCCACTTTGCCCACTTGTGGGCCACTTCTGATTTTGCCCCCCGCTCTGCAGCGGTGGGGATCCCCGATACAGCAGGGGTGAGGGAGCCACTTTGCCCACTTGTGGGCCACTTCTGATTTTGCCCCCCGCTCTGCAACGGTGGGGATCCCCGATACGGCAGGGGTGAGGTAGGCACTTTGCCCACTTGTGGGCCACTTCTGATTTTGCCCCCCGCTCTGCAGCGGTGGGGAACCCCGAAACGGCAGGGGTGAGGTAGCCATTTCGCCCACTTGTGGGCCACTTCTGATTTTGCCCCCCGCTCTGCAGCGGTGGGGATCCCCGATACGGCAGGGGTGAGGTAGCCATTTCGCCCACTTGTGGGCCACTTCTGATTTTGCCCCCCGCTCTGCAGCGGTGGGGATCCCCGATACGGCAGGGGTGAGGTAGCCACTTTGCCCATTTGTGGGCCACTTCTGATTTTGCCCCCCGCTCTGCAGCGGTGGGGATCCCCGATACGGCAGGGGTGAGTTAGCCATTTCGCCCACTTGTGGGCCACTTCTGATTTTGCCCCCCGCTCTGCAGCGGTGGGCATCCCCGATACGGCAGGGGTGAGGTAGCCACTTTGCCCACTTGTGGGCCACTTCTGATTTTGCCCCCCGTCCTGCAGCGGTGGGGAACCCCGATACGGCGGGGGTGAGGTAGCCATTTCGCCCACTTGTGGGCCACTTCTGATTTTGCCCCCCGCTCTGCAGCGGTGGGGATCCCCGATACAGCAGGGGTGAGGTAGCCACTTTGCCCACTTGTGGGCCACTTCTGATTTTGCCCACCGCTCTGCAGCGGTGGGGATCCCCGATACGGCAGGGATGAGGTAGCCACTTTGCCCACTTTCGGGCCACTTCTGTTTTTGCCCCCCGCTCTGCAGCGGTGGGCATCCCCGCTACGGCAGGGGTGAGGTAGCCACTTTGCCCACTTGTGGGCCACTTCTGAATTTGCCCCCCGCTCTGCAGCGGTGGGCATCCCCGATACGGCAGGGGTGAGGTGGCCATTTCGCCCACTTGTGGGCCACTTCTGATTTTGCCCCCCGCTCTGCAGCGGTGGGGATCCCCGATACGGCTGGGGTGAGGTAGCCACTTTGCCCACTTGTGGGCCACTTCTGATTTTGCCCCCCGCTCTGCAGCGGTGGGGATTTCCGATACGGCAGGGGTGAGGTAGCCATTTCGCCCACTTGTGGGCCACCTCTGATTTTGCCCCCCGCTCTGCAGCGGTGAGGATCCCTGATACGGCAGGGGTGAGGTGGCCATTTCGCCGACTTGTGGGCCACTTCTGATTTTGCCCCCCGCTCTGCAGCGGTGGGGATCCCCGATACGGCAGGGGTGAGGTAGCCACTTTGCCCACTTGTGGGCCACTTCTGATTTTGCCCCCCGCTCTGCAACGGTGGGGATCCCCGATACAGCAGGGGTGAGGTAGCCACTTTGCCCACTTGTGGGCCACTTCTGATTTTGCCCCCCGCTCTGCAGCGGTGGGGATCCCCGATACGGCAGGGGTGAGGTAGCCACTTTGCCCACTTGTGGGCCACTTCTGATTTTGCCCCCCGCTCTGCAGCGGTGGGGATCCCCGATACGGCAGGGGTGAGGTAGCCATTTTGCCCACTTGTGGGCCACTTCTGATTTTGCCCCCCGCTCTGCAGCGGTGGGGATCCCCGATACGGCAGGGGTGAGGTAGCCACTTTGCCCACTTGTGGGCCACTGCTGATTTTGCCCCCTGCTCTGAAGCGGTGGGGATCCCCGATACGGCACGGGTCAGGTAGCCATTTCGCCCACTTGTGGGCCACTTCTGATTTTGCCCCCCGCTCTGCAGCGGTGGGGATCCCCGATACGGCAGGGGTGAGGTGGCCATTTCGCCGACTTGTGGGCCACTTCTGATTTTGCCCCCTGCTCTGCAGCGGTGGGGATCCCCGATACGGCAGGGGTGAGGTAGCCACTTTGCCCACTTGTGGGCCACTTCTGCTTTTGCCCCCTGGTCTGAAGCGGTGGGGATCCCCGATACGGCGGGGGTGAGGTAGCCACTTTGCCCACTTGTGGGCCACTTCTGATTTTGCCCCCCGCTCTGCAGCGGTGGGGATCCCCGATACGGCAGGGGTGAGTTAGCCATTTCGCCCACTTGTGGGCCACTTCTGATTTTGCCCCCCGCTCTGCAGCGGTGGGCATCCCCGATACGGCAGGGGTGAGGTAGCCACTTTGCCCACTTGTGGGCCACTTCTGATTTTGCCCCCCGTCCTGCAGCGGTGGGGAACCCCGATACGGCGGGGGTGAGGTAGCCATTTCGCCCACTTGTGGGCCACTTCTGATTTTGCCCCCCGCTCTGCAGCGGTGGGGATCCCCGATACAGCAGGGGTGAGGTAGCCACTTTGCCCACTTGTGGGCCACTTCTGATTTTGCCCACCGCTCTGCAGCGGTGGGGATCCCCGATACGGCAGGGATGAGGTAGCCACTTTGCCCACTTTCGGGCCACTTCTGTTTTTGCCCCCCGCTCTGCAGCGGTGGGCATCCCCGCTACGGCAGGGGTGAGGTAGCCACTTTGCCCACTTGTGGGCCACTTCTGAATTTGCCCCCCGCTCTGCAGCGGTGGGCATCCCCGATACGGCAGGGGTGAGGTGGCCATTTCGCCCACTTGTGGGCCACTTCTGATTTTGCCCCCCGCTCTGCAGCGGTGGGGATCCCCGATACGGCTGGGGTGAGGTAGCCACTTTGCCCACTTGTGGGCCACTTCTGATTTTGCCCCCCGCTCTGCAGCGGTGGGGATTTCCGATACGGCAGGGGTGAGGTAGCCATTTCGCCCACTTGTGGGCCACCTCTGATTTTGCCCCCCGCTCTGCAGCGGTGAGGATCCCTGATACGGCAGGGGTGAGGTGGCCATTTCGCCGACTTGTGGGCCACTTCTGATTTTGCCCCCCGCTCTGCAGCGGTGGGGATCCCCGATACGGCAGGGGTGAGGTAGCCACTTTGCCCACTTGTGGGCCACTTCTGATTTTGCCCCCCGCTCTGCAACGGTGGGGATCCCCGATACAGCAGGGGTGAGGTAGCCACTTTGCCCACTTGTGGGCCACTTCTGATTTTGCCCCCCGCTCTGCAGCGGTGGGGATCCCCGATACGGCAGGGGTGAGGTAGCCACTTTGCCCACTTGTGGGCCACTTCTGATTTTGCCCCCCGCTCTGCAGCGGTGGGGATCCCCGATACGGCAGGGGTGAGGTAGCCATTTTGCCCACTTGTGGGCCACTTCTGATTTTGCCCCCCGCTCTGCAGCGGTGGGGATCCCCGATACGGCAGGGGTGAGGTAGCCACTTTGCCCACTTGTGGGCCACTGCTGATTTTGCCCCCTGCTCTGAAGCGGTGGGGATCCCCGATACGGCACGGGTCAGGTAGCCATTTCGCCCACTTGTGGGCCACTTCTGATTTTGCCCCCCGCTCTGCAGCGGTGGGGATCCCCGATACGGCAGGGGTGAGGTGGCCATTTCGCCGACTTGTGGGCCACTTCTGATTTTGCCCCCTGCTCTGCAGCGGTGGGGATCCCCGATACGGCAGGGGTGAGGTAGCCACTTTGCCCACTTGTGGGCCACTTCTGCTTTTGCCCCCTGGTCTGAAGCGGTGGGGATCCCCGATACGGCGGGGGTGAGGTAGCCACTTTGCCCACTTGTGGGCCACTTCTGATTTTGCCCCCCGCTCTGCAGCGGTGGGGATCCCCGATACGGCAGGGGTGAGGTAGCCATTTCGCCCACTTGTGGGCCACTTCTGATTTTGCCCCCCTGCTCTGCAGCGGTGGGGATCCCCAATACGGCAGGGGTGAGGTAGCCACTTTGCCCACTTGTGGGCCACTTCTGATTTTGCCCCCCGCTCTGCAGCGGTGGGGATCCCCGATACAGCAGGGGTGAGGTAGCCACTTTGCCCACTTGTGGGCCACTTCTGATTTTGCCCCCCGCTCTGCAGCGGTGGGGATCCCCGATACGGCAGGGGTGAGGTAGCCACTTTGCCCACTTGTGGGCCACTTCTGATTTTGCCCCCCGCTCTGCAGCGGTGGGGATCCCCGATACGGCAGGGGTGAGGTAGCCACTTTGCCCACTTGTGGGCCACTTCTGATTTTGCCCCCCGTCCTGCAGCGGTGGGGATTTCCGATACGGCAGGGGTGAGGTAGCCATTTCGCCCACTTGTGGGCCACCTCTGATTTTGCCCCCCGCTCTGCAGCGGTGAGGATCCCTGATACGGCAGGGGTGAGGTGGCCATTTCGCCGACTTGTGGGCCACTTCTGATTTTGCCCCCCGCTCTGCAGCGGTGGGGATCCCCGATACGGCAGGGGTGAGGTAGCCACTTTGCCCACTTGTGGGCCACTTCTGATTTTGCCCCCCGCTCTGCAACGGTGGGGATCCCCGATACAGCAGGGGTGAGGTAGCCACTTTGCCCACTTGTGGGCCACTTCTGATTTTGCCCCCCGCTCTGCAGCGGTGGGGATCCCCGATACGGCAGGGGTGAGGTAGCCACTTTGCCCACTTGTGGGCCACTTCTGATTTTGCCCCCCGCTCTGCAGCGGTGGGGATCCCCGATACGGCAGGGGTGAGGTAGCCATTTTGCCCACTTGTGGGCCACTTCTGATTTTGCCCCCCGCTCTGCAGCGGTGGGGATCCCCGATACGGCAGGGGTGAGGTAGCCACTTTGCCCACTTGTGGGCCACTGCTGATTTTGCCCCCTGCTCTGAAGCGGTGGGGATCCCCGATACGGCACGGGTCAGGTAGCCATTTCGCCCACTTGTGGGCCACTTCTGATTTTGCCCCCCGCTCTGCAGCGGTGAGGATCCCTGATACGGCAGGGGTGAGGTGGCCATTTCGCCGACTTGTGGGCCACTTCTGATTTTGCCCCCTGCTCTGCAGCGGTGGGGATCCCCGATACGGCAGGGGTGAGGTAGCCACTTTGCCCACTTGTGGGCCACTTCTGATTTTGCCCCCTGGTCTGAAGCGGTGGGGATCCCCGATACGGCGGGGGTGAGGTAGCCACTTTGCCCACTTGTGGGCCACTTCTGATTTTGCCCCCCGCTCTGCAGCGGTGGGGATCCCCGATACGGCAGGGGTGAGGTAGCCATTTCGCCCACTTGTGGGCCACTTCTGATTTTGCCCCCCTGCTCTGCAGCGGTGGGGATCCCCAATACGGCAGGGGTGAGGTAGCCACTTTGCCCACTTGTGGGCCACTTCTGATTTTGCCCCCCGCTCTGCAGCGGTGGGGATCCCCGATACGGCAGGGGTGAGGTAGCCACTTTGCCCACTTGTGGGCCACTTCTGATTTTGCCCCCCGCTCTGCAGCGGTGGGGATCCCCGATACGGCAGGGGTGAGGTAGCCATTTTGCCCGCTTGTGGGCCACTTCTGATTTTGCCCCCCGCTCTGCAGCGGTGGGGATCCCCGATACGGCAGGGGTGAGGTAGCCACTTTGCCCACTTGTGGGCCACTTCTGATTTTGCCCCCCGCTCTGCAGCGGTGGGGATCCCCGATACGGCAGGGGTGAGGTAGCCATTTCGCCCACTTGTGGGCCACTTCTGATTTTGCCCCCCCGCTCTGCAGCGGTGGGGATCCCCGATACAGCAGGGGTGAGGTAGCCACTTTGCCCACTTGTGGGCCACTTCTGATTTTGCCCCCCGCTCTGCAGCGGTGGGGATCCCCGATACGGCAGGGGTGAGGTAGCCACTTTGCCCACTTGTGGGCCACTTCTGATTTTGCCCCCCGCTCTGCAGCGGTGGGGATCCCCGATACGGCAGGGGTGAGGTAGCCATTTTGCCCGCTTGTGGGCCACTTCTGATTTTGCCCCCCGCTCTGCAGCGGTGGGGATCCCCGATACGGCAGGGGTGAGGTAGCCATTTTGCCCACTTGTGGGCCACTTCTGATTTTGCCCCCTGCTCTGAAGCGGTGGGGATCCCCGATACGGCACGGGTCAGGTAGCCATTTCGCCCACTTGTGGGCCACTTCTGATTTTGCCCCCCGCTCTGCAGCGGTGAGGATCCCTGATACGGCAGGGTCGAGGTGGCCATTTCGCCGACTTGTGGGCCACTTCTGATTTTGCCCCCTGCTCTGCAGCGGTGGGGATCCCCGATACGGCAGGGGTGAGGTAGCCACTTTGCCCACTTGTGGGCCACTTCTGATTTTGCCCCCTGGTCTGAAGCGGTGGGGATCCCCGATACGGCGGGGGTGAGGTAGCCACTTTGCCCACTTGTGGGCCACTTCTGATTTTGCCCCCCGCTCTGCAGCGGTGGGGATCCCCGATACGGCAGGGGTGAGGTAGCCATTTCGCCCACTTGTGGGCCACTTCTGATTTTGCCCCCCTGCTCTGCAGCGGTGGGGATCCCCGATACGGCAGGGGTGAGGTAGCCACTTTGCCCACTTGTGGGCCACTTCTGATTTTGCCCCCCGCTCTGCAGCGGTGGGGATCCCCGATACAGCAGGGGTGAGGTAGCCACTTTGCCCACTTGTGGGCCACTTCTGATTTTGCCCCCCGCTCTGCAGCGGTGGGGATCCCCGATACGGCAGGGGTGAGGTAGCCACTTTGCCCACTTGTGGGCCACTTCTGATTTTGCCCCCCGCTCTGCAGCGGTGGGGATCCCCGATACGGCAGGGGTGAGGTAGCCATTTTGCCCACTTGTGGGCCACTTCTGATTTTGCCCCCCGCTCTGCAGCGGTGGGGATCCCCGATACGGCAGGGGTGAGGTAGCCATTTCGCCCACTTGTGGGCCACTTCTGATTTTGCCCCCCGCTCTGCAGCGGTGAGGATCCCCGATACGGCAGGGGTGAGGTGGCCATTTCGCCGACTTGTGGGCCACTTCTGATTTTGCCCCCCGCTCTGCAGCGGTGGGGATCCCCGATACGGCAGGGGTGAGGTGGCCATTTTGCCCACTTGTGGGCCACTTCTGATTTTGCCCCCCGCTCTGAAGCGGTGGGGATCCCCGATACAGCAGGGGTGAGGGAGCCACTTTGCCCATTTGTGGGCCACTTCTGATTTTGCCCCTTGCTCTGCAGCGGTGGGGATCCCCGATACGGCAGGGGTGAGGTAGCCATTTCGCCCACTTGTGGGCCACTTCTGATTTTCCCCCCCGCTCTGCAGCGGTGGGGATCCCCGATACGGCAAGGGTGAGGTAGCCATTTCGCCCACTTGTGGGCCACTTCTGATTTTGCCCCCCGCTCTGCAGCGGTGGGGATCCCCGATACGGCAGGGGTGAGGTAGCCATTTTGCCCACTTGTGGGCCACTTCTGATTTTGCCCCCCGCTCTGCAGCGGTGGGGATCCCCGATACGGCAGGGGTGAGGTAGCCATTTCGCCCACTTGTGGGCCACTTCTGATTTTGCCCCCCGCTCTGCAGCGGTGAGGATCCCTGATACGGCAGGGGTGAGGTGGCCATTTCGCCCACTTGTGGGCCACTTCTGATTTTGCTCCCTGCTCTGCAGCGGTGTGGATCCCCGATACGGCAGAGGTGAGGTGGCCATTTTGCCCACTTGTGGGCCACTTCTGATTTTGCCCCCCGCTCTGAAGCGGTGGGGATCCCCGATACGGCAAGGGTGAGGTAGCCATTTCGCCCATTTCTGGGCCACTTCTGATTTTGCCCCTCGCTCTGCAGCGGTTGGGATCCCCGATACAGCAGGGGTGAGGTAGCCATTTTGCCCACTTGTGGGCCACTTCTGATTTTGCCCCCCGCTCTGCAGCGGTGGGGATCCCCGATACGGCAGGGGTGAGGTAGCCACTTTGCCCACTTGTGGGCCACTTCTGATTTTGCCCCCCGCTCTGCAGCGGTGGGGATCCCCGATACGGCAGGGGTGAGGTAGCCATTTCGCCCACTTGTGGGCCACTTCTGATTTTGCCCCCCGCTCTGCAACGGTGGGGATCCCCCAGGGCTTGTTCGATGCACTTTCGCACCCCCTCTTCAAGTTGACAGCGGCCTTTTTTTGCGATGTTTTTGATGTGGTTTGTGCCACAAGCAAGAAAGTTCAAGCAACCAAGGGGGCACGGGTCGCCGCCGTCCAGAGTTTGATGAATGTGATGTGCACACAGCTGTTGCACACCATGCGTCATGTCATTCCAGGGGGGTGGGAGGAATCGTTGGGTGTTGACGTAGGGAGTAGTGTCATCAAGGGTAGCCGGATGAAGTTTCTTCGCAGTTTGATTGATGACGTGCAGACACGATTCAAGCGAGCTGAGTGGGATGGTAGTGCTAACCTGGAGGATTGGGTTGAGGTAAGCTCATGTTTGTGTGAGAGAGCTTTTAGGTACGTGACGGCTACGGACTTTGGCCAAACCACGGAGCGCATGTGTGAGACGCTGTGGGTAAGGTGCAATGGGGAGGCACCATAGGATTGGGGGCCCTTTGAGGTTTTTGAGGACCTTCGCAAGACCCCTTTCCGCCCGCGCAAACGGAAGCAAGGGCATGCGGTTGAGGTGGAAGATGGTGGTTTGCTTGGGTTTGCGGCTTTGTAGGATTTGGCAGTTTCTTTGGAAGAGGATGGTCAGGCAGAGGTTCCGTTGGACATTCGAGATTTGTGGGTTGTCCCCAAGAGGGCGACACGTGACGCTGACATTGGCGATGTGTACGGGGTTGAGTTGGAGGGTGAGGACGAAGACAGTGAGGACGAGGATTTGGAGCAGGCAGGTGCAGTTGCCAGTAGCTCCTCTTCTGACCTTCGTAACCCCTCAGCTGTCCCCTCCACCTCTTCCAACCCTGCCGCGCAGTTGGTGTTATGGTTGGTTGGTGGTATGATGTGGATGAGGCGGTGTTGAAGGCAATGGAGAGGGGGAGGTTGCATGAGTGGACTAAGGTTGAATTTAAGGCCATTTGTAGGAAGCATGGTTTGAGTGTGAGCGGGGGGAAGGGTGAGCTTATGGAGCATGTCACGGTGCACTTCCAGAGGTTGTACCAGCAGTAGGGAGTTTTTTTTCAGCTGTGCCACCGGCGATGGAACATTCGGGTGGTCGAACGCTGCATCACTATATTTGATCAGAAAACGTATTGCTCTTGTTCATGTTGAATTGTGCAGGGTGTGAGGTTGGGTTCTTATTCTATCATGCAACACATGTGGGGCTAGGATCATATGGTTGTGTGCTGAGACCATTTTGGGGCTAGGGACTCATGGTTGAACAATTGGGAACACCGGGGTGAAGACATGTACTGTCCGCGGGCTCTTTTGAAAGTACCTGGTTCCGGGACCACTTTTTTTTTTGCGTTAAGGACAGCCTTGGCGTAGGGCATCAATCTGCTCTTCGGCGTCCAATTCGTTGGCATCATAGTCAGTGCCACAATAATCTTCATCAGAAAGACAGTCCCCGTCAGTGGAGGAGTCCGACTGCCCATCCTGTAGTACTAGGGCCCTTCCGACACCACTTCCTGGGGCCATTTCTTCCGGCCCTCTGCCGGATCGAGAATCTTGTAGCGGCGAGCTGGCCAGGCTTCGGCGCAACATAGAAATATTGAGATGGGGATGTAGTTGTGCTGAGGTTCTGGCACAGAGCCCAAGCCTCTGCTACCATGTGGCACAAGCGCTCCCATGAGGACCTTCTCAGACACTCGTTCACCTTCCATTTCACCAAGAAAACTGGTGCTTGCCATAATCTGTCCTCAAATCCTCAATGCACAAGTAGAAACACCAAAGCAAAGTAAACTCGGTGCAACATCAATAGCCAATAGAGGGCCTAAATGTGACGAATGGCACAATCAGCACATTTGACCCCTCAATGAGTACAAAACATAGCAAATTACGCTAATATGTGGCACATTATAGCCAGATTGGGTCGGAATCTCGCAATGGCGATCTGATCTGAAAGGATGAGAAAATGTGAAGAATGGACCAAAGTCATATTGGGTTGGAATCAGCGTGTGCAGCATGTGGAATGATCCATTCGGGCGGGCCATGCATGATGACATAATGTCATGATGGATTGGGCGTCGGCATGTCCAAAAACACATTCCGGTGGAAAACAAACGAATCACACCAAACGGTTCACCTATAGACCCCACCCTTAGGTACTCCAAACACAATGGTACAGGTTATTCTGAGATTTGGGCGGTGGCATCATGTCCAAATTCTAGATCATGTGTCATGCAGAATGTGATGATGAATGACAGATGATGGGCGGATGATGACAAATCGTGACAAATGATGGTTTTGACTCACAATGAGTGAAACAATTGACATTTGGAGAATGACAACTATGATGCACGACGATGAGCATGATCATGCACGATGTGGCTGATGGGTCATCATGGGAATGGTGCATGAATGATTCATTCATTCATTCTGTGGCGGCTTATACCCGCACCTAGGCAAGTCCGCGTGTGTTCCATGAAGAAAAGAGCAGTGTAGGGCCGGGTATAACTGTGACATGGGAGGTTAGGTGGGTATTGGCTTGAGTTCCGTGCTTTTGCATTTGCATGAATGATGCTGGATGATGCTGGGATCTTCCCCGGACAAATACAGATTCGCCTCAATACCTGGCTGCAAACACGTGGCGTTCGGGCACACCATGGGGGAAGGTTAGCGGGCCGGGCATCTTTTGTGACCCGTGCCCTACCGGTGGACTGTTGCCGTTGATATTTTGGGCAACATTATATCGATTTGCCCCTTGGCCCCCGGGACATCCGCCAATGTTTTGATTTGGGATGGGTATGGACCTTCTCGTACCCGAGGTGATTTCTTTGATTTCGAAGTTGGGGGCCATGATGGTGCTTATAAAGGCCGGGTTCATGTCATTGTGCCTCTCATTGGAAAAAAGAATGGCACTTTGACAGCCCGCCAACAATGTTACAATGACGTGCACAGGTGGTATAGGGCACGCATTGAGCAGCTATTTGCTCGGTTGTGGCACGCAAGATGAGGCACATGATGAGGCGGGAGTGTGTGTGTTGTGTTGCCAGAAGCGCTCCACCGTCGCACTTTGTGATGAGTGCAAGGAGCACTATTGTAATGAATGTACTAACACCCACACTTGTGGTACCAATGTTGTTTGTTAAGTACAATACAGATGACAGTTGGAGTTGCTGAATTGACAGATATTGCTTTATTATGCAACGTGCTTTGTAGGGAAGGTGTGCAGTGCAACGTGGTCTACTTGGAGGGCTTCTCCATGAGAGGGTAAATCTGGGGCTGAAGTTGGGATAGTTAATAGAAAAGTAGCGCGCCGGGCGCGCGCCGGGCAAACATTCCCCCCATGATGGTTGTTCATACCTCTTCTGGAACCCCAGAGGGCCGAGATGTCCCTAGACAGACCAGCATATAATACCATGGCGGACCGGGGCATTGCCATGATTCCACTCTCCACCAAGGGGCCGCACTCAGGACTGATGGATGCCCCCCTTCCCCCAATGAAAGCATTCTGACATGTCAGGAGGGTCCAGGGTGACAGAGGATGACTCTTCAGGGGAGGATGCACAGCTGCCTAGTGAGGCACAGCCAGCTAAGCAATCACGGTTTTCGTCCTAACCCCGTCCACGAAACATTCAATGGCCAAGTTGTTGGTGAACTCAAGGCAACATTCGGAACTGGTGAGCAATGACTGCATGCCCGTGTTGTGGGGGTATCCGTTAGCTATGCATCCGGGGCTTCATTCCCCTAAAATGAAAGCAACCAGGCACACCACAGAGGTACCACAAAGCAAGTAGCAGTAATCTAGGGACCACATGTTGGGACCGGGGATAAGGATGACCATCCCAAACGTTGCCAATGCTGGGGAGATCTTCACTTGCTTTAGGCAGGGGTAGAGGGGTAGGACCACATCCTGTACTCGTTCTTTGCACCACCACACCAAGCCTAAAGCAGGCGAAGGCGGGTAGCCCCGACCTATAGCTCACGCTTGTGGCCTGTCAACGTGATTTCAAGGGCTGTGGGATGCTCTGTGGACACTTGGTGGACCATTGGATTTGGGTTCAGAATAATTTCCAATGGAGCGGAGAATAGGGTCCACTTAGCCGGCACAGTCCCACAAGGTGCGCGCAAATCACCTCGCAGAGGTTGTCAGATCAAAGCCAGGCAGGCGCATAAAGGGGAAAACACCACATACCCCCCCCCCCCCCCAGTTTGGGCCTTCTTGGGCCTATTCACGTACCCTACCCCAAGGGGTTGAATTGTTAGTTTAACCCCTTGTAAAATCATTATTTTGTCCAATAAACGCACCCCCCAATGAGTTTTTGGTCTGGACCTCCCCAGACCCCCCCCCCCCCACTTGAAACCCACTTTTTGGAGGTTTTGAGGGAGGTGGGGGGGTGGGGGGGGGGTCAAGGAATGACCCCCCCCCCTTTTTGGGGTCGAAAATCATGAATCTTTTGGTTTTTTCGATTTTGAGCCAAAAAAGTGTTTCCGGGTCCCGACACCATGGGGTTTGCATGGGGCGGAGTGGGATGAGCGCTCATGCAGTTTATGCACTTTTCAGCCATTTTTGGTATTTTGGCGGTTTTGGCGACCTCGGTGACCCCGTGCTACCCACTCTGAGGGGTGTGGGTGGGGATGTTGTGACAGTATATGCCTACTAGGATATGAAAGGACGTTTTTTGCAGTCTCTAGCCCCGCCGAGGGACGGTCGAAACCCGTGCCAAAGACGCGAAATGACTGTTTCCACCAATAATGGCCTAGTGAATGAGCCCGTGCACAACCTGCTTGTGCAGTTTTTCACCTTGGGCAGCTCAAAAATCGAAGTTTTCAAAACTCATTTTTTTTGATATTGTGATCACCTAAAATGACCATCCAAGGTATCTAAAGCATGTTTTAGGCCGTATTTATGTGGGTATTGGGCGCGGGGTTGGTACACAACCTGCTGATGCAGTTTTTCACCCTGGGCAGCCCAGAAATCGAAGTTTTCGAAACTTTTTTTTTTGATATTGTAATCACCTAAAATGAGCATCCAAGGTATGTAAAGCATGTTTTAGGCCATATTCACGTGTTTTTCACCTTATTTGGGTATTGGACGCCGGGGGGGGGGGGGGGGCTCCCAAGGGATTGGTACACAACCTGCTACTGCAGTTTTTCACCCTGAACAGCTCAAAAATTGAAGTTTCCGAAACTTGTTTTTTTGATACCGTGATCACCCAAAATGACCATCCAAGGCATGTAAAGCATGTTTTAGGCCGTATTTGTGTGTCTTTCACCTTATTTGGGTATTGGGCGCGGGGGGGGGGGGGGGGGCTCCCAAGGGATTGGTACACAACCTGCTGATGCAGTTTTTCACCCTGGACAGCTCAAAAATCGAAGTTTTGAAAAGCTTATTTTTAATCACCTAAAATGACCATGCAAGATATGCAAAGCATGTTTTAGGCCGCATTTATGTGTTTTTCACCTTATTTGGGTATTGGACGCCGGGGGGGGGGGGGGGGGGGGGCTCCCAAGGGATTGGTACACAACCTGCTACTGCAGTTTTTCACCCTGAACAGCTCAAAAATTGAAGTTTCCGAAACTTGTTTTTTTGATACCGTGATCACCCAAAATGACCATCCAAGGCATGTAAAGCATGTTTTAGGCCGTATTTGTGTGTTTTTCACCTTATTTGGGTATTGGGCGCGGGGGGGGGGGGGGGGGGCTCCCAAGGGATTGGTACACAACCTGCTTATGCAGTTTTTCACCCTGGACAGCTCAAAAATCGAAGTTTTGAAAAGCTTATTTTTAATCACCTAAAATGACCATGCAAGATATGCAAAGCATGTTTTAGGCCGCATTTATGTGTTTTTCACCTTATTTGGGTATTGGGTGCGGGGGCGGGGGGGTCCAAACGGGACTGGTACACAACTTGCTTATGCACTTTTTCCAGCCTATACAGCTCAAAAATCGAAGTTTCCGAAACTTATTTTTTTTGATGTTGTGATCACCTAAAATGACCATCCAAGATATGTAAAGCATGTTTTAGCCCGTATTTATGTATCTTTCCACCCTATTTTGGGTGTGTGTTGGGTGGGGTAGATTCTCTGCGAGGTGGACTTGCCGAAGGCAATAGAATATATGTGTCTTGGATATCCGGGTCGATTGGTACCCTGTACCGTATCTTGAGAGTGCATGTCATCACCCTGAACCACACCCTGCAGCGGCGCTCGAGCTGTGCTTCTTGTTGACGATGTTGGTGGTGGTGGTGGTGGTGGTGGTGGTGGTGGTGGTGGTGGTGGTGGTGGTGGTGGTGGTGGTGGTGGTGGTGGCAGTGGCGCCAGGTGGCATTTTTGTTTTTTGTGCATTGAAAAACGCGTTGATGTATTTGAATATTTTCTCTTGTGCAGCACCAATGTTGGGGAGATGCATGACCTTGCTCTGGGGGTTTGCTTGCATGCATGCGCTGATTGCGGATGTGGACGCCGCTACCCCTGTGGTGTTGTTCTCGGGTGGGGGAGTGGGGGGGGGGGGGGTTGCATCAAGGTAGTATTCGGCATCTTCACCACGGCGAAGGCTGTTGAGCACCAGCGCCGGGCACGGCGTCTGTACGCCATGCACAACGTGAGCCAACAGCTGTCCTGCGGTGCAAATATCGTGTTGGTGATCGGCAGTGGCCCCCAAACGACGCAGCCGACAACGCCAGACCTCTTCGTCTTAGAAAACGAGCCGGAAAACATGAATGAAGGCAAGTCGTTTGCGTATCTTCGGGACGGCGTGGCACGCTTTCCTGATGCCGACTTCTTCCTGAAGGTCGACATGGACACCCTGATGTGCCCGAAGGCAATCGTGGCCATCCTTGAGGGCATGAAGGCGGCCCAGCAGCAGTGGTTCGGGTTCAAGATGTCTCGGGAGACGTGTGGCGGCTATAGCCACTGCCCGGACCACACGTGGTTCTACATGAGTGGCGGCATATACGGTCTGAGCTTCAAGCTTGCGAGCCAAGTGGTCCAGAGCGCGTGGGCGCAGAAACACAGGAGAGGGTATGAGGACCTCATGATGGGACAAATGGTCTTCCACGTTGATCCTCACCCTAAGTACTACCACCTGGCCTGCCTGTATGATGTCAGAGGGGTTCATCTCGTTGACTCGACCACGCGGTGCTCCGCGCACCACTACACTGGACAAAAGCATTTGGCACTGGTTTCGGGCAACCTGTGCCAGCACTTGGACAACAACAGGACCATGCCATGGGTGAACCAGGGATCTAACAGACTCTAGAGAGGGGCAAACACAGGGACGGTGCGGGGGTGCCGCCGCTCAGGAGTCCAGGGATCCCCGTGGAACGGGGGCGGCTGAGCCCCATCCGCCGCACCGCGGACGGCCGCCGCATGCCCCCGCGTGCCCCAGGGCGACGCGTCCGCTCCCGCCCACAGCCCGTCCATGTACTGCCACGCGTCCGCCAGCGCCCGCTCCGCCCCGGCCCGGGCGCCGGCGGCCTAAAGGCCCAGGTCGTCCGCATGGGCGTCTCGCAGGGCAAGGGCGCGGGCGAGGGCGACGCAGACCGGGGAGCCTCCCGCAACGTCCCCCGAGGCCCAGCCGCGGGGGGGGGGGGGGGGCAAAGCCGCTGGAGATGCGGAAGATGTCCAGCGCATCAACAACGCGTGCCCGAGGCTGGCGCCGGGGCTGCCCGGCACGGCGCTGGAGGTGCTGCGCGCCGCACCGGATCGACCCTCCGAGGCGTCGGTGAGGCCCCCACCGGCGCGGCGCGGCTCGGCCTCGGGCGTGCCGTACCGCGGGGGGACCTAGGGCTCATGGTCGGGCTGCGCAGTCCGGGGGGGAGGGGGGCTGGCGGCGTCCTGAAGGTGCTGGACCTGGGACGTGAGGTGGTGCACGGCGGCGTCGAGCTCCAGCTGCGCTTTCTGCACCGCCATCCGCGCGTCAGCCAGACTGTGGTACGCGGGGCTGGAGCACGGCGAACCCCCGGCGGCCCCCGGGACGAAGGGCCCGGCCGTGGGAGGCGGCTGGATGGGGCTGGCGGCGCACGCGACGTCGGTCCTGAGGGCCAGAAAGACCGGCGAAAGGGGGAGGCAGCGGCACGCGCGATCCATGCAACCCCCCGCAAGCCATTGGTCCAAAAAGCGCGAAGGCGTGTGTGTGTGTGTGTGTGTGTGGGCATCTATGGTCAGGTTGCAGTGTCCGCATTAGGCCTCAGCTGCGCCTGCCCCACAGCTTTCATCACCTTCTGTCCATCGTGGCGCCTCCAGCGCATTCAGTTTCACCGGCATGTTCAGCCTGCTCCATTCTGGGGGGTGGGGGGGTAGATCTGTGAAAAACCCAGTGGGTTCAGGATGTAGGTTCGGAGGTCAAGGCACTACATACAACATACAGCAGGGGGGGCGTGATCTGTTTTGCCGGGACGTTGGTCGAGGCGGTTGGTGAACCGGCTGGACTCCTCCATTGCCATCAGCTGCAGATCACGGGGTGGCACATCTGGAACCCTCTGTGCTGCAGGTCACTGTCGTGGCCGCAGACTCATGGGATTCCTCTGACCTGGGAGTCGTCGGACCACTGCTGTGGTCCTCCGCATCGTCCATGAGGGTCAGGTTGAGGGATTCTAATAACCGCATAGACACATTCCGGGGGTTAGTGGCGACGCCCCCGGGGGGGTGTGGAAAGTCTTTCGGGTTCCCACGAAATAGGGCGTAGTCACTGCCACCGGCGTGACTGGTGTTGCCAGCTCCCCTGCCAGCCGTGGAAACGGTTGTGGCGTGAATTGGAGGGGGGTCCGCACTCTCTGCCTCTTGGGCACTCTTACCGGCGTGCATACCTCAATGTCCCACAAGGGCGAGGGTGGGGGGGGCTCCGCCGGTCCCCCCCCCCCCCCCCCCGCGCGCCTTGGCCTTGTCGCTGTGGTGTGCCCTGTAATTGTAATATGTGTTATAATAATTCACACTGCTGGGGTGGGGGCTCCGGGTCTTCCGGTTCGTCCTCCGGTTCCCATCCCTAGCACCCTTCTTCCCATTCCTCATCTGATACGTCCGCCTCCGGCACCTCCTGGCGCCTGGGGTGGGCTGAGATTTGGCCGAAAAGTAACGGGGATTGCCGTCGCCAAACATCGGCCTAACCAGGTGATCCGCTCTGGCGTTTCCTGGGATCTCTATGTGTGACGGTGTATGCAGCCATTTCACATGTTTACCCAACGACTCCGTGAGGCTCAGTAGCTGTTCCCACAGGTCCCTGTGCTGCACCGGTCCTTTGGCCGTCATCCAGCCGTGGCAGCGCCATTTTTGCGCCCACTCCAGCATACCATTGACAATCAGGAGGCAGTCTGGGCAGACCAGCATGTACTCCCCTGGTCTGTTGCCCTCAGGGGCTCGGAGGGACGCTCTGAGCTCCCCCCTGATGTTTGTTTGTTCTTCGTTCAGTGGGATGTGGGTGGCCGTATCGCGGGCATCCCCGAAAAACGAACTAGCTTTTATTCTAATTATACTAAAAAATATATTTTTGTTATTATATTTGTAAGTTTTATTTAAGTTATGAAAAGTTAGAAAATTTTTATTGGAGGTAAGATGACTCGTATCAAACGTGAGTCACCCGTGCATGTTCCGCCCTGAGTCCCTCCGCCTGATCGAACTTTTTCTTCCGTTTCTTGGGCGGGCACTACAGTCGGGGGGGGGGTTCAGGAGTTTGATACCGTGACTCTTGGGTGTTGCAACACTGATGTTTGTTGCATGGAGGTGAGGGCCTGAATGAGCAGGGACGATTTCTGCTGCGGGCAACGTGCCCTCTGGCAGGTTTGCCCATTGCTGCAGGACCTTAATCCACATTGCCACGAAAAAATTCCATGACGGGGTCCAGTGCTGCATGCTATTTTTGGCCGCACACCTTGTGGACCACGACACCCTGACCGCCGTCCACAGTAGGCGCCCAAATAGCTGCACTGTGCTAAGTGCGCCCCCTTAGCGCACCCCCTAAAAGGCCACTAGAGGGGCACAGGTCCAAAAAGATGCCCGGCGCGCTAACGTTCCCCCTCTAGTACGGCCAGACGCCCAAATAGTTGCACTGCGCGCGCACTGCGCTTGAGGCGCCCCCATTGGCTGACTGACGGAATGAATCACGGCACTTTGACCTGTGTGTGTGTCTGTATCTGTGTATTTAGGACTCAACAATCAAAAGACCCGAACTAGCCCCTTTATCTGCTTTGGGGCACAGCAATAGTCAAATTCTGCGAGAGCAAAGCAAGGTGGAGAATTAGGCATGAGGCACACAATGTCACACTTGGGAAACTAGGCAAAAAGGGGCAATTCGTGTGCGATTTCGTGAAAAAATCTGAGGGGGGGGGGGGGGGGCATGTTTCTTCTTTCGAGAGGGGGGGTCCATTAGCAAGGGGGGCCATGTTTCTTCTTTCGAGAGGGGGGGGTCCATTGGCATGGGAGGGGGGTGGTAGGAACCTCCAGCGCCTCTGTCCTCCGTTTCTTGTGTGTCTCGGGTGGGTTCTCGTCCCGCAAGCGCTTCATGCGCTGTGCATTGGCCCCTCGGATGTCCCATTGGTCGTCCGCCGTAAGGCCGTAAGGGTCACTGCGTGCACTTGGGACATATGCCGCCATTCCTACTCCCGCAAATCTTCGAGCACATGAGGATATACGGGGTGTTTGTGGGCCTGAAGCTGATTCTAGGCAAGTCGGCGTTCCTGGTCAAAGGTATGTGGGAGCAGCGACACCTGGACACGTTGCGGACGTTCGGCATACAAGTCAAACAAAAGGTGCAGTATGTGGGAGTGCTGGTGGGACGCGTGTCCAGCGAAGAGGCATATGCACCGCTCATTGCGCGCGCGCTGCACCGGGCACACTACATGCGCACCCTCCCGCTCACACACGACGAATGCATAGCCCTGTTTCTGGAGTGGGTACTGCCTTTGTTTATTTTCCCGGCGTGGGCATATTTTCCCACCGACAGTGTAGTGGCGAAATTGGCCAATGTGTATAAGGTGGCACTACGCCTGAACAGCTGGGGCCTGACCCTCCCCATCCTGGCCCACGCGCCGGCGCAGGGAGGGAACAACCACCCCAGCCCCGCACCTTCCTCATGTGGCAGCACGCAACGGCATTTGTGAAGTTTTTACACGAACCAAACGCAATGCCCAGCCTGTCCCGAGCGCACATGAGGGCGTGGTCAGCGTCGCACGGAGTAAACACAGACCCACGGTTCCTGCCCTGGCTGCAACTCGGCCCGATCCCGTGGAAAATGTATCCCTTTTTGGGCATGGCGTGCTCCCTCATGAAGCAACCAGCGGTGGTGCCGGTGCCGCCGCATGAGCTCCTCCCGCAAATGCCGGCGTGGCACTCATCGCTCTTTAGAGATACACATAAAAACACGTACTACAGCCCCTCCCTTATCAGTGGGGGGGGTCAACAGCATCAGTCAACTGCAGGAGGCCATATCACAGAAAGACTGCCTGCCGCGCACATGGACCCCGTATACACTTTGGGGTTGCAGGCAATGACACAGCCGGCAGAGCGGCCAGCCACACCACCCCCGAAGGAAACCAGCCCCATTTTCTGGATGGAATGGAACACCAGGCACAAGTTGAGGTTTTTGTCGTCCCTGACCCCCGAGCCACCGCGGCAAGGAACGCAGGTGTGGAAAGCATGGGACAAACTGGTCTCCATGCAAAAGGCGTTGTGGAAAAGGCACCCAACTGGCGAACTGGCAGCCCAGGGGAACCCAATGCCCGCTGGACGGCCAGCAGGAAACCAGCGAACACGCGCTGTGCTCATGCAGGTATATCCCAGTGGCGGCACACATTCAACCCCCCCCCCCCAAATCGGCGAAGAAATGCCAACAAATCGGCGAACAAATTGGCGGACCAATTTTTCGGCAAAACAGGCTCCCAGTGCCCTGGATCTCAGTCCCAGGCCCCAAACACACCTTCCTTATGGTTGCTCAATAGTTGCAGTCATGTGGAAACGCAAAATGTCTCTCAATGTTCGAAAAAAAATTTTCGTCTCTCGGTCTCTACATGGTCCCTGAGCACATGTCTAGCAGTGCACAGTGGTCGCCCAGTGGTATATGCTTATTGGCGTGGGCTCAATTCCCACTGCTTACAGACCGGAATTTTTTTGGCATTTTTTTTTTCACTTGTCTTCCTGAGAAAATTGGTTCTCCGTGCACAAACAAAGCCTGCTGGAAGAAGATAAATGCACACAGGCTTCCCATTTGCATCCCACTGTGTGCTGGGTGGGTGTGCAGCACTCATTTGCGATTGTCTCTCAGTCTCTACATGGTCCCTGAGCTGAGCTGACCTGACCTGAGTGCATGGCAGCACAAGGCAATGGTCCAATGGTATGCACCCTGGGATCACCGGTGGGGTCAAATCCGGGACCGATCTTTTTGGCATTTTTTGTCACTTGTCTTGCTGAGAAAATTGGTTTTCCATGCACACACAAAGCTTGCCAGAAGAAGAGGAACCGTACTTCTCAACCCTCTGTGCAGCTGTAATGTTTTTCAGCACACGGGGCTGTTTGGCCTTCTTCAAAGTGTCAGGGCGCAAAGGTTTTACAATCCCAGAGGCCCCAACAAGTCGGCAGAACGAACGGGCAAAATCACAGAAACCCAAAGAATCGGCAAAACAAATCAGCAAAATTCAGAAACCCAACGAATCGGCGGAACAAATCGGCGAGGTCGGCTAAATTCGGCCGCCGATTTGGGGGGGGGGTTGCACATTGCTGCACAATGCATGGGACCAGCGACCACACCGGATGGACAGTCAACGGACGTTAAAACTCTCTTATGGAACCAACTAGAGCTGTGGCTGTACTAGAGACCCACACTTTGAGATACTAGGAGCATCATGGTGACCCCTAGCGTAGGTTTTGACTTCTGATTTTGTCTCCTTTGTTGGGGACCCCCGAGAATGCAGGGGTGACGTAGCATTTCCGCCCTCTTTTGGGCCCCAACCTTCCGGTGCTATTGAGGAAACTGGGACAATCCCGCCTCAGGTTTGGACTGACCAAAGCAATTCGGCCGCCACGCAAGATGAGGCAGAGGATGAGGCGGAAGTGTGTGTTTTGTGTTGCCAAAGGCGCTCCACCGTCGCAGTTTGTGATGAATGTAAGGAGCACCATTGTAATGAATGTATTGACACCCACACTTGTGGGACCAATGTTGTTTGTTAATTACACTACAAATGACAGTTGGAGTGGTTGAATGCACAGATCCTGCTTTATTTTGCAACGTGCTTTGTAGGGAAGTTGTGCAGTGCAATGTGGTCTACTTGGCGGGTTTCTCCATGGGAGGGTAAATCTGGGGCTGAAGTCGGGATAGTTAATAGAAAAGTAGCGCGCCGGGCGCGCGCCGGGCAAACATTCCCCCAGAGACCCATACTTTGAGATACTAGGGGCATCATGGTGACCCGTAGCGGAGGTTTTGAGTTCTGATTTTGTCCCCCTTTGTTGGGGACCCCCGAGAATGCAGGGGTGATGTAGCATTTCCGCCCTCTTTTGGGCCCCAACCTTCCGGTGCTATTGAGGAAACCGGGACAATCTTTGAATACACGCTTTGTTGCGTGGTACATCATGGTGACCCCTAGCGTAGGTCTTGACGTCTGATTTTGTTCCCTTTGTTGGGGACCCCCGAGAATGCAGGGGTGACGTAGCATTTCCGCCCTCTTTTGGGCCCCAACCTTCCGGTGCTATTGAGGAAACCGGGACAATCTTTGAATCCACGCTTTCATACTAGGAGCATCATGGTGACCCCTAGCGTACGTTTTGACTTCTGACACTTTCCATATTTTGTGACGCTCTACGTGGATAGCATGCCCATTGCATCCATAGGAGGCATCCTTTGCGATGTCTTGTTTAATCCCAAATACGCCGGGTGCGTATACAAAGTTACGGTTGCCATTGACAGCTTGGGCAACATCGTTTGGATTTGTCCGTTGGCCCCGGGGACATCGGCGGATGTTCTCATTTGGGATAGAAAAGCACGTGTATACTAGGGGATATTTGTTTCATGATGGGCACTAGCATAGAGCAGACAAATATTGCAGGGGAGAGCGGGTCCCGGGGTGATGCCCGAAGCCGGTGTCACTGAAACCTCCTTCACCACCCCCCTCCCGACCGCAAAGACAAATGGGGCCTTGAAGATGAACATGAGCAATGCGATGAGGGGGATCGGTAGGGCGAGGTTTAGGAAGAACGCTGCCATGTAATTGTGGTGGATTGAGTCGTATGCTTTTGCAAAACCTATACTGATGACCAGCCCATAGCGCATTGCCTCCCACGATCCCCTCACGTTCCACATATGATCGAAGATAAACCTGCCCTTGATGAACGCCTTCTGTTCCGGAGGGGTCACAAATGCCACTGAGTCCTCCAACATGAGGTACACTGTGGCTGTTACCCATTTAAACAGCACATTTTGCAGGCAGAGCGGGCGCAATGCGTTGATGGACACTGACCCTTGATCCTTTGGGATTGCTGCTAATAGGCCTTCCGCCCATGCAACCGGCATCGTGCCTGTTTGGACGAAGCTGGCGATGGCATCCATCATGCGGGGTACCATGGTTTCGCTCGGCGCCAGGTAAACTTCCGTCGGTATCCCATCCAGGCCAGGGGAGGATCCCGGCTTCATATTTTCAAGTGCAGCCAGAACTAGTTCCTGTGACAGTGGCTTGAGCAACATTGGGGCTACCCGTTTGATGTTTGCAGATAACGGGAGCGACTGGATGTATCCAAGGCATTCCGGTACCGTCTTGGACCCTGCTGCCATTATTCCTGCCCAGTTTTCTTGTAGTGCCAAGGCCACTTTTACAGGGTCGGTCAGCAGGTCCCCTTGTTTATCGCGGAGGGAGGAAAGGCGCCGTCTGCACTGTATTACTCGGACCAATCTCGCAATCTGTTGCTTCCTAGCCTGTTTACTGTGCTGGGAGTCAGGGGATTCAGAGAGGGTGGATCTCAGTTTGGATAGTAGTTTGACACCGCGTCTGTCTCAGGCTTCCGCCTCGGCAATGGACATCAGGAG
Source organism: Eutreptiella sp. 'Long Island Sound 2002' (assembly GCA_964036045.1). Lineage (NCBI taxonomy): Eukaryota > Euglenozoa > Euglenophyceae > Eutreptiales > Eutreptiaceae > Eutreptiella > Eutreptiella sp. 'Long Island Sound 2002'. Next base: position 26,222,018 of record OZ038397.1, on the reverse strand, counting down.
GGCATATGCCCTTGCTGCGGGTTCGCTGACCAATCCCCTGTCCCTCAAGAAGGCCTGTGCCTCGGGGGGGGGGGGTCAAGCTGGACTCCATAAGCATCGCCTCCACCTCCCTTGCCCCTATGGGGTTCACTTGTTTCTCGTGCTGAAACGCTGTTGCTCTAATTATTCGCTGGGCGGCATCCCACTAGGCGTCTCCGTGCCGTGGCAATTTAGCTAGACGGCCGGTGAGTGCCTCCATAACCGGTTCACTTTTGAGGAAGGACGTTGGGACTCGCAGTTGTCCCTGTACACACATAGAGTGAGGGTGGGGAATCGTCACAATGACCGCTTTGTGGTCTGAGTGTGCCAGGAAGTGTGTGTGGCATTTCGTGAGTGCTGGCAGTATGTGTTGGGATAGATGCGCTCTGTCGATACGCCTCCTGTGGAGGTCGTTCTAGAATACATCCAGCCCGTCACTGTCCTTAGTCTCCCTCCTGTCTGTCCGGCTTGCTTGGGTTTCGCTCCGTGGGGAACCCCCAGGTCCACCCTTTGGGGATATGGTGAGTCTTTGGGTCTTCTGTCGGGGTGTAGGCTGTTTCCCACACATCCCCCACCCCAATCTCTCCCAAAAATCACCCTGAAGAGAGGTTGTTAGATCAAGCGCAGGCGCGAGCGTCGTGCACCCCCCTTTCTTGGGGTCGTTCGCGTAGCATCCCCCAACGTATGGCTTCCAACGTCTAAGGGGGCGCCTTAAGCGCAGTGCGCGTGCAGTGTGTGCGCAATGCAACTATTTGGGCTTCTGGCCGTAGTAGAAACCCATACTTTGTGGTACCTTGGGCATCATTGTTGTTTGATAGTAGGTTTTGATGTATTGGGGATCTGCCATTTCTGGATTTCCACCCTGTTTCACCCATTTCTACTTTTTTGCACACATTTTTTTCCCATTTCCACCACATCTACTCTTTTTCTCGGTTGATTGATATGGTGATACACTTTGAGGGTGCCTGCTACAAGACATCATACTTCACTCCTCATTTCTCAGGCCCACTTTCTCCATGGATCTCAGTATTGGGGATAGGGTGTTCTGTACCTACTCCAATGGCCTACGACCTCCTGCCACGGTGGTTGGGACGGTCGAAGACGGACTCCTCCACTTGGAATAGTACCAAGATGGGTTGAGAGTGGTGAATCGGCAATGCAAGATGGAGTCCATCTCCTTTGCCATCCCAAGTTCAGACTCGCCACGTGACTGCTCTCCATCTCCGCCGCCCAACACACAATCAAGTTCCCCCCCAAAGGCCCTTGGTCCTTCACCACTGCCACAAGAAGTGGGAAGGTCCCCCTCAAGGTCCCCTCCAGTCCAGTTTGGGTCGCCTAATTCTAAGGGTGTTTCCAAGGGGCGTGCCTAGGGGCCTTCTACGCACCACGGACAACACACCACCCGGACATAAACGGAGGCGCACAGACCACGTACACATGGCGAACCATGAAACATCAATCGCCAACACTAGTATATAACCACCACAAACGAAAGGCGGACGGTGAACCTTCCCATCAACCAACATCCAAAAGGCACCAAAGCACGACCCACTGGGACGAACAGCACCCCCCCGGAAACCAAGGAAACCCGCGCCCGAAACGGACATATAAAGACACCACTGACCAAGTCATGGGTGACTCACCACACAGGAAGATCCGCCGAACACAACGCCTACGCAGGCACCCCTACCCAAGACCGACGAGCTGGGTTCACGACCCGACTCAGGACGGAGACACGGAGCCCAACCCGGGACCAGCCACACCCGCAGTGGAACGTGCAGCCCAGACCACACCACCGGGGGACATGGGGACTGAGGTCCACAACGCTCTGCTACCGCTCTTGCTGGCGGCACCACCACCCCGCCAGCCCGACAACGACGTACACAAACACGCGTGGAACACAGATGACGGTGGACGGGTCCCAGAGGACTGCCCCGTATGCTTGGACAGCCCCGCGGATACACGCCTGAGCTGCGACCCCAGGCACAGGCTGTGCCAGGACTGCGCCAATGACCCACGACTGCTGAGATGCCCACTGTGCCGCATCACGCTGCATCCAAAGATACCCCCCCCACCCCCGGATGACCCAACATATGCATATTTCCACATACCAATCTACAACAACAGGCTCCTCACATACACGGATTACTGTGCAACTCTCAAGCCGCCATCGCATTTGGCATACAACGTATGGAGGAGGCTTACCAGCACAACAGGCCAACTGTGGGAAGTACACCTCAGAACTGACCTCCCATACTACCACATCGCAAGACATAGACTGCATGTCCTCACGGACACGAGAGAGGGTTTCCAAATGGCCATATCCATACGGTACTGGCTCTTCCTGGTCCAACCATTGCAACACGACCTGCTCCTGGAGTATGACATCACCGACTGGGTGCCACCTGACCACCCATCGGATGTGCGCCATGACAGGATCACATCCGTTACCCCGGATGTGGTCTATCCACAACACACCCAATGGGTTCCGGATGCCACGCAGGATGGCGATGTGGAGCCAAACCCAGGCCCAGATAGCAACGCCCCGCCCCATGGCCTGGTGCGCACCCTGACAGAAAACTACGAAAGAAATACGTCCGGACTGTATACTGATGTGCAAGACCAAGGGGACGCGAAGGAAAATCCCCCGGACATCCTAGAGTCAACCTCAAACCCCCCATCAGAAGATACCACTGAACGAGCAACCCCCCAGAACGGGGAACCTAGCACACCACCTGACCAACACACAGAAGGGCTTAGTTACGCCCCCCCTCCACCCCAAGAGGATACACAGGCATACACATACCACGAAGACGGCAACAACCCCCTAGACAAACTACCCATACACACACCAACAGAGTACCAGCTCATAGAAGAACTCGTAAAACTCAACACAGGCGCGTCACAACAACCAATGACAACAGCAGAACAAGACACACTGAAAGCTTCAGTTGTGTACGACGCACAAACCAGGCTGAAAACTTACTTAACAAAGCAACCCAAACGTGCAGTAACCACGGAGCACATAAGGAGGCAAACACAAGAAGGGGTATGGTATGACAGGAACACCTACCAACTCCCCCTGTTTGCGCAACACAAACTGCGCGACGTCATGACGGTGAGGCATGAGGCAGACTCTGACGGTATACACACGGTATCCGAGATGGCCGAGGCACACCAATACACAGTCCATACGGAAGCCGACCATCAAGGGAATCCAGACATCCAGAACAAGACTTACCTATTACTGCCACAGGCGACCGGGACCCGCCGCAACCATGACCGACGAATGCAGCGCGCCGCCATACAAACGGAATGGGGCGGAAGCGAGGACGAACGGGTTGACCAAGTCCTACGGGCACTCGGCGATCCAGGGGCCAAGGAACTGATCCTGGCTTATGAGGCAGATCTACAAGACACCACAGCACTACAAACCTACCGCATGGACTGCCTCCACCGCGCCCCCCTGCGCAAACTGGCCCGCTATGTCAGGGGCGTATACCAGTTCGACAAATTCCCAGTACGCAAGTGGTCCCCGGAACCTTGGTCGACCACCTACAACCCAAACCCATCATGGCCCTCCACCTGGACAACACCATAAAGATGGGACACGAGCCCACGCATAAAACATACGCACTCACGAAGGGCACACCCATACAAGTGGGACTGGAAGACTGCACAGACACACTACAACCAGAACCGGCCAAGACTACAATCGTAGTGGAGTGCCCACCAGAAACTGGCATTAGGACGCGAGACGCATTTATGAAACGAATCAACGGCCACCAGTCTGACGTCGCATCCACCATAGCAAGCAAAGACCCACACAACACATTTCGGTGGAAGTGCGCATCCGAGCACACCGCAGGGCAAAGTGGGTCGCACGCTTGGAGACTACATCTGCCCATGCAATTGCTGCCTCGCCTGACACAAGCACTACACACCATAAAACAAGAGGAGGAAAACGCCGGCAACCCTAGACCCTACTGGCTCACCGAAACGGACTATGAGAGCCTATACATACTGAGACAACAATACACGGAACACAAAGAAGACAGAATAACGTCCGTACAGGAGATCCTCGACGACCTGGACAGGGAACAGCTCGAGCTAGGAAGAAGCATCGCATCCTTCCTCAAGGGGTTCCGACCAGTGGACTCATACCGTCTACTGATACAATTCCACCCAGACGCAGACCGACGCTTGATTGCCCAGCTACTAAAGGGCATGAAAAGCTACGAACTGCTCCACGTGATGCCCAACGTCATCCTCAACCGCAACAACTGGACACAGTCCACAAGCCGCTCCAAGGACATCAAGCGGCCACCAAAACCGACCAGAAACGACACCACGACGGTGTTCGTAGGGTGGACACAGGGCGCAGGAGACGACACGGCGAAAGTCGTGGCATCCTTCTTTGGATGCTGGACCAGCTGGAAACCGGAACCCAAGATGTGGAGCGATGCGGGCTGCACCTACGCCTCACTCCAATACCAACACGCCACGGCAGTGGCCCTCAGTGCCGGACAATACATCTGAGTGGTACCCGGTGAATACGTCCACATCACGCTAGGAGACGACAACACGGACGCACAGGTGACAGAGCGCATCGACCAGATGCTCTCACACAAAATGCCACAAGAAACGGGCGACGACGCGGCCTTCCGGAGACGAATGAAGGCAGGGAAACAGCTGGGCTCAGACATGATGACTGAACGCGTCATCAAGGAAATCAACAGGGAAAAGCAGCTGCTCGCAGAGCCTGAACCCATCAACGTGGCGAACTGGGACGAAGCCATCCTGAACGAACTCGGCCATACCACCAACGCCGACACCCCAACGGACACCCACCCACACTTGGCCACCATGGACACCGATGAAACCCCCGACCAGCAACCAGACAAACCGGCAAAACCCACCACAACACACGCACGACAGTCACACCCAGCGCAGAAAACCAAGGCCCACAACAAAACACCACAGAACACGCCCACAAAAACAACGCCACCACCAAAAAAGAAGAAGGCAGCACCTGCATCACCACAAACCAAACAACAAGCAGACGGTACGGCTGCTTTCACCGTTGACACCAAACACAAGGGGAAAGGGAAGGGGCCGCCAAAAAACCCGCACGGCAAAGGGAAAAAGTGAGGTGCATGTTCCTCATGCCTTGCATCGCCATCACGGCCCTCCTCCTACTCCTGGCCCCCACGCATACTGAGGGGCCGGTATATCTGCTCCCCGTGAACCGGAGAATCCGCAGACAATACACCCCGCCGCTACGGCACCGACACGGTTACTCACGGGGCCCCAACCCCCACAGTTACCGTATATGGCGGCCAGGCCTACTCCTCCTCTATATTGCCTGTTTCTTCCACACCCCGACCGCCCCTATCACGGGAGCGCCCAGCCGCTACTACCACGCACCTGTGTCCATCACCACGGTAACCAGCCCATATAACACGCGGTATAACACCAACTGGGTCCTCCAATGCGGAGATGTACACCCCAACCCCGGGCACCGTAGGATATACCAGCTCCGGCGCGGGTGCCGGGATGTGCGGGTACCCCCCATACCGTTGCTTGACATTGAGGAGTATGCACAACACCTGGTGGTAAACACCAATCGACGGTATGACAGCCTAGACGACGCAACCACCGCAAAGGACCACGACATGAAACTGGCCTCCTTGAACATACAAGGAGCACAGGGCTCCGTCAGCCTACAACGCTGGGCCAGTACCCTCCACCTGATCAGCTAGTGCCGTATCGACCTTTGCGGCATCCAAGAATATAACCCGTGTTTTCCTAAACCAGAGGCAGCCACAACAGCACTCAATAACGACTACAAGTGCTACGCTTCGCCTGGGACCGAACCACGGGCAACCATGTGGTCCCTCACATACTCGAAACGTTATACTCTCCCAACGGTTTAGCAGGGGCCATCAGGATCCAGCTCCCAAACAGCCCCCGCCGCACCACTGCGTGTGTGTACTCCAAATTCAACCAACAGGACAAGCAGGAGGTAGACCTATTCCTGCAATCCCTGAGACCTTACGACATCGTTATGTGGGACTACAACGATGACATCTGGTCACCCAACCCGACACGCCCGTGGCAGGAAGACCTGGCCAATGGAGTGTTCCTCGACCCATTGCACGCAAGTAGCCAGCCCCCGGATCCCCGGCAGTACTATACCCGCATCCCTAGGCATGGACGCCCGCGTCGCCTGGACGCCATTTTGATTAGGCAACAAATACCAAACATACCCTGGACCTACTATGACACCATACAAATGCCCATATCGGATCATGCTCTGGTCCTGCTTGGGGTCCGATGGAGGATAGGGGCCCCCGAACCACCTCGCAGAAAACCACAGCCCACAGCCACGAAGTGGTATACCACACACTTCCAACGGTTTACTAACACCATATCCACACTACCCGTAACAAACAACGACCCACCCCTATGCACGGCACGACGTATCCTATCGGCAATAGCGCACGCGGCGCGACCACGACAACCCACGCGCGCCAAGACAGCGACCACCGCAAACTGGTCGGATACCACGGACCCCAAAGCGCGGTTACGAGAGTACGGGGAGATACAAGAGCAAAACATACGGAGACAAATCGGCAAGCTGCGTCGAGCAGCTGTGCACAGATCAGGCTACTTTTATGAAATGGTCAAGAGATGGCGCACTGGACTCATAGCCCAAGACACACCGCAGCCCCCGATAGGAGGGACACAATACGTCCTCAACCACTTTGCGGGGGACCCAACATACGACGAAGACGCGTGCTGGCAACTTATACGGAAACATGTACGGCACCGCACGTGGAACACCACAACCCCCACATACGAGGAGTACCTGCGGTGCCTTCGGGCACCAAAGAATAAATCAGCCGGGCCTGACGGTGTTCCCCCGCACCTGCTCCGGCACCTACCGGACCACATACAACAACAACTATACCAGGCAATCGTTGCAGTCTGGAACGGACAACACATCCCAGTGGCTTGGCTGCAGTCCAGGGTAGTGCTCATCTATAAAAAGAAGGATCCCCAGGACCCAAGAAACTACCGGCCAATCTACGTATCCACAGCCATATATAGCATACTCACACGCCTCCTCCTGGCGCGTATATCAGGGGCCATGACTCCGGGACTACTAGACATACAACACGGCGCCACACAGGGCCGAAACACCACAACGTTAGCCACGAAACTGTTAAACGACCTGCACGCAGCAGACGGGTACGTGGCCCTACTCGATGTGACCAAAGCTTTTCCATCAGTCCCCCGACCCATGCTGACTGGGATCGTCAAGGAGGCAGGGGCGCCAGAAAACATCATACGGATGTTGGGGGAAATATGCCATCATACACCGGCCGTACTAACCCTACATGGAAAGGACCTCCCCATACGACCCACCAGGGGTATGAAGGAGGGGTGCCCCCTCTCCCCAACACTGTGTTGTACTTTACTACGACATACTACTACGCGAAACCATAGAACGATGCCCGGGAGCCCGACTATACGTGTTCGTTGACGACATAGCTGTGCGTGCACCCACGAAGGAAGCATTGTTGCACACCTTGGATACACTCCACGAAGTGGCCCACACAATGGGGTTGCGCTTCAATAAGGACAAAACCGAAGTGTGCCACTGGGCTAAGGACTACGACCTAACACCCATCACGTGGCAGCACCAGCTCATCCCCGTGCGGCCACCCATAATGACGTACCTGGGGCATGTGCTTGCCCACCCCACACAAGAAGACACAGCATGGGACATGGTCACTACACAACTACACCACGACGTAGCGGCGTACAGGACCCTGCCGCTCAACGCCTACCAAAAGCTGGCCATCATCAACGCCGTCCTCATCCCCCGGTGGACTTACAGGGGGCTGTTCCTCGGAAACAGGACACGAATGGCGCACTGGACGACATACTGCTGCAATTCATCAGGGATACACCCGGGATAGAACAACAAATGAACAAACACCGGCGGACTACCGACCTCAGCCAAGGGGGACTTGGCCTACGCCAGCTGTGGTGGTCCCACATCACCTGGTGGGTCACAATTGGCCAACAGGAACTGCAGCACACCGGCCCTACACAACACCTCACCGCAACGCAATATAAATACATTGACGCCGTCCGAGCCCTAGGGGGCACGGTGGGTCAGCGTATATCCCAACCCAGGCAACACCGACCCTTGTCCGCGGGACTCTATGACTCGGAGACCTCAGAGGAGGAGCAAGAAACACATGCAGGGAAGACGCGGCCGGCTACCAACCGCTTAGACTACAGCTAGATGAACCCTCCAGGTGAGCCAACCCCCGAGGAAACCCACGAGGTATGTCAGGCACTCCCCCACCAGCACAAACTCCACGGGATCACCGTACACTACACAGGAGAACCCACCACCACCCGGTGGTACACAGATGGGTCGAAACAACACGGACGAGCAGGAGGGGGCATCTACAACGGGACTTACCGTGCGGCCTTCCAGGTGCACGGGCCACAACAGGTATATCGGGCCGAGACGATCGCTTGCGCCTTAGCCTCTGAGCTGGCCAAGCCTGGAGACGACATTATACTAGACAACCAGAGTGTGGTGAAAGCCACACCTATAAAACGCAAAGGAGTGGTCAAAGACCAGGACTACCGCGACATAGGGTACCTCAACTCCTCCTCGAAACGACTGACGCTCCGATGGACACCAGGACACCGCAATCTAGAACAAGCCACCACGTATAAAGACTACCAGGACATACAGGGGAACAACCACTCCGACGTCCTTGCCAATATGGGCGACAACCTGCCCATGGACTCCCAACAACCACAACCCCATGATATTGTCATCATAGGACAGATCATGCCCACGCCTGCCAAGGCATGGATCATGCAAGTGCTTAGACAAAAATAAAACACCAGAGGTAAACTGGGTGAGCTGGCGCCCCATGAAGCATTACAGACGGAACGCGTGGACGCCCTAGCTGTGATGACAGGTGCGATGGTGGGGAACGGGTGCCCCCTGGGAACGAGCACCCCGCCTCTGCTCCCAGTGTGGCCACCAACACGGAGCATCAGTGCAGTCGAGACTGGCTTACTGTCCCGCCTGGAGCGACTTCTGGGAACTGTGGCGCAAGAGCTGGACTGATTGGGCCCCATACACATACCAATGGCAGCAAGCGGCCAACAACCAAGAACTATGGCTCTGTGCCAGAGTGCTCGTACCACTATCCCTCATCGACGCTATACCCGCTGCGGAACGACATAAACTGCGGACAGAGGTGGGCCTGTTTCAGTTTCGCATGATACAGTCCGTCCAAACACTAAGACGAAAGTACGCCGACCCTACACCACAACAACCACCGTCGCCCCTGTGGCTCACCAAACACGTCGCTCAGGCACTTCCGCCGCGAGAAACGCCTCAAAACCTACGGAACCACGTCGGGGCGCCCATGTGGCGCGGCGCGAAACGCAAACGTAAGGCTGAGGTCGCAACGGCTGACCCTATCGACCCCGACCAATGGTTACATGATGCGCGCAACGCAGGCGACAGTGAGGCAGTGGCATGGTTCGTCGCACGAGCAACTAACACGACGACCACATAAAGAAACGCCAGCGTCTCAACGTTGACCCACAGCAATGGGAACAGTACAAGATGACCACAGACAGGTTGGCTCACGAACACGCACAGCAAACACGTGACATATACCACAAAGCACACGTAGCGGCAGTGGCGAGACAACACCTGCACACCCTACACATGTGCTACACCAACACACTGACGGCGAAATCAGACTACCACAGGCTCGTCACAAAACTAGTCAACGAACAGAGACAAGCGCAACGACTGCAGGACACACACGCACACCTGTGCCAAATACGTAGGCAATGGTATGAACAAGCAAAGTATGACACAAGGATATGGTATGCTGACGCAAAACTGCTGCTGATGATCAACGACCGATACCGGAGGCTGAGTGCTGGCACCGACAAGCTACTTGACCTGCACCAACGACAAGCGACCTACATGTGGCGGCAGCAAACACACGTGACAACCATGGCACAGTGCTACCAAGACGCCTGCAAACACAAGACAACACAATTCTGGCAAACAACCCGACCAGCCCGACAGACAATATACCTGATACGGAAGCGGCCGCGGGAACATTGGGACCCCACCTTGTGGGAAGTCCCGTTGCAACCGCTACCAAAACGCCACAAAACGCAATGGGACCCAAATGAGTGGGAAGTACCAATGACATGACCACACCAACCTCAATGGGAAACCATGGGGGCACAGTCACGAGCTGCAGCCCGTATGCACACCCTGGCTTTGCCGAAATCTGTATCTTACTTCGAACTTGGTCCACAGTGGCCCTTGGCACTTATGAACCGGCCTCTTTGTTAAAAAAACTAAATATTTGGGCGTTTGGCCGTACTAAAGACCCATACTTTGGGATACTAGGGGCCCCTAGGGGGATCATGGTGACCCCTAGCGGAGGTTTTGACTTCTGATTTTGTCCCCCTTTGTTTGGGTGTGCCAGAGGTGATTGAGCAGATCTTGCGGTTCGGCAAGGGTAACCACTTACCAAGGGATGAGGAACGTGTAATTATCCAGGATGGGCTTGATGGCCAACCATTCTCTGAAGGCGGCAGTGAAGCACCAACACTGCAGCCTGAGATTGACCATTTGCGCCGTGAGAAAAGAGAGAGAGAGGCCAAGAAACAAGCAAAACATGCGCAGCAGGTCCTAGAACAGCGGCAACGCACACTGGATGCTTTTTGTGTTGCTACGCCCCCTCGGGCCGATGTGGCTTCGTCCAGCTCCAGTCTCCCTCAACCCTCTCAGTCCTCGCAACCCCCTATGGCTACACAATCTCAACCCCAATCCGATTCTAACCGCAAGGAAAAGGAGAGAGCCCCTTCCTCACAACCGAAACCACGCATGTGGCACTGGGGCATCGCAAGGAACATGTGTGTGTTATGTGAAGGGAAGGTAGTTTACAACTTTCTTGAGCTGGGGCAGTTTGGGTCACCTATTTCTAAGGGCGTTTCCAAGGGGTGTGCTTGGGGGCTCTTGGGGGGGAACATAGTCTAAAAGTAGCACGCAGTACGCGTGCAGTGCGCGCGCAGTGCAAAGATTCCCCCTAAAAGTAGCCCGCAGTGTGCGCGCAGTGCAAGGATTCCCCCTAACCCCCTGTAAAAACATCATTTTAGGACCAAAAATGATCCCCCAATGATTTTTTTTTGAGTTTGACCCCCGTACCCCCCCCCCCCCCGCACCACTTTCTGAGTGTCTATTTTTTTTCGACTTTCAACACCTCATGGATCATGCATCACAAGTGGACGCTCGGATTGTGTCCAACTCACTGACTACACCAACACTCCGGCAGCCGCTCCCGGACAACGGCGGGCCGCTGGCGGACTCGTCCAGGAGCATCCCACGAAGCATCGACAGGAGATGGCGGATGATACCAGGGGACGGCAGGATCGTCGGCAAGGCAAACGCCAAGGCCGACAACCGGCCTCACGCTGATCTACTGCCGCAGAAGAGTTCTGACAAAATTCCCAATTTTATGCTGCAGTTTGGATACCCATTTGCACGGGACCCCAAAAACCCTCGAAGTGGGAACGGAGATCCTGAGCCCAATTCAGCTTTCAAGTTTGGTGACCAAGACGTGCAGCGCAATGCAGGAGACAACATACCTAATGAGCTGGATGTGCAACGCAATGCAGGAGGCAACATTCCTAATGAGCTGGAGGTGCAGCGCACTGCAGGAGGCAGCATTCCTAATGAGCAAGAAGTGCAGCGCCATGCAGGAGGCAACATTCCTAATGAGCTGGAAGTGCAGCACAATGCAGGAGGCAACGTTCCTAATGAGCTGGAAGTGCGGCGCAATGCAGGAGGCGACATTCTTAATGAGCTGGAAGTGCAGCACAATGCAAGAGGCAACATTTCTAATGAGCTGGCAACAAGCCCCGCGCCCTGTCGCGGAGGGTCTCACTGGTGTTATGCCACCGGTGAGATCACGGACCTATTCCCCTCCAAGCGCCCCGTCTTTGGATGCGTGAAGGATGGGTTTGACGTCATTATGAAGATCAGTAACACCCCAACCGACTGCCGCGACAGCCCGCAGGATCCGGGGGGAGGATTCAAATGATCAATATTGAGAGGATTAATTGATTGTCTTGGACATGCGCGTAGTTGAGCCCCGTTGCTCGGTTGCATCTGGACACTTGTCAGGAGCAGTGGCCGAATGCGGCTCCAGTGGAAATGTCACCGGCACATCAGGAGTCAGATGATCAGTTTTGAGCCTGCTTCTTTTCAACATGCCGAGCCGACCAGACAGTGATCAGTATATATAGATTTTACATTTTGTTTGAGTACAGGCAGCCGAACTTGATGCTTCAGGGCCCCTCCGGCCCTGACCCCAATACCCGCGGTTTCTCTAAGTGTTGGCAACGACCTGTCAGCCTTCGCTCTCTCTGAGTGTCGCTGACGTTTGGGCAGGGGCGTAAAGCTTCCTATGGCCCGCTGTTGGATTCCCCAAGACCGAATGTGTGTCGGGGAGCACTGTAGAGCCTCTGCAACGCTTTTAAGCTTCACTTGTGGGTCTCCAGCCGGGGGAACTCGGAAGGCGTGATATTACATTATGTCAAGGTGCAATGATATCGAAGTTGAGATCTTCATGTTGAGGATCGCTTGAGGTAGACGATTTTGAGGTGCTATAGTATTGGTGTTTCGTAAGCAGAGCAGACCTGTGAGCAGGTACACGAAGGAACATTCCAGTCGTGATTAATGCACAATACGAGGAACTGATTGAACTTTGCGTGGCAATGACCGGTCGCCTGTAACACGGGGGCGTTCGGTAGCCAAGTATCCGTTGCTTCATGGCCCCCGCACCTGGGTACCCCTTTTTTGGTGGGGGGGGCTGGGGGGGGGGGGTCAAAACTTCTTTGCGTATTGTGGCCGCTTTGTGCGTATTTGGACTTGGGTCCTGAAGAACTTTTTTCTTGTATATGGACCCCCTAACCCATGGCGGGGGTCTCGGGTCCCAACACCAAGTACCCCCAGTCGCCCCCCCCCCCCCCATATGGCCCCTTGCTAGTGAGGACTTTGCCGTTTTCACGCTTGATAGGCTGTTTGGTGGCCCGTGAAAGTTTTTTGAAATTCGAATTTTCATGAAACGCTTCCGTTGCCCCTAGGATGCGTTTGGGTGATCATTTGGTGACAATGCGGGTACTTGAGCACCCATCGGGACCCACGTAGTGGCCACTGGGCCCATCTAGCCTGAGCTATGGGCCCCCAAAAAGCTTCAAAATTGCTGTTTGTAGGTGGTTCAATGGCCTTTGGTGTGTGCACAAACTGCTTAAGCAGTTTTCCACCCTCTACAGGTCAAAAATGGAAAGTTTTGCAAAACATTTTTTGATGTTGTGACCACTTACAATGATGAAATATGCTATGTAAAGCATGTTTTAGACCCTCTTTGTGTGTTTTTCACCCTATTTGGGTGTGGGGGGTGGGGGTGCTCTCAAGGGGCACAACCTACTTGTGCAGTTTTCCAGCCTCGGCAGCTCAAAAATGGAAATTTCCGAAACTGATTTTTTTGATATGTTGACCATCCAAAATGATCAAATATCCGATGTAAAGCATGTTTTAACCCCTCTTTATGTGTTTTTCACACTATTTGGGTTTGGGGGGGGGGGGGGGGGGCTCCCAAGGGGGTTAGGGCACGACCTGCGCATGCAGTTTTCCCACCTCGGCAGCTCAAAAATAAAAATTTCCGAAACTGATTTTTTTTATACTTTGACCACCCAAAATAATCAATATCCTATGTAAAGCATGCTTTGGCCCCTCTTTATGTGTTTTTCACACTTTTTGGGTGTGGGGGGGGGGGGGGGGGCTCCCAAGGGGTTTAGGGCACGACCTGCTTATGCAGTTTTCCAGCCTCGGCAGCTCAAAAATGGAAATTTCCGAAACTGATTTTTTTGATATGTTGACCATCCAAAATGATCAATTATCCTATGTAAAGCATGTTTTAGCCCCTTCCTATGTGTTTTTCACATTATTTGGGTGTTGGGGGGGGGGGGGGCTCCCAAGGGGTTTGGGGCACAACCTGCTGATGCAGCTTTCCCGCCTCGGCAGCTCAAAAATGGAAATTTCCGAAACTGATTTTTTTGATACTTTGACAGTGCTTAACCACCTGCCCACGTGGAGAATTCCTGACGTGGTCCTTTTGGACTCTGCGGATTCGGCTCTGGTAGATGGAAGCAAAGTGTTATTGAAAGACTTACCCCTTACGCCGGACAGGGCTATCAAGGCAGAGAGATCGGTGTGTAGCCCGGGGCTAGGGACTGAGTTCTTCCCCTGTTGTGACCACTTACAATGATGAAATATGCTATGTAAAGCATGTTTTAGACCCTCTTTGTGTGTTTTTCACCCTATTTGGGTGTGGGGGGTGGGGGTGCTCTCAAGGGGCACAACCTACTTGTGCAGTTTTCCAGCCTCGGCAGCTCAAAAATGGAAATTTCCGAAACTGATTTTTTTGATATGTTGACCATCCAAAATGATCAAATATCCGATGTAAAGCATGTTTTAACCCCTCTTTATGTGTTTTTCACACTATTTGGGTTTGGGGGGGGGGGGGGCTCCCAAGGGGGTTAGGGCACGACCTGTGCATGCAGTTTTCCCACCTCGGCAGCTCAAAAATAAAAATTTCCGAAACTGATTTTTTTTATACTTTGACCACCCAAAATAATCAATATCCTATGTAAAGCATGCTTTGGCCCCTCTTTATGTGTTTTTCACACTTTTTGGGTGTGGGGGGGGGGGGGGGCTCCCAAGGGGTTTAGGGCACGACCTGCTTATGCAGTTTTCCAGCCTCGGCAGCTCAAAAATGGAAATTTCCGAAACTGATTTTTTTGATATGTTGACCATCCAAAATGATCAATTATCCTATGTAAAGCATGTTTTAGCCCCTTCCTATGTGTTTTTCACATTATTTGGGTGTTGGGGGGGGGGGGGGGGCTCCCAAGGGGTTTGGGGCACAACCTGCTGATGCAGCTTTCCCGCCTCGGCAGCTCAAAAATGGAAATTTCCGAAACTGATTTTTTTGATACTTTGACAGTGCTTAACCACCTGCCCACGTGGAGAATTCCTGACGTGGTCCTTTTGGACTCTGCGGATTCGGCTCCGGGAGATGGAAGCAAAGTGTTATTGAAAGACTTACCCCTTACGCCGGACAGGGCTATCAAGGCAGAGAGATCGGTGTGTAGCCCGGGGCTAGGGACTGAGTTCTTCCCCTGGGTATTCTGCATCACGTCAACCAGCAATTCGGGCCACCAACAACCCAAACTGCGTATTTTGAAGCTGCTCGAGAAAGGGCGCTCCCTCAAAGAACTGGTCTTTGAAGAACCGGAGATGCCGAAGAATCTATATGCGATACAGAGCCACGTGGCCTGGTCTGCCGACCTCTACATGTTGTTGGATTCCACCAAGGACAAGTTGGATGAGGTCCCGGGGTCGGACCCCAAAGCGACTAAATACATTTTCTCAGAGCTGTCTGAGGACGTCATTAACACTGTGGTTACCACGTTCGGGGGGAAACCTAGGTTTGCATTGATGCCTATTGAGTGGTATGAGGGCACTGCCATTGAGAAAAAGACTACAGTGTTTGAAATGTTTACGCAAAAGGAGCACAGGTCACAGTATGCTCGGCATATGTTTGGGTTTGTGCTTTCCGTCTTGTGGCAGAACGGGGATGTCTTGCATAATGACTCTGCAGCTATCCAGCAAATTTCCTACAACAAACTACGGATCGGCCTCACGCCAGATACCAAAAAGCTCCTCATTTCGAAAATAGACCTGATGGCCCCCATGGGGTGTATATTGAAAGATGAAGAAACAATGGACTATGTCACGGCATTTGATGGGGACAACTCGGATGTCTCCAGTGTCATGTCTGAGTGGGGCTCCATTGACGTCTGCTATTTGATTGGTGCCCCCCCCTACTGGAAAGAACCGGCGATAAAGCAAATCCTATCCTTGTCCGACCAAAAGGATTTTCTGCTGACAAAAATGCGCTGGTCAGTCGCGGAGATGCGGTTGGCCACATGGAAAATACAGGCCACGACGGTCCAGTCACTGATTGGAAAAGTTTTCTGCACACAGGCAAAAGAAAAACAAATGGTTGTCATCAGCAAAGAGGAATACAAACAGAGACGCCACCCCAAGACCCAGTCCAACTTGTTGGTCTCTAATAAGCCCAAACATGAGCAAACAAAGGAAGAGACGGCTCTCTCGTTTTATTTTAAGCGAAAAAGGGACACTGAGTCATCATGACCTGGCCCTCCCCCACTCAGCCCTCCAAGGCTGCCAGGCTGTTGTCCGATCAAGCTCAGCGGGATCCTATACCCCCCTTGCATGCGCATGCTCCAATCCAAGCGCCACAGATTTCCTCTTTCCTGAATTGTGAATTCAAAGTCGCCACTTTCAATTGCAATCGACTACTGACCGTCCCTGCAAACAGTACAGATTCAGAACAGCGCATTCACACTGTCATGCGGTTCATACGCCGAGCGGGTGTCTCGGTTCTGGGGCTACAAGAGCCTCACCTAAAAGATGATGGAATGTTCCTCCAAGTCAAAGAAGCACTATCCCGAAAAAACTTGAAATGTGTCAGCAATTTTTCTCCACACGGCGGAGGAGGAGCAGCCATCATTTTCCCGAAAACATGGAAAGTAAGGCAGAGCTGGGCCCTGGAACCTCGCTCCCTATGCGTGGTGCTAGAGGATGAGTAGGGTTTTTTGCATAGTTTTATGGTGTCCCATTTCCACCACGAAGCCTCCCTTCGGAAAAAAGAATGGTCTGGTATTGCCATGTTACCCCGATCCCTAATTGCACCCAACACCATCTGGCTATGTGATCATAACTCGGTGCTGCTGCCCACGAGAGACGTGGCAAACTCCAAAGCGGCGACAGAACAGCCAGCCACACTTGATGCAAGGGAGGAGCAAGCTTCGACTCTCATGCGTTTCGGGCTTGTGGATGCATATGCATGTGCGCATTCGGGCAGAGCGGCAGACCATGACCCACACGGGTGGACCTAGGGCTTCCCCTCATCAAAGGCCAAGTCGCGCACGAACACACCCCAACAGAATTCGAAACGTCAGAAGAAACAAACCTCTAATGACGATGACCAGGCCCACTCGTGCGATAGACGTTGCAGAATCGACAGAATCCACATCCCCTACAGTATGGAATCTTTCATTTCAGAATGCTACCCCACCTTTTTGGCCGATTCTGACCACAAATTGGTCCTTTTGGGCTTACAGTGTCCGTCAGCCCCGGCAGCTACTCGTAGAAAGCGCTGCCCCGTTGGGTTTTTGAGTGATGAGGAAGAGGTTTCAGAAATCAAAAGCCAATTACAATCAATCCCGGGAGAGGGGGAAATCTGGTGGGGCAAGGCACTGTCGCTCATCCGACGAAGGGCAGTGCAGCACGAGACCAAACACACCCCGACAGGCTTCACAGAATTACAGGTACTGGTAATGGA
This sequence comes from Eutreptiella sp. 'Long Island Sound 2002', assembly GCA_964036045.1. Lineage (NCBI taxonomy): Eukaryota > Euglenozoa > Euglenophyceae > Eutreptiales > Eutreptiaceae > Eutreptiella > Eutreptiella sp. 'Long Island Sound 2002'. The sequence goes on along the minus strand of OZ038397.1, from coordinate 26,204,424 downwards.
GTCCACCAGAATCAGGCTGTGCCCCCAACCGTGGCACTACTTCTGGACTAATGGCTACCCATCAATCCGTGACCCAGCCCTTGCCTATTCACTGGTGGTGCACATGGCGGAACCCCAGCAGAGGGATCGGTCATGTGCCATGGTGTTGGATAAGCTAAAAACTCTTATGCACGAACCCTTCGACGCCCCAGTGCGCAGGACACGCCAGGAGGTTTGGCGTCTGGTGAAACAGCTCCAGGCAAAAAGAAAATTGATGTCCCGCAGGCACAAAACAGGACAGGTGCTGTATGATCCGCATGCAATTGCCTCTGAGATCACATCCTTCTGGCAACAAACACTGTCGGTGGGGGGGCAACCATTGAATGAATGTCATTCCTACTTGGCCTCATTTTTTAAGTCCAAGAACATACCTCTGATGGCGGAAATGCTCATTAAGCCGCTTTCGGCTCCACTAGTGCACGCAGCACTCCTTGCTTTGAACAGAACCTCGGCACGAGGCCTGGATGGCATTCCCTGCTCTATATATGCTCTTTTGCCGAACAATTTAGCCCGGTGATGCATAAATTGACTGAGGGACACTACCGTGCAGGCACACTGAATGATGACTAGGCGTTGGCACTGCTTAACGTGGTCCCTAAAGCCCGCGGGGTGGTATCAGTTAAACACCTTAGGCCACTGGTCCTGCAAAACACTTGTCATAAGTGGATTGCATCGTGTGTTTCCCTACAGTTACAGGATTTCACTGCGGCCCTCACCCCGGTGCACCAAATGGGCTTCATTAAGGGCAGGTGTATATTCGACCATCTTTGGAATGCGTTTGGCTCCTGGAGTGCTATGCAGGAAGGGCTCCTCTGCCCGATTGATTTTCGTAAAACTTATGATTCTGTTGCCCACTCATACGCGCACGCATTTTTCACCCATATGTGCCTTCCCACGGAGATGACTCAGCTACTTATGCTCCTGTTTAAGGCACCAATGGCATTGATTGTTCACGACACGGTGATGGTGCATGAAAAAATTATTCCCACGTCAGGCATCAGACAGGGGTGCCCCTTGTCCCCTTCACTCTTCGCTCTATTGATCTCCCCGGTCTCTACGTATTTGATGGAACATTCCCCGACTGTAACAGTATTGTTGTATGCAGATGATTTGCCAATCATCATTCGAGATTCGCCCTTACAAGCAGCCCTTGCCCTGCGTTCTTGCATTGAAGTTATGAAACAGTTTTCCAAATTTTGCGGGCTCCAGATAAACCACAATAAGTCAGCAACCCTGATTGTTGGCCCCTGGGAGATCAGGAACTCCTGGATGCAACAGGCATCAATGTGCAAACTGCCTACACGTACCTAGGAATAAAATTGGGTTACGTGGCACCGGAAGAGGCCTTTGCGCCAGCCCTACAAAAGGCACTGGGAAGAGCACATTCAATGCAACACTGGAACTTAACTTTGAAAGAGCGAGTGTTCCTTTTAAAAATGTGGATCCTTCCGGTCCTTGTGTACCCGGCACGTGTGATCTTCCCAGTCAAGAAGGTGGTGGATTCATTGAAAACAATCTACAACATAGCATTGGGACTGAACTCGTGGGGGCTAACACAGGACATCCTGGCTCTCCCTGAGTCTCAAGGGGGGGCTTAGTCTGGCTCAGCCGCATTATTTTTTATGGTGGCATCACTCAGCTCTCTTTGTAAATTACACTCTACATCCCGCGGATGTTCCCCCGAATGTGCTTGCGCAGTTTGAGGCCTGGGCGGGGCCTAGAGCTATTAGAGTCACGCCGGCTGGTTTCAAATGGACATCAACTTGCCTTGGACCTCCTTTCCCTATTTAGCCTTCAGTGCGAAGTCTTTCTCTCTCTTACGACAAGGTCTCAATGTTAACCCCCCAGATGCTTTGAGCTACGATATGCCGCTGTGGCACAATGTCCTTTTCAAAAACGCCCACTTCCATACGTACTCGTCGCCATCGCTCATTAGGGATGGCATACTTACAGTGGGACAGCTACTAGAAGACGATTCCTACCTGAACCAAATCGCTGCCACATGGCGCTCGGTGTACATGGGAACCATTGGCCAGCTCGCCAATCAGACTTTTGTTTTCTGTGAGCATTCACGGCAGACACCCTGTGATCTGTCATCGCTGATCTCTGACTGGCAGAGAGGCTCGGCCCTCTCCGTGATGTCCTACCTTAGGGACAGGGAACGGCGCCAACCAGATGAGGTCTGGAAATCTCTGATGTCCTGCGGACTACCGGCCTCTGACATCGACTTTATCCGGAAAACACTATGGCGTAAGCAACCGGTAGGAGACAGACTTAAATCTTGGAGGCCTGACCGCTTGCTCTGCCCCTTGTGCCAAGTGCCTAAAACCATGTCCCATATGATGCTCCACTGCAAGTTTCTGCACTTTGCCTTTCCCGTCATCGATCAGTGCTTCCCTCCCTATGTTGTTGGTGAAAAGCAAATATCATCTGTGGCTGACCTGATTGAACACCACCCCGCAGAATCACTGCATCTACCTCCGGGACAATTGGGCTGGGCGGCAATGGAGGCCAACTGGGCCATCCGCTGTAAAGCCACCAGAGAGCACACCCCTTTTCGCTTCACATCCTACTTTCTGAAAGTCTACAGGCGATTGCTGCACAGATGGCAGCAATCCAAAACACTGGCAATCCGCCCAGAACAATTGTCCGCATTTCTTGATCTACTCATGTCGCTCCAGCGGGGGGATTCAGGGGACAGACCACAGCTAGAGCCCACCCCCCCAACACCGCCCCCCACCAAAGCACGGCTCCGTGCCAAACGTAGGCTCGAACGCAAGATGCGCTCGCTCCACAAGCTGATTGCCCACCTTGACAGCATTGAAGACCAGGGGTATATATTGGTTTTTACGGATGGCTCATCGGAGCGCTTCGAGGGGCTCGGGTATGTGGGGGGCTATGGGGTCTTTTCGAACCTCCCAGTCTCGCTGTCTGCCCCGGTACCAATCCACATGAAACAAACTATTAACACAGCGGAATTCCCGGCCGCAATGCAGGCTCTACGGCTTCATGCTAATGAGCCTAAGGTTGCCATCTGTACGGATTCCGAATATGTCCTTAAAGGGGCACAGGGGGCAGCGCGGAGGTGGCAGGCGAGAGGTTGGGTGGGGTCGGCGGGGCCTGTGTCCAATATCCCTCTCTGGAAAGAGCTACTGCAGCACTTAGATTCCACTTTTCAAGATATGCTATGGGTGAAAGTCCCCTCCCACGTGAATGTGGAAGGTAACGAGCAGGCAGACACCCTGGCCAACAACGGTAGGCTCAGCAACCCCCTGTACCCTGCCCGCAAGACTCCTAGGGTCCACGCAGCAGGACAGCGAATCAAACGGACGCGCCAGGTGGCCACACGAAGCCCCCCCCCTCGGGAGGTGTCCTCTCCGCGACCAACCGTGCTGAACTTTGAGCAGTGTGTCGATTCATCAGGAACTAGAGAGGAAACCCCGGATGTCTTCCCGGATGGTGAGCAGGTGAGTGATGTGTGGCTGGAATTGGGTCTAGTTGAGATGCCAGACAGCCCGAGGAGCGAGGAGTCCACGCACAGCCGCCGCTCGAGTGCCTCCACGGCCACCATCCTCTCGGATGAGTCAGAGGCCCCAGCACCCTCTTTTTGTGAAAGGACTACACATGCGGGGGGGGGGGGGGCGTAGCCCCTCGACGTCCTGCAGCGAGTACCGATCCACAGGGACCCAAACCCCCCCGCCGGCGCCCGAAGCCGCAACCTACAGAGGCAGGAATCGGAGCCCCTCGACCTCCTGCAGTGACAGGGACTCTTCCTAGGGCATCTTGCGTTCTGAGGAGATACGGCCGGAACACGTGACGCCCTGCCGGACTCTGGAAGGGCGTGGCACTCTTGGTGTAGTGGGTAGCACACTCGTCCCCAATCCCCAGGGGGGTGGTTCGAACCCCGGTGGGGATATAGATCACCGAACGGCCGGAACCGAGCTGATTCCTTTTTTTTTTGTTCTGCGTGTGAGCTAAGATGCTAGGAAAGGAACCCCCATATATGGCGACACAAGCATACCTGAAAGTGCGCTCCGTCATCGCGGGCCGACGCGAACCGTGGAGGCGACGGCGCAGGCCGGCCGCCTCATGAACAGTTGTTGTTCTTGATACCGAGGCAGAGGGAAGATATCGCCCCTTGTGGCGTTTGGTGCTACTTTCAACTGGTGGTCTTGTTTACGGGTACATAAGCCACATCGGCAGCATAGCTTAATGGAAGTGCACGGGGGCTTCGTCCCGGAGGGCGTAGGTTCGATGCCCACCGTGGAGGGGACGGCGCCGGCGGCCCGCCTCTTCTCAAGTACCATTGACAGGACAGTGATAGGGCAGACAGATGGGCTCCTTTCGCAGATATCGTCGTGGCACTATAGTGGACAGTCACCCCGGCCCGAGTTCCTGGGGGTAGGTTCGAATCGTGGGGCTCGTAGCTGGTGGGGTTGGCGACATGGTCCATAGATATCTCCCACCCGTCGGCCACATGTGTTTTTCTCTCCCATATTGTCTAGACACGACAGGTACACACTGTGAATGGCTCCGGTCAACGAAGGTTATACTATCAGGCTTGGCAGCTGCCGCTTGTGTAAAGTGTCCACCTTCTTAAAGGAGGCGGCATGTCTGATGCTCATGTACATGCCAGGTTGTATCATAACGACTGGATGTAGCATAGCAGTTGATTGCTGACAAACACTTGGAACATTGGCTGGAATTGCCTGGGCGGGGGCATCCGGTATTTGTGACCGACCATGATTGAGCCCAAGGGGTCCAGGGCACAACCTGCTTATGCAGCCTTCTAGCCTCGGCAGCTCAAGAATGGTTGTCCCTCTTCCCTCTTCGAGGTGCCTTGCCGAAGGCAATAGAATTTGAGCTCTTGTTCCCTGGCTGTGGCAGCCGCCGGCAGTTCATCATGAGTAGTGATTTTTTTCCGAATCCACCCCCGGTGTTATGATGGAATTGTGGTCTGCCAGCATTACTACATGGTGTGACATCGAAAGGTGTGGGATCACTTTGCGAAGCCACTCATACTGTGCCTTCCTGAGGCCTGGTTTGTGGTGTATAAGTGCTGCAATCACTGTGATGCGCCGCCCATCCTCCGTTGTGAGGTTGGCCAGCAGGATCCTGGAGCTCATGGCGCCCAGCCGATGACAGCGGGGGCCGGGAGGACACGGGACCATGGGCGGGGGGGGGGGGGGGCGTGGGAGAGATGAGAGCGACGCGATGGACGCTGCGCCCGCCGCGGTGTGGCGACGTCTAGCCCAGCCTGGCCGGGGCGGCCGTATCCGGTGCGTCCGGTGGAATCGGCTCCAGGCACTCAGACACCAGACACCAGACACCTGGAGCTCAGTGACACTGAGCTCTCATAGCCCCACGACTTTTTCCAAAAGAGCGCCACCCCCCCTCTCAGGCCGTCTGATGTCAGCTGGGTTAGGAAGCAATACCCTGCCCTGTCTGCCATCTCTCGGACCGTTTCCGGGTCCCTGTCCCTTTCCTCTGTTGCTTTGTCCCCCCGCAGGTGTGGCTCTTGCAGGGCAAACACGTGCACTTTTGCTGCTTGAAAATGTTGTTCCTGACTGTAGGTACTGTGGCCTGTACCATGGTAACGAGCAAACTCATTTGGGGGCTTGTGTGGAGCTGTATGACAGGCAGTGCAGGACTGTGGTTGCTGTAGCAGAATTCATGTCACGCGAGTTGGATTATAGTGTGCTTGCTTCCTGGGACACTGTCGTGCAGCTTTGCAAATCCGAGGTTGTGGTGTGGATCGCGGTTGAGATTGATGCTCTATTTGCGGTGCGAAAGGCTGCTCTTTGTGGGCTTCCGGGTCAACAAGTGGTAGTCATTACGGTTTCGGGTCTACTATGGGTTTCCCAGCCATCTTCACGGTCCCCAGGCTATTTGTCTGCTCTGGTGCGTCAGCAACTGTCTTAACTGGTGCTGCAGCGCATGCACGAGGGGGTACATCGCTCTGAGCCTCATGCATGTAGTGTTGCGCCTGACTTGAGCTTGTCTCCCTTTGTGGAAAATGGTCCGGTCAGTGCCCCGATCTTGTTTCAGCTTCAGATGGTCATGGCATGGGTTGTGAGGCGTGATCTACGGTTGGTCGTGGCTTATCGTGCACGTTATCATGTCAGTCTGCCGTCCCGTGTGTTTCGGGACCCGTCGCCGCTTGACTATGTGTTGTTTGTGTGCACGGACAATCAGTGCATGCTTCAGTACCCACGGCAGTCTAGGAGGTCTGTAGTACTGTGCGGCTGCAGCACGAGTCCAGCATCCGTATGGCAAGTAGTGTCCGCGGGGTTGGGGTGGGTTCTGGTGGCAGACCATAACTATTCCATGCCTCAACTGATTTGATTGAGTCCCGTGCACTGTCGTGTTGCCCCTTGTCTGGTGCGTTCAGATTCCTCTTCCGTTGGCACAGTCTGAAACTAGGCCCATGGGCGGAGGATCCGTGTGGTCTGACCGCATTCGGGCGCATGATGCTGGGCGCGGGGGCTGGAGGGACGCAAGGGAGTACACACGGGGTGCGCGCGGTGCAGAGCACCCAGGGGCACCCAACAACGTGGAGACACACCCTAGACCTGAACCAACGCCAGGACCCCAACGCCGTGCGCGCAGTGCCAGAGCCGGCTACGGAGCGGTTGGCGGTTGCAGGAGAATGCTCAGGGCCGCCGAGCCCGTCACTGCCTTACCAGGAGATGGCCCTGGTGAACCAGAACCAGAACCAGAACCCCCTCTCAGGCCGTCTGATGTCAGCTGGGTCAGGAAGCAATACCCTGCCCTGTCTGCCATCTCTCGGACCGTTTCCGGGTCCCTGTCCCTTTCCTCTGTTGCTTTGTCCCCCCGCAGGTGTGGCTCTTGGGTGTGTTGCTGTCAAAATTTTGGCCGCCGTGCTGATGTAGGCTCCTGGCCCCTGTTAGAATGAGGATTGGGATTCATCTGGCGAGCGAGGTCGCTTGCCACTCACTGACGCTATATCCAGTTGCATCATTTTCCTTTACACTCGTCGATTTGCGAGATGCGATAACTCCAACACTCGACATTTCCTATTTAAACGCCGTATATGCGGCCCCATGCCCAACAGTAGAGCACCAATGGTTATTTCCATTGTAATGAGTTTTGGAAAACAGGGGACTGTCTCCCCACTGCGTAACGAGCCTTTACGGAAAAAAATCAAAATTGGCCAAAAAGAACGAAATGTTTGCGTAACGCAAAATTTGTATGCATGCCAGAAGCCGTGTAAAAGTGGATGTGACCGCAAAAATTGACAGACATTCCACTTGGTTGTTTTTTCGCCGTACATCATTTTGCAAATGCGGTAATGAATGTTCTCATCGCATAACACTGGTACAACAGGACGGGTGTGTTGGGCCAAGTCTCTGGTAAACTGCAACAAATTCAGCAACAATACGTTGCTGCTTACTTTTTCTTTGGTTAGGCAAAGAGGTCGCCATTGCGGTCTCTTAGCAGGTACATCACGAATAACATCAAGCAGTGCCCTGATGTTGCGGACAACAGGGCGAGCGCACGCCAGCCCCACGTCACGCAAAATGCGTGCAAAAGACCCCTCTGTGTTCGATTCGATAACATACGCGCTACAATAGGAACGCGCCGCTCAAGTTCTTCAAGGTTAGGATGACCATGCCAGTAGCGTGGTGCATCACGCAGGAGCAAGACAACCAGCGCTGTTGCGTTCAGGGACTTGTCGTTTTTGTCAGGGTTTGTGGTAAACTGCTTGTTGTACCGGTTGTCCATCCATTAGACTACCCATGCTGGTATATTTTGTCCCAGGTTGTTTGCAACCTGGCTGCGGCCCTCTCTTTCACTCATGGTGCGCTGTATCGCGCTAAACCTGGGTAGAGCTGTTCATGGACTGACCGGAGACATTTACACACTGTGACAGAGTGCAGACTGTTTTGGCTTTGCAGGGAGGAAGGTGGAGATGCAAAACCTGACCTGGCTAAAGTGCGGCGTTGTGCCCTGCTCCCTTCTGTCGCGATTACAGATTTGGGCTTGCCCTGGTACAACACTACCCGATGACGCATCAACAAGTAAAGGCGCCAAGTCTCCTCCTTCAAAACCTCCACCCATCTCTTTCCCTCTGACGCGATTGCTTTTTGAACGCCGCAACGCGTTCTTTCATTTTTGCGTAGTCGCAGTAAAAAAGTAAAAAGCAATCACGCGCCCTCATCCCCTTGTTTTAGCCCTTCCTAGAACTCTTCTGCCGTCTGGTACGGCGGTTCCTCTGAGCAAACGTCGCGGAATATTCCGGATGCCGCTGCCACTGTTTTCTCCAGGTCTGACAGCTTGCGTAGGGGCATTGTCACTATAAACAAAATTTGCATAAATGTATCACAGGCATTTGGCAACATGAAAAAATCCTCTTGCAGTAATCATCTACCCGTGATATACTTCTCGCGCAACCACTTTTTGTTGATTTCTTTGTCGCGCGCACTATTTTCGGTTCACAGTAACTGTCAGATACTCCCACATTTTGATGGTTTATGCTACCTGCGTGTAGCCAGTTGCACCGCGGTGCAAACGCTGTTGGGCAGTGAAGTTAGCGGTGACCACAACATGAAAACTAGAGATGCCGGCGGGACCTGTAGGGCCGGCCATACAACAGCGCCACATCAAAGGGAATGTACATGCTGTGTAGTTGGTGGATCTGCTCATTCTTGGCACATTCTTGGCACCACCAATGCGCGAGGCCTCGCGCATTGAATAGCGGTTCCTGCAGTAACAATTATACATTTACAGATTACCTTGTGGAGTACAATGCAAATATATGTATTCTTGCGTCCATTTTCACCAGTACATCCTGATAAGGGTACAAGGTTAGGTGTATGCCGACAGCATGTTCCTCCTTCTCCACAACTTGCTGCATGTATCGTGCGGTAATACATAATGCTGCTGTGCACATCCCCCTATGTGCGAGGCCTCGCGCATAAGATCGCCATAAAGGAATAGTTTTTGTGAAAACAACCCGGCGTGTGTGTCACTCCACTGAAATAAAATATTTTTTGGAAATCTTCTACGAGGCGCTGCCCTAGTCACTCCAAAGAATACTTTTTCACTGTCTTTCTGAACCTGTCCGATTTCCGTGATGCGGCGCACCTATTTGGCAACATCTATGAGAAAGGTGTTGTGTTGTCATTTGGGGGGCATTTGCCGGGCACATCACATATGTACTTGTTTGGGATCGCGAAGGGCCACAGTACATCGACGTCCGTTTCAAAGATTATGAAGTGGGTGCCAATTGTATTGTGCTCTTGATTGTGCAATGTTTGTGGGAAGGAGGGATGTTTTGTACAATTCTTGTGGTGAAAGTGTTTGCTCTCCTTTTCTTTTTGTGATTTAGGGAGCGCATTGGTCCAGTCTTGCTACAAATGGCACCGAACACAAGGCTTGCGACCATCCTTCTGTCCTGCATGGTCCTCCCCGCCACCGCCGAGAACGTGTTCACCAACGGTCTCATCTACCTTCCGATCTATCTTGGCATCGCCAGCCTGGCCAACGTGTTCTTGACCCTCCGGGCCTGGCAGACCTGGGCCAAGGGGCAGCACGCCGAGTCCACTTGCTTGGTCACTCTCATGCTGTCCAACGCCGCCTGGTGCGTGCCTTGTTTTGTACAGTGCGTGGGGACTGCCATTCAGGTGAATCCCCGGCCCTCAGCCTGGCAGACAATGCCTCCAAGACAATCTGTGCTTCTGCCAGCCCCTGCCTGATATCCCGATGGGGTCCAGCAGGGCACCAAAGTTTCGGTAGGAATCGGCCCCAACCCATGTGCCACTGTGTGATCTGCTGCTGTCGCATGCGGAAGTCAATATCTGACGCGGTGTGTGTGCGGTGCCATACTGGGGTTGCTCTGCAGACCATTTCAGCTAATTTAGAGGCTACTGTGTCCAGTTGGAGCCCACAAACGTTGTGCATGTTTTTTTTTGCTGGTGCCATGTCCTTTGTAAATGTTCCCTTGCTGGCAGGCCTGTACTTTGTCTTCTTTCAGCCTGTTGCTGCACTGTTTGCATGTGGGCTCGCCCAAGGGGGCCCTCACGCCCTGCCATAACTCTTCCTCCAGCAGCCTCCACCAAGGGACAGTATGTACGAGGGCTTCAAAGGTGGACCATTTCCGAGAGAAGCTGTTCAAATACCTGACGCGGTGCGCAAACTGCCCCCACATGCCCAGTGCTGCACCAGTTTCTGTTGTGTCACGCCTGGCTTTCCCTGGTGCATGGATGTTCCATGACCGGCTGTCGACGGGCGGGAGGTTGGAAGAGGTTGGAAGCCACTGTGCAGAGCATTGCCGCACAGGGGACGGCATCATGTATCCACCCACAACAGCAATTATCTGGAAGCCACTAGGAATTAATGGCAACCATCCAAACGCCTCCAGGACACACTGGTACCCATCCAGGAACCAACCCACGAATTGTGTGTGCCTCCTTGGACCTGTTTGGGGCAGATCTCCATGGGTGGAACCAGACATTTTTCTTCAGAACGACACACAATGCACACATGACACCACCACCTCAGTGGACCCGAATGCATGTGATCACCCTGACCTGGCGGACGCTGGTGGCAAGTCTGCCCCCTCTCCCCCCTGCCCCCCTACCCCCTTGTGGAAAGCCCACAGGGGGCACCCAGCTGCAGTCCCCAACACATGACCCCCCCCCCCCCCTCCCCCTCTGGGCGTCCAACAGTAGACACGGGTGGGTTCCATGGTTTCCCACTCGGGGACACCCAGGCACCGGAGGGTGCGGGGTATAACGGGCGTGCACATTCTGAGGGTGTGGCTCACCCCACCAGTTATGTAGGCCACTGCGAGAGCAGACGGGGATACGGTGTGAGAACAGGGCTGCACAACCACCACCTCCTACTGTTACAGGAGAACGATGACGGCTCTTTCTCCGGGTTTGCTTTCTTGCACCCACGATCAGAGGTGACCTCGACCCTTGAGGGTACTCGGGCGCGCCATGCAGTGGCTCTCCTTCAGAGTGTGTGCTTTCCGCTTGCTGTCTTTGGGTGCACCCCAACCTTTGGTAGTCACAGGACTAGCTGAAGCGCGGCTCTCTCCCTGGTTGAAGTGGGGTGACTGGGGACAAAATCACTTGGTTCTGAGCCTCGCCAGCGTGTTCAGCAGAACGAGTTGAGGCTTCCGGAGCGTGCCCTTGAAATTTTTTATCAAGAATCTCTGCGACGAATTTTTTTCGCGTTCTTGCATGTTGCAGTACAAGCCATGGACCCAAAGCTATGAGGAATGTGGGTGTGAGAGTGGCAAAGGAACAAGCACCACAACAATTGTGTGCATACACGGGCTTCTTAATGCTAGTACCTCGGGTTTGGGAACTACTTGGGCACTTGGACTTACCTTTGTGCACTAACATCGGAGAAACGAGCTCTGAGCCCCCTGCCATTGGGAACCATTCACTTTCTCAGCCCGTGCCTCGGCTGGCGGGGAAAAAGTGAAGGCCCCGTTCCCTCACACCCTACAATGCAGGCCCACCACCCCCTCCGGTGGGCTGAATGTTGAGGAGGTCCGGATCTTGCTCGGTGCCGCAGGCGCCACAAGGCATTGTCGCCTGCGTAAGGTGCCTGAGTTTTTTTGTGAACCAAGACGCCACTTCACCACTTCTGTTGCACAACACTTCCACTTGTTTGCAACATACTTCCATTTTGGTTGTAAAATGCTTCCATTCCCGATATGGTGTTGCCCATGCCTGTCAAGCACTGTAGCCCTTCCATGACAAACCATCCTACATCCTTTGAACCTGCTTGACAGGCAGCCGTCCAACGATTCCTGGACCCCAGTGCAGACCATACTGAACATATTCAAAATTTCATGGAGATTCCAACCATGGCACTTACGTTGTGTTTTGTAGCCATATTTTCCCTCCCTTTTTTGGGGATCCCAATACTGCATGGGTTATGTCGCCACTTTGAATGCTCTCCGCTTTGAAAGCCCCCCCCCCCCCAACTCATCTGGGACAGACAGTGTATACCATTTCCTTGCCCAGATTTGAACAAGTTGCGCCCAGATCATGTTGCATGCGGCGTTGGGTGTCCCGTTGCTTGACAGTGCCTCACGCCACCAAGACGGAGTACAGGGGGTGCACTTCGACCGCGCGCTCGTTCTTCTCAGGGGGAGTTCTGGGGCGGTGACATCGGATGTGACGTCATGGGGTTCTACTCGGCGTTCGCGACCTACTCCAGCCAAATGGCCACCGTCCTGATGGCGCTCGTGACGCACCAACTGGTCTTCTCCAGCGCCGGCCCCTGGAACCACCTGGCCCTCCTGGCCGCCGGCGCCTTCGGCGCGTCGGCGCTGCTGGCGCTGCTGCCCCTCGTGGGCGTGGGCTCCTTCGTCAAGTACGAGGGCTTCTGCTACATCGACTACCACAACACGGCGCACTGCGCGGTGTGGCTCCTGGTGATGGTGCCGTGCGTGCTGGCGGTCCTCTACTACTACGGCGCGGTCTACAAGTTCAGCGCCCTGCCCCCCAAGGTCACCCAGGGCCTCGTCCTCTTTTGGGTCGTGTTCCTGTGCGGGTGGGTCCTGGGGCTGCCCCTGATCTTCCTCGGGCTGTCCGGCTCCGCGTACCCGAAGGGGCTCAACTTGACCAGCGCCGTCCTCGGGCACGGCATGAACCTCGTCAACCCCATCCTCTACGGCGTCTTCTGGCACGACTGGTTCGTCTCCAACAAATCGACGTACATCGTTGTGCAGCCCGATGACGACCGCGGGGAGGCCTCCGCCTAGTGCTTGGGTGTCGCTCTTCCTGCCAAGAAAACCCGAGCTGTGCGGCTCACCGCGCCCCTCTTTTGCGCAAGCGTGCCCTCGTCGAGGCATGACGACCCCGTGTCGCCGCCGCTTTTTGGGACCCCCATTGCGATGGTTCATAATGGGAGCACGCGTGTGAGACTTGGGTCTGCCCATTGCAGTGTTGTGCTTTGAAGCACAGGCCATTTCGATTGGTTTTGACATGATCGGGCGCCGTGGCTACTGTTGTTTGTAGGCAACACACCCCCCGCCTTCATGTCCACGTCTAAGCACCGCCTTGACTACGCGCAGTGACTGCGTATTGCAGTCGTTCTCCGGGACCCATGCATAAAAGGGGGGGGGGGGAGAAGGCCGAGAGTGTACGTGTCGTGGCCGACTCCCTCACTGCAACACTGGCAAAGCGGTTGGGGTACCCTAAATCCCGGCCCCTCGCGGACGTGCCACTCATGTTATATCGCACCCCCCCCCCCCCTGGGGGGGGGGGGGGGATGGGCACGCCGGGCTCCTGGAGGTCCGGGAGGACTGCCGGCTCCACTCCGCGTCCTCCCGGTCCTAACCCCCCCCCTCCTCTCACATGCCATTGTGCTATATCCGGGGGCCCAGGAGGGTCGGGGAGGGCAGGTCGGGGACTGCGTGTTCGAGCCTCCCGACGCCAGGGCACCCTCCGCCCCAAGGGCCGTCTTTCCGTTTGGGCCCCTTCTCAAATGCAGTGGCACCGCCGTCCGCGCAGCGCGCGCAGTGCACAGTTTTGCGTGTCGGCAGCTCCCTGACCCCTCGGTGTAGGCACGTGCCACAAGGCCCAAGAAACGGTGATCCCCGCGCCAGTGCCTCACGACTCGCGCGATGATCTCTTTGTCTCTGAGTGCCGTTGAGCCACTTCAGCCATGGATCTTTGCCACTGGGCCTCTACACGCGTCCACTGGCGCTGCTTGATTGGGTCCTCCTTGCGGTACAGGCCCCCGTCCTCAGACAGCCTGTGCAGTGGCGGGGGGGCGTCACTCTGTTGTCTTCCTCAGCTTCAAAGTAGGTCCATCAAGAGGGTCCATCCGGCTGGGATCGATGGAAGCTCTGTAGCCAAAGCTGCAGGAGGGGGTGATTTTGTACGGGTATTTTTTCGCTGGGGACAATTTCGCGGGGGGACGCCAACTATTGGGCACCGCTTATGGACAAACGGCATCCGCCGCAACCAGCACAGCCCCGGCACACCAACGACGGGGCTCCGCGAACGCGAAAACGACACCAGCAGGAGCACCGGCCGCAGCGGCCGACAGAAAGCAGTGACCCGACGCAACATGCGAAGGGAAGAGCGGGTGACTGTCCAGGGCCCCGTAAAGAAACAACAACCCGACGGAATGTCACACAGGGGGCGATTATGCCGCCGTTGGAATTCCCGAAGCCCCCGATTGCCTCACGCACACCTGAACGCGCAAGCCCATGCTTCATTCAGAGGCAGACAGATTTGCAAATCACATGGCCACTGAATGCAGCATTCGCTCGCAACATCTGAAAGAATCCGCTGTTCCAAACACTTGCCCAAAACCGATGGGCCCACCGAATGCAGTGCCATTGGCATCTTCACTACCCCTAAACTTCGGAAATTTTCGCCACCTTCCATAAAGACGGAAACTTTTCCCACGGACTGATCCGCGCCCAAAATTTGCCTTCCCTGTGTAGGACGCCATGGACACCCCAGAGCAGGGGCCTCCCCCCATGAGGAAGAGTTCATGCCACAAAGGAACAGCACACGTGGCAGACAACAGAGATGAACGGCACCGCAGGCGGAATGGCAACGTTCGTAGGGACGGGGATGGCGCATATCCAGTGGGTCCCTCACCACATGCGCCCGCAGTGCGCGCGTGCTGCACCGGCACTCCCCTGTCCACACGCCGTTTGCGATACATATTTGCGTTGTATCATGGGCACTCTCTGCCGCGCCAGCGGGACCGCCCGTGCCCGTCGCGCACCGTCTGATTCTGTGGCATCAGATGCCTTTTCCTTAGCGCCCCCTCTGTACATACCCGTCGGTCGACAACCCGCCCCCAGCGGAGTTGTTGTGCCGAGCCCCCCCCCCCCCCCCGCCCCCACTGCGTGTGCGAGTCCGACTGCGCCTTGACTGTCTGGGTCCAGGTTCGCGTTTTTGACAGGGCTTTGTGGTCGTGTCCCGTGCCGGACCAGAGGGCGATGGGTCGTGGGCTGGGGAGGGGGCAGGCCACGCACGAGTGTTGCCCCACGTCCCTCTGCACCGCCGCTGGAGGTGGGTGGTCAGGCCCTGCCAATCGGGACTACTATGCGTCCCATCGGGGCACGGCTGTGGGCGAAAGGCCTTCACGGCGTCGGTCTTGTAGCGCAGCCTTGTTAGCGTTCCAGAGCGGCCGCTTGTGCGTGCGACTGCTCCCTTCAACCGCCGCGTCAGCCATGTTCTGCAATGCACCCTGAAAGGCGCACCACTGCATCGCCTGGCACTTGCAGAGTGTTGTTTTGGGCTATTCTTCACGTACGGTCCGAAAGACATAAATTTACCATTTCGCATATTTTTGACGGGATTTGGCATAGCCAACACGGCGTTTGGGTCCGCGAGGAACTCGGGAGACCCAATGCACATGCTCAGCCGAACCCTTCCATAAAGGCGTTCCAACGTGGAGCCCTGCTGCCCACGCTGGCCCTGCCCACTGCAGCACGCGTCGTCAGTGCGTGCCTTGCGGGAGCAGAACGTTGGGCAGCGTGGCAGTCATATCAGCCGTCATTTCTTCACATGGCTGCACATCGAGTGAACGTTGGCTCAGGTGGTTGCACGAACGATACCTCAGAGCAAACCGCTTGAGGTGCACTGAAACGACCCCTGATGATCCACATACTACGCTCCTGTTTGATCATTGCCGTGCATGTGTCCCGTCTCTTTGCCTATTTGTGCGCTGCTGTCTCATATCTGGACCTTTCCCTATCCAATATGTCCAAGCATCCTGGGTACCCAAATTTTCGGATGGCCACGGAGAGTTTCGATCTTTCCCATCTCAGCATCCGGATAAATGGAACGAATGGGAAGGTCTGCGGCCTCCAGAAAAAGAAGGAAAATCAAGATGAGGTGCAAGGTTGGCAAGGGGTTCTATTTGGTGCCTGTCAACGAAAAAAGGAAGCAATTGAGTGGTACCTGAGTTGTGCAAATTAAGACAAATGCCTTGTATTGTCATGTTTTGAGGGGTAGGTCTGCAATGTGTGTTCCGTGGCATGTGTCATGCGCAAACACACGCTTGTCCAAACACCGCAACCCTCTGTTTCCGCACTTTAACTGAACCTGGCCCATGTTAGGACAAGGCGGCGGGGGGATTACCATTTTGTTCGTGGTATAACTCCGATGATTGTGTCTTTGAATCAATAAAGTGTAACGACACCATGAAACCTGTGAATCGAAAAATGTTATGTTATGTTATTCAGAGAAGGGCAGGTCAGTTCAAAGCTTCCCAAACTGCGCTCTCTTGCATTGGGACCATAATCTTGAAGGGAAACAATGCGACGGGCTCATGCATGCCCGTTACATGACTAGGCCCCGACAAAAAGGGAGGCTTCAGCCTTCACCCTTCAGCATGACCATGTGATAGATGGAATGATGCGACGGGGGCGCAATAAGGGGAACCTGTGGGGCTCCAGCTGATGCCCTGCCATCAATTTGGTTAACACAGGCGCCTGGGCAAATTCTATTGCCTTCGGCAAGGCACCTCAAAGAGAGGCTGACAGTCAGCCAATCAGTCAGTCAGCCAGGCAAGCAGTCAGTCAGGCAGTCAGTCGGGCAAGCAGGCAGGCAGACAGGCAGGCAGAAACACGCAGTTCAGCTTTTTTCAGTGGCAGACCACAGGTACAAACAGTCGGTTGCCGGATTAGTCGATGGCTGAGTGCTAAAACACTCGCCCCACGGCCGACCTGTCGTTGGTTCGAGTTCTGGCCGGCCGACATCGGCGAGCTCTGATCAGCCAGTTAGTTTTTTTAACTCGACCCTGGACCGAATCCTTCTAAGCACAAATTGTTGCCCCCCCCCCCCCCCCCCCGCCAAAAAAAACGGAGAGGCCTCAAAATCAAAAAATCCATTGGGGGATTGTTTTGTCGGGCATAATAATGATTTTACAAGGGGTTAGGCATCCGATATTATGCCTTGGGGTATGCTACGTGAACGACCCCCCAGAAGGGGGGTGTATGGCATCCGCACCTACGCTTGATCTAACAACCTCTCTTCAAGGTGATTTCTGGGGAAATCTGTTCCGAACGACCCTTCTCATAGCGTAAATAAAGCAATGCCCTGTGCTGTTTCCTGAACTTCTTGTGGTGCAACGTGCAACAAAAGGGCTTTCAAATAAATGTCAACAAGGCAACACAAGAGTCCAGAGGCAGATTCGGTGAAGCCTCAAGAGCATTGCATCCAGCTTGAGTGTAGAGCCTCTGCCTGCTACCACTAGTTCCCGATGCATTCAACTGAACCTGCAGGCACCGAGAATTGCAGTGTGGAGCATCTCGCGGTTGCTAGAATAGAGAACTTAGAGTCCAGATGGTATACCATAACAGCACAGGATACTCTGTCCCTAGCCGCATGTGCCTTGATGGACCGCCGCGCTGACAAGTTTCCTCATAGGCTTGGGCTAAAACTGCACTGTTTTAGCAGTGGCCTGAGATTGGAGAAGCTGTTCCCAACCACCATGTCTTTCTCTCAAATATCTTCAAAATCATTGGCGACAGCCTCTCTCCTCGCATTTTTTTTTGACAGCGCACGCATCAACAGACCAATTTGTTTTGCCATCTCCTGGCTCTGTCCTGGAAATCTTTGGTCGGGTTTGTTGTGGACTCTAACAGCAGGTAGCAGCAGGTAGCAGCGGTGGCAGGGTGCAGCAGCAGCAAGGAGCACCAGCAGAGAGCCGCAAAGGGGGGGCAGCACCATGGGATCTTTGAGGGCCAGTCCTGCCCCCCCCAAAATGCCTTGCATGTCTCCCGCCGCCGGCCCCTCTCCGCTGCTCTTGCCTTCACCAGCCCCTCTACACATGGCCCTCTGCATCACCCTGGCGCTGCCGGACGATGTGCTCCGCCTCATCAGCGACATGCTCCAAAGCCCCACCCTCAGCCAAGTCAATCGTCACCTCTGGTCACGGCTGCGTGGCCGGCACCTCGCGTGGCGCCTCCTCGTCACGGCCGACCGGTACGCCCGCCTGGACATGGCCCCCTGCGCGCAGGCCCTGGTCACGCTGCGGCTCCAGGGCAGCCACCAGGGCCTGCGACCGGCGGACGCGCACGCGCTCGCCGCGGTGCTGCCGCGCGCGACGCACCTCCGGGACCTCACCCTCGATCTCGGCAACAACCTTCTTGGCTCCGCAGGTGTGCAGGCACTGGCCGAAGGCATCGTGCAGTGCCTCGCGCTCTGCTCCCTGTCCCTCGACTTGAACTGGAACTTCCTGGGCGCCGGCGGCGCGCAGCCCCTCGCCGCCCTGGCGCAGTGCCCCGTGCTCTGCAGGCTGCGCCTCAGCCTGTGCCACAACAACCTGACGGAGGCGGACGCGTGTGCGCTCGCTACCCTACGCCTCGCGCCCGCGCTGCGCGCCCTCACCCTCAATCTCAGCCGCAACAACTGCGGCACGCACGGCGCGCAGGCTCTGGCGACGCTGCGCGACGGCCCCGTGCTCCGGGCCCTCGACGTGAACCTATACGGCAACGCCGTTGGCGTCCCCGGGGGGCGTGCGCTGGCGGCCCTGCGCGACTGCCCGGCACTGCGCGCCTTACATTTGGACCTGCGCTGCAACGGCCCCGTTGCTGTTGCCGAGGGGGCACCACAGCCGCGGTGCATCCTCGTGTAGACAAGAGGGGACGTGCCATGCGCCGCGTGTCGTTCCGAGTTCTCAAGGGCAGGCCGACGTGTGGGCGGTGGCGTTGCGCCGACGGCGGTTGGCGTATTGCGTTGGCGGATCGTTGACGGGCGGTTGGCGTGTAACCGACGGCGGTTTGGTCCGCAATGACCGCTGGCGAGGCGGTTGTGACGCCCATTGGCACCGGACCACCACAGCAACGTTTTCCCTCCCGATCCGAGACGTCCTGCTGCCGCGCACTGACCCGCTGCCGGGGGTGGGGTGGGGGCGGGGCCAATAAATTTTCTGTTCCCTGTGGACTAGGTACGTTCCGACAGGGCGGGGGGGACCCCTCCCCCCTGGACCCCCTCCCCCCCTCCCCTGGACCCCCTCCCCCCCTCCCCCCCCCGCTCAAGCAAGTCCCTGGGGCGGGGGCCCAGAAACAGTGGAGCAGGTTTGCGGGTGGGCCCTTCTGGTTTGACGCACTGACGTGTGTTGCGTGGACGTCCCCACCCCCCTTTTTAGGGGGGGGAAGTTGCTGCACCGAGCAAGGCTTTTGTAGCGGGGGGGGGGGGGGCGCACTGTGTGCTGTGCGGCTTCAGTTGGTTCGGCCGATGTGGTGGGGCCTTGTGCTCCGCGATGAGCATCGCCCTGCACGAAGTGCAGATCACACATGCGCCCCTTTGTCTGTCCACACAAAGTCTCGTACCAAAGAAGCATGGCAAGTGTTATACGCCTTTGGCCCGTGCATGTGGGGGTTTAGAGTAGGTTGATGGTTTTGGGGTCGGTTCCGGTACAGTCGCAGGGATAACGGGGGTTCTGCCCCTGCCGGGAAACGCCCCGCGGGGCAGGGGGGGGGGCGGGAGGACCCGCCGTGTGCACAATCACCTCTTGTTGCGGGTTGCCTACTCCACTATTCAACCGCCCGCTCACTCTCTTCCGATCCTCCAAATCAATTGTGTCCCACGCCCTGAGGCTGTGCACGCCCACAAGCTGCTAAACCCCCCCCCCCACCCGTGCCCGCTCATCATCACATCTGTCCACACACCGACACCCCCTACAGCCTGTTGCCCCTGCTGCTCATTCACGTGAAGGTTACGAGGTTGCACAACGTCACGTTCCCCACGTATTGCCAGGGATGGGCCCCGGCGACTGGTGCGAGCACAGATTTTGGGTTTTCGTGAATCTTCAACCAAAAACATCTGCGTCGGATGCCACATGATTGTTGGTTCTGTTCTTTGCCGTGTTCATGGGTTGTCGTTCTCGGTTGTGTGCACGAAAGGGGCAGCAATGCCCATCTGAATTCCAACGGACCTCCTGGGTGTGCGTCTGGTGCAGGGGGGGTCTTTAAGGTACCGCCCTTAGGGACCGCCCAAAGGGACCATCAACCGCCAACCACCAACCGCCACCAACCGCCAGTCGCCAACCGCCAAGCGCCAACCGCCCACCGCCAACACATGGTGTGCCCGCGGGCTTAATTTGGGAAAACTGCGCGCAGGAACACTTTTTTTTCCCCGTTAAGGACCGCCCTGGTCCGGTGCATTCCCTGTGGAGTAGTGCAGTTCACGATTCCTTTGGGCGTGCTCTTCTGCCATTTCTACCCCCGCTTTGTCCAAAACACGGGCGTATCCAAACAGGGCGACCTCGTGTTTCCGCACTTTCCCTTCCTCGTGCCCCCGTTGCCTCGTGCTCCCAGAGCTGCAACTCTACATTTCATCCAAACCCCCCCTCCCCCCACCCCAAAAATAATCCACTCCATAAGGCCCCGGATGCATGCCACAAGGCCTCTGTCTCGGAATGCCCCATTATATATCACGGGTCCGCTGCTGCCTCCGGCACCGGAACTCTGGAAGTCGTCCGCGTCACTGCACTCAGCAGCTCGTCCTCCTGGGGCTCCGTCCGCAGACGTGTGCGGCCCCGGTCAAGAGCTTTTGGGCCATTGCATAAGCCTCCCCTGCAGTGCAGGCTCCCTTAGGGGTCTTGCCTGCGGATGTGGCCGGAGGGCTGTGGAGAAGGAATGGTGCGGCTTTGTCCTCTTCTGTTGTAGCATGGCGCGGGGGGTTCCTGCGGGGGGGGCAGGTTCTGTCCAGGGGGTGCGAATGAGGTGTGGTCTACCCCCCCCTCCCCCCGCCCCTTTCCACGATGACTCTCAGACTCTTCTCTCTGTTGAGTCAATACAACCCGCCACACGCATGTCCGACTTCACCGATGCCTCCCTATCGCCCCGTGGCCACTCCGCTGGGGCTCGTCGACGGCGGCTGCGGCGTCAGCAACCGCAGCCGTGCCGCAGCTGGGGACAGCTACGACGCAGCCGCCCCCGGGCGCTTATGGTCCCGGGCAATGGCATGCGCGCGCGAATCCATTTCCGGTTGTAACACGGTGCATATGCCAAACTAAACGAGACGCTGAAAGTATCAGGAACTCAGGGTGGCCTTATGCTGCCCCTTCATATATCCAATATCCGCGGCCTGTGGTAGATTGCGCGCCCAATGTGACGGCCGATAGGCCGGCACATTGGAGCGCGCAATCTATCACAGGCTGCGGATATTGCCTAAATGTGATAGGGGTTTTACTGTACAAATGAAATCTAGTCCACAGCGCTTTTCTTTTTGCTATTTGAGGTTTTGTGCCACAAATTGTGGCATGTCAAAGGCGCAAACCAAGATACTGAAGTTATTTTTCGCGTTGAAATATGGATACTCCCAATAAAAGCCTTTTAGCCTCTTTTGATGCGAAATGGAATTCCTAAGTTATTAGGGTCCATTTTTTTTTCCGGAACGTGGACAAGTTCTCACCGGCACCCTCGAGTGAGAATGAGGGAGTGTTGCCCAAATTACCTTTTAAGTTGTTGATGTCGTCCAACTCACCACGCACACGAACGCTTCTGAGTCTTGCTTATCACATTGGCGCAACTCATGGAATACGCCACCAATTGCTGATTGCTTGCTGGATCGCTGCTTGCTTGCTGGATCGGGATTTAGCCATTTGATGCATTGCCGACTTTGTGTGCGCCCTGCTTCCATAACCGTTGTACCACGAATGTACATGTGCACACATACACACACCATACACACACCGTGAACCGCAGGTTACATAGGTCCATAGACGTAGCGATGGACGGCAACACTGTGCCGAAACAAATTGTAGAAACCAGTAGCTAGCAACCAAGGATAGTGAAATAGTGAGCACTCGGCCCTGTAAGCTGTTCGCGCTTGCAGGTCATGATCACATTGCTGGTTGTCCCTTCCCTCTGCCCTTGCCTCCACCTCCACGTGCCCTGATTAGGTTCAATTGGTCAGAATTGGTTTCATTTGGTTGCACTTGTCCCTCCCTCCCTCCAGCAGGCCCTCATTCAAGTGGAATTCCTTCAAATGGTTTGATTTGGTCCATCCCTCCCTCCACCATGCTTACTTTTGCCATCCTTGAAATGGAACCGGTTCAAATGGTTGATTTGAATGATTGATCAGATTGGTGTCACATTGGGCGGTACATTTGGAAGGCAATGTACCGGTACATTTAGGACCCCTATCACATTTTATATCGCGAAGTTTGGAGGTGTTGGGTGAGTGGATGGGTGGGGGGGGGGGGGTACTTCATTTGTCACTGCGAAAGGCGCCTTTGGCAATGTCACTGAAGAGCCTTTTGTTCTGAGTATTGTTGCTTGCAGCCTGTGCCTTGCAGGGCCAAGATGGGCATCCAAAATCTGTGTCCCTCGGGGGAGGGGGGCGATGTGGGGTATGTACCCTAACCTCAATATGCCACCTACTGGGCGCCGCTGACGCACAAACGGCACACTATGCCACGTCCAGCACAGCCCCGGCACACCAACGACGGGGCTCCGCGAACGCGGAAACGACACCAGCAGGAGCACCGGCCGCAGCGGCCGACAGAAAGCAGCGACCCGACGCAACATGCAAAGGGACGAGCGGGTGACTGTCCAGGGCCCCGTAAAGAAACAACAACCCGACGGAATGTCACACGGGGGGGGGGGGGATGTGGGGTATGTGCAACGATCCGATACTGCACACTGTCTGTGGTTTTGTAGACACCACGTGCTGCAGGTAGGCATGGTCTCCCGACGGTAGACACTGTCTGCCTGTGGTAGATGACATTTGGTTCTGGTTGTGAGGAGCGGAGCGCGGAATCGTGAAGCATGAGGGGTGTGTGATGGCGGGGGGCAACTTCATACACACCATCGCTCTGCAGAGTTGTCGTTGTCATTGTGTGAGCTCATGGACCATCGGTGGCCATCTACCCCCCCCTTTTGGGGTCTATTGGTTTTTTGTCTTTCGCAGACCAAAAATCGAATGGATACCCTCGTTTAGCGGTGACCCCCCGTTTGCTACCCACGCATCCCACCTGTCCTCACGCGGGCTTGTCCAAACACGGCGACCTGTGTTTCCGCACTTTTGGTCTTTTTGTGGACCCATCGTTTTTACGGTTCCAATGCAACAGAGAATGTGGTTTGTAGCTTTGTGCAGGCTGCAGGAAGGGTCAATGTGGGTGTCAAAGTGTTGGTGTAGGTGTGGTTCCATGTGCTCTTGTGTTCTGGGGTGTATGCTCCCTGTTGGACACCCTTTTGCAGTCATGAAGGGCTAGGGTTGCGTTATGCCTGCAACATGTGTTGCGTGGTATGTGCCACACGGTAACAGGGGCTTGTCCAAACACGGCGACCCCATGTTCCCGCCCTTGTGCCCCCGGAACCAGAACCCAGGTTTCCCCAGAAACCCCAGTTTGGCGTCACTGCCTCTCTTCTTCACAGTGTGCAGTGTGCCGCGCGCTCCCGCCCGTCAGATGGTTGTTCGGCTTATACTGTGCCTGTGTCTTGAGGGAGCGGGGTCCAGGGAACCAGCCAAACCTGGCCCGTGTTAGGAGAGACAGAGCAATGGTTGGCTTCAATTGACTGAATGCCCCCGCCATAGGCACTTTCAGCCTTTAGTCCAATCAGTTGTGTGCGTCACAGTAAAGCTGCATTCCACTATGTACAGTGGACAAAGGGGGGGGGGGGGGTAACTATTCAACCGCCCGCCCACTCTCTTCCAATCCTCCAAATCATTTATGTCCCACGCCCTGAGGTTCTGCACGCCCGCAAGCTGCTAAGTCCCCCCCACCCGTGCCCGCTCATCATCACATCTGTCCACACACCGCCACCCCCTACAGCCTGTTGCCTCTGCTGCTCCTTCATGTGAAGGTTATGAGGTTGCACAACGTCAGGACACATCAAAGGGTAGCAACCGGCCCCTCGTGATATATCTCTTCTAAGTTTGTTTGCCGGATGGGTGCAGTCGCGGCATCTGATATAGAGGCTCTCCCGACGTACTGAAGGCCCGGAGTGGGAACAGGAGCAAGTCTGAGTGATCCGTCGCGGAAGCCACTACTGAACGTTATATCCCGCGTGGCAAGGGGAGGGTATGTCTGGATGGCGTTCCCCTTCCGCTCCCCGTGGGCGCGGGGCTCTGCCCACAGCCTCACCTAACGAGGCTCATAAATATGTATTCCTTGCCGTCCACAGCCTTGATATGACCTTGTGGTGGTGGCTTCTGGTGCGTTGATGGACTTGTTTGTGTTAGATTTACATTTGTGTCTGGTGGCACTGACGTACAGCGCTGCTGGGATATGGGCCACTGGTGTACGGGGCTCGTCCAAACTGGAATGTCCGGGTTTTTACGTGACCCCAGGCTGATATTGTTCGCATTTGTGGTGCGGACTCGCTTGTGGGTCCTGCGATCATCACAGCTGGCGCCCCAGCCATTGGGTGTGCCGGGGTTTTTCTTGTCTGACCGTTCCTAGGCGCAGGTGCAATGGTGTTGGTGATTTGTCTGGCTGTGCGCCCTAGGCTCGTCAATCGCACTCCGCTTCCCACTCGATTGTGGTGCTGCCGAGGAGATAGAAGCACGGACTGAACCCCTGCATGAGACCAGGGAAGGTCGGACTTTCCATATTGCGCAGGGGAAGGCCAAGTGGGTTTTGGGGGGCTGCCACAACCGCTACGTAAGTTGCGGGCGGAGGGGGGGGTTGGGTCCCGAGCCTGTGGCTCAGTTGACATGACCCATTTGGGTCACTATTCTGGCGCTGAAGCATTTTTTGATGTTCAAAAATGAAAAAAATTTCACTGGATCGCAGACACGTGTTGAACCCCTGGACCCCGTGTGGCGCTGATTCCAGAAATACCATTTTCAGGTTTTCTGCCTCTTGGGCTCGGCTCGCCTCCGGGCCATCCCAGGGGCCTTCAAGGGGTTCTAGGCCATGGACCCCCTTTTAGAGGGGTGCGGGGCGGCCAGCCCCCCCCCCCCCCCTGCGCACTTGAAAGTCTGGGTGCCTCAGGCCCTGGTCCTTTAGAATTCGCGAAGCTGTGCCCTCCGCACCCCGTGGGCCTCAGCCGAAACCAACCAACCCTTGCCATGATAACCGAGTGGGCCTGCAGTTGGACACCGTTGGCCATTACCCACACTAAGCTCCCCTCCCCGATATGCTCAATGACAGGGTTTGAATTCCGCTCCAGGGTCTGTCTGTTGGTTTGAGAGCTCAGGACAGACTGCGCGGATGCATTTTGATGTGTTGGACGATACGGGTTGCCCGTGGATTGTTTGAGATCTTTTGCACATTCATACCTCTGCACATCAGATAAGATTGTTCTTGGGTTGCCTGAACCGTGCGCGCACTGTGCTCACATCACGCAAGGTTTTTGTATTACCTTTGGTCCCCAAAAAGCTTCCTCTGGTGCGTTAGACTCCTCAGATTTTGGCGGTCTTCCTGGGTTCTCTCCAATACCAAGTGCTATCCAAGACTTCCCTGCGCTAGGGACCTGTGGAGGCACCGGTCAAATAGCCATCTTCATTGAGTGCCCCCCCCCCCCCCCAACATGGTGATGCCCCCCCCCCCCCCCCCCCCAACATGGTGATGACCTCCAGTGTATCACCTATGCTTGGAAAGGCCAGGATGTCATCGATGACCAGGTCCCACTGTCACGCATGCAAGAGCTGCGTTGTTGCTCCCTTGATGGATCACACACTGGTTCATCGCTGCGACGGGTCCCTCCCTTGGCCCCTATGGGAGATGGTGACAACCCTGACCAAGGCCTTTTTTTAGTGCTGCCAATACCCTATGGGGTGGGGGGTGGGTGGGTTTTGGAGTGGGTGGGTGGGCCATTGAGAAAAGACCACCCCCTAGTGGGGGGTATGCCATGAAAGGGTCGGTGGTTTGTGGGTGGTTAGGCCACTTTTTTTTTGTTGTATGTCTGGACCATACTGCCCGCCCCCGCCCCTGACCTGGTAAACCCGAAGCACGGGTATGTGGCCGAGAGGGGCCAGCGCAAGCGAGCATGCCAGTGGAACGACGGGGCGCCAAAGTGGGACAC
Source organism: Eutreptiella sp. 'Long Island Sound 2002' (assembly GCA_964036045.1). Taxonomy (NCBI): domain Eukaryota; phylum Euglenozoa; class Euglenophyceae; order Eutreptiales; family Eutreptiaceae; genus Eutreptiella; species Eutreptiella sp. 'Long Island Sound 2002'. The sequence goes on along the minus strand of OZ038397.1, from coordinate 26,178,443 downwards.
ATCAAACACTACGGCCCGAGCTCAGTCCAAAGGCGACAATGCCCTGAACCTAGTAGATGCAGCCCGACTCTTACCCCAACCAGGGAGGAGGGAAGGAACGAACTGTAAAGCACTGTCAGCGTGACACAAACAATCATGGAACTGAGTAGGCAAGGAAGGCCGTGAGGCAGGCGCGGCTGGAGCTAAGTGGCGGGTCCACACCTGACCAATTGAAGCCCCGCCCCTTGAACAAGCAACACCTAAGTCTAGGCAACACTAGATGTTCATTCCTGCGGCGAATAATTGAAACACACCAAAGGAACAAGCAGCTGCAATGGAGATGGATTCCAAGCCATAGGGTGATCAAACGGTACCACACGGAAAAGGAGAAGAAAGATATCAGACACAATGATGCTGTGGATAGGCTGGCGAAGTTGGCGGCAAAACTACCCTTACCAGAGGCACCACTGGGGACAGTGGACAACATCAACATATGTAATGGAGTCACACCTACACCGGCCAAAAAATGGATAATAGAATATCAAAACGAGGTGAAATGGGCGGGGACCCACTGGACGAGCTGGCTGCCAATAAGGGGAACAAGAAGAATGACATGGATCACATGGCTGTGGGGCAATGTCCGCTGGCAAGGGACAGGTGCACCATGGGAGCGGTGCAAGAAGAAATGCCACCTGTGCGGGTGCACACATGGCACCACAGTGCACCACCGGCTCATCCAGTGCCCGGTGTGGGAACCGGAGTTTAGAAAGATGTGGACAAATAGCTAGGGAGAATGGGCCATCCAAATGGAGGATTGGTACAATAAGGCTACCCCAGAGGACAAGCACCGTATCAGTAAATTGCGGATCCCGGAAAGCCTGATTGAGACACTGCAACCTGGCCAGAAGCGTGACCTCCGACGCCAAGTGGCGGAGCATCAATACCTGGCAATGATAGGGATGACACAGCTCAGGGGCACACTACCCATGCTGCCCAAGGACCCGGCGTGGGAGGAAGGGAACGCAGGATCGGCATGGTATGGGGCGATTCGGGCACGAAAGGTGAGCGCCAATGTGACTGAAAAGAACCCCCAAGAGCAAGTGCACTGTAGACCACCAAAGCGCACAACCCGGGGAATCAAGACGGACAAACATTGTAAGGACGCCACAGCCCCACTGCGTCAGGTGCACAACAAAGTGAAGGTGTATGCAGCAGGAGATTTGACAAGAAAAAAGAGAAGGCAGCTGCTGGACATACTGGGGTCCCCCATCATGCAGACCACAAGGGCAGACGACCTGCGCACACAGATATGTCAGACATTACAGCTGCGGTGGTCCATGCTGTACGAGCCAGGAAATCACATGCCGATAGGAGGATATAAGATCACTAAGGCCACCATAGAAGGGGTGGAGACGGATGCCAAAACTGTCTTAGCTACGCGGTACAAGGTGGGGGTCGCCATGCACAACATGGCCAGGTGGATACAGTACGCCCTGAATTGGAGAGAGTACTACCAACAACAGAAAAAGAAGATGTACCATCAAGAATCCAAGGGAATAGTGCGACAAGTGTTCCGCAAATGGTATAGACAGGGGCAGGTGCACATGCGGATCTACAATACCCAAAATGCGATGTCACCACAACCGGCATGGGATGCATGGGAAGAACAGGCAAGACAACTGTGGAACCAGTCTACAAAAAAGATAATGGAGTGCACATACAGGAGGATCAAGGACGAGGTTCGACAGTACACACGAAAACTGCTGGCAGGGCACGAATGGGCTGTAGCCATACTGCACACAGAGGCCATGAATGCCAGCCATGAGGGGCGCCCTGGGGATAATGAGACTGGTACTGACGGCAACAGGGCGCCCAAACGACGGAAGATAGAGCAGGACAGGGTGTCGTGAAGGTGAGAGGGAAAAAGCACAGAGGGGACCAGAGGCAGAATGAATCTATGGGTCTCAACGACACAGGAGAACACGTGAGCTTCACCAACAACATAAGGCCGTTAGGCGTGGCACTGCGTAGTGCATATGCAAGGGGTAGACAAAGCAGGTAGTGAACAGAGGCAGTTCCCCAGGTAAAGCTGGGACACATGGCAAATGTGGAACCCTCGTTTGTACTATATGCCCTACTTCTTGATCCAGGCTGTTGCCTGAGAGCTCACTTTGTACTCATCGAACTTGTTGAGCCTGGACAAAAAAAAAAGATGTTCATTCCGTCAATTTTTATAACGTGGATTTTGGTGGTGCGGTTTATAGTTGGTTCACTAGTTTTTCCTCGTTTCAACTTTTGTTTGCGCCTACCCTCTAGGCAGCTTTCTGTCCTTGTTTTTGTTTTTTGTGTGACCAAAATGGACAGACAACCACCCCAACCCCACAATTCAGCAGAGGCAGATAATGGGCAGCCCCGCGCGGCTATCGTGGAGGAGCGCCTCGAGGGCCACACCAAGGAGATCCAGCAGCTCCACGCCCAGCTCACATGGGTTGCGTTTTGTGACACCGCGACGCTGCCGCCTTTGTGTGCGCCGGATTGACAAGGCGCTACAGAAAAACTGCTGGGCCAAATGGATGAGGGATATTCACCTTGCAATCATTCTTTCTTATTTTTCCGTATGCGGAGGCCATTGGACTGCACAATTGAACGGCGTGGCCAGCAAGTGGCGCGTGCTGATGCTGAAGGTTTTTGTCGGAAGATCACTTTTGAGACCATTGGTCTTGCTGTCAACCCGACTCTGCCTGCCAAGCAGCGCCCTGTTCATGTTGATTTCTTCCACAGACGCATCGTTGAGGTAATGTTTGAGATAGCCACCAAGGAACGTAACCAACCAAAGGGGAAGAAAGTGTACAAGGCATGGAGTTACAGTGAGCGGGCCATGTTAAATTCAAGGCACTCCATGTGCGATGTGCAAAATTTTATCTACACCAAATGACATTTTTGCAAAAAAGCAATTACAAATGTTAGGGCCTTAGAATATTTTTCAGGGCCCACCACCGAAATCCACATTCGCAAAAATTAATACCAGAAAATGAGTTTTTCCTTGTTTGATAGGCAAAAACAACAATTTTGCAAAGCATGAATGCTTATGAGTTCTGCAAAAATTCATATTTTATAATTTGTTTAGATTTGGCTAGTATGGGGGGTGTTGCCTGAACCGTGCGCGCACCGTGCATCTTTTAGGGTATTGTTTGTTCACTGGAGAGAGGGTGCCAGCCACTATTTTTGGCCCTTGTCCAAAAGGTGGGCGCCGCATCTCTATTCGGTACAAATTGGAAGGTCGAGAGGTGTTGTACGAGTATGCCATTGAGAGGAGTGGTTGGAGATTGCCATTGCAACTCATTCTTCACCAGCCTAGTATTTTCTATGCTTTTTGGGCCACGTGATCGTTCCCCCCCAAGGGGGGGGGGATTGCAAGGGAGGGGGGGGATTACAAGGGGGGTATATGGTAGTTGGGGGGGGGGGGGGGGGGTTGGGGGCTCCACTCCAAGTTTGGCCAAAGAAAATTTTTACAAGGCACCAAAGCTGATTTACACTGCGATACTATGGTACAATTTTGTGGTGCAATCCCCTCCCCCTAAGGGGGAGGGGACCGTGACCCCCCCCCCCCCCTGTGAACTGAACAATGTGGTTATGACCATGCGCCTGTGACACGGGGGCGTATGCGAGCCCAGTTTCCGTTGCCTCATGGCCCCCCTGTGGGAGGGAACCGTCAGGACATTGGTGGGGAGGTTACAACGGGAGTGTAAGGTAGAAGATCAACCCTCACATGAGAGCTGCAAGGTGCAGAAATTAGGACCCTGGGACCTTTGACAAGCATCAGACCAAAAAATTAAAAATTCTTAGTTTGCCAGCAAGGGCCACAGGGGGCAGAAATTGAGACCCTGGGTGTGTTTCTGTGGGGGCCGGTCAACAGGGTAAAAGTTGGGTGAACATCTCAAAAATATTGAATCATGCGTGCACCGTGTGCACACCGTGCGACAACACCCCCATGGCGAGCGACCTAGCATGAGATTTGGAAGCCCGGGCACATGCATTTGAGCCCATTAGATATGGGTTGGGGTGAGCCCGCCCTTTGTGGCTTAGAGACCAAGGACGGGTTGGTAGTTATAAAATCAGAAAAAGCACTCGCACCATTTGTCCTATATCTTAGAAATCACATCACCAAGGATGTGTGAATCAAACTGACTGTGAGACAGTACCTTGGGCATTTTGAGGTACATTTGTGTTATGGACAGGGGCCACTTGTTTTTTTCATTTCTTTTTTCATGATTTGTCCCTTAGAGATATGCAGCCCCCAAGTGTTGGGCCGAAAATTCCCTAGTAGTCCCAATTTCCCATGGGGTACCCCCCCCCCCCCCATGCCAGGAGTACCGGCCGAATGGGGCCAGCGTCAAGCAGGTATCCCAGGGACTGACCCTGACCACCATGCACGCCACTGACCCTGTAGAGTCAAAGCCCCGCAAACTTGGGTACGACAGTGTACATATGGAAGGTAGGGACAAGCGAACACTGGCGGAAGCACCGGGACAGTCGCCTAGCAAAAACCCGGACGCACTGCTGTGAACTTGCTGAAGAACAATGGCTGGAAGTGTCTATGGCGGGGACATCCAGCTCAGCCTACCGACCAATTGAAGCCCCCCATGCCAATGGACCCCCCATGCCAATGGACCCCCCATGCCAATCGACCCCCCCTCTCGAAAGAAGAAACATGGCCCCCCCTGCCAATGGACCCCTCCTCTTGAAAGAAGAAACATGCCCCCCCCCTCAGATTTTTTCACCAAATCGCACACGAATTGCCCTTTTTTGCCTAGTTTCTTGAGTGTGACATTGTGTGTCTCATGCCTAATTCTCCGCCTTGCTTTGCTCTCACAGGATTTGACTATTGCTGTGCCCCAAACTTTTTGAAGCAGGCCTGGGGTCATCAGTTTCAACCATCATCGTTTCAAAAGCTGCAGTTGTGCGTCTTCTTCGTATTTGCTATTGTGTGCTTGCATGTGTGAAGAAGGAAAGGCATGGGAAACAAATGTTGAGCACCACAAGAAAAATGGTGTAAAAGCATGAAAAAATTGCAAAAGGTGGCTTACAAAGTTGCAAGAGGTACCAAGCATGGGTCCCCACCACGTTTACACCAATGGCACAAGCTAGAAAATGCATACACAAAGAATTTTTGGATTTTTTACGAGAACTCGAGTCAATGGACCCCCCGTGCGCGTGTCAATGGACCCCCCCCTTCGAAAGAAGAAACATGGCCCCCCTTGCCAATGGACCCCCCCTCTCGAAAGAAGAAACATGGCCCGGGCCATTGACACGGGGGGGGGATGGTATGTTGTTAGCATGGCCGGGGGGGAGGGGGCTTTGCGACACATGGCATAAGTATAGGTCTTCAGACATCAAACCACTTCAATTCCTTTGCTCTGCTGTGACCTGTATGCCAAGGGTGGGCTGGGCAGTCCACTGGCGAAGGTTTGGCCCACAGTCTTGATTTGTCGTGCTTATTCCCAGACTCATGAAACTTGCCATCCGGTGTTGCCTGTCACCCGCCAGTTTGTCATAGGAATTTAGACCAGCAAAGGACACGTGTGTTGAACACCCTTGCACACATTGCAATGAAAGTTGCACAGGACAATATCACTGATGATCTATTTGATGACTTGCTTTCACCTCCTGCTGTACCACAGCTGCACAGGGATTGTGCTTGCATCTGCTTCCCAAAGTGTGTGTGTGTGGGGGGGGGGGCTATGCAGGACATGTTTTTTGTTTGTGTTGCACAGCACACAAGCAATGCCCCCCCCCCCAAGTCCAAAGAATGCCTTGTCCAACAAACACCTCCGTTCGGAGGGTATTTCTTGAGGACCTAATCCATAAGGTACCTGGTTTCAGAACCGAGGTTTCAGGCTAAAGGATCAAGGAGAAGGATATGGGGTAAAGGCTAAAGGGGAAATGAGGGGAAGTTGTGATGCATCTTGCAATGATGGTGGGCAAATTTGCAGAGCAGGATGTGAGGAAATGGTATCCCTCAACTATAGGACCTCTATTGGCCACCCTGGCTGTCTCTACTTGCACCTGGCCAGGAGGTGCTATACAAGCGGTACCACACTGGTGAGCTCCTGGTGACTGTTGTGAGGTTTGGACCACAGGTGACATAGCGTCATGCCATTCCAATACAGGAAATACTTTCTGTGTGTCCACCCATAAGGGCGTTAGGCGTGGCACTGCGTAGTGCATATGCAAGGGGTAGACAAAGCAGGTAGTGAACAGAGGCAGTTCCCCAGGTAAAGCTGGGACACATGACAAATGTGGAACCCTCGTTTGTACTATATGCCCTACTTCTTGATCCAGGCTGTTGCCTGAGAGCTCACTTTGTACTCATCGAACTTGTTGAGCCTGGACAAAAAAAAAAGAAATACTTTCTGTGTGTCCATTTTCTCCCCCAGTGATCATGAGCTCCTGAACATGGACAACTTTTTAAATTACCTCTCGGGCATTTGTATTGCCCTCTTGGATGGTGAGGCGGCGGATTGGGCGGCCGTGTGGGAGGACAACAATGCCCTGCTTCAAGTCTTCTGCAATGACCCCGCCCACCACGCCTTGTGCGTGACAAAGGATTCGGAGGCAAGATGCTCGATGTCTTTGGAGGTGGGATCCCCCGTGGACACCGCGCACAATCTGGTGGTTTTGAAGAACGATGCCACCACTTTCACTCTCGAGAAGGACATGCGAGCGCAACTACAAGTCCATCAAGGCTGCAACGAAGGTTCGCCCTTTGATTCTTTGCAGAACTATTTGACCTACGTCATCGAGCCGTCTTCCACGTCATATGCCAAGCAGAAGAACCTTCTGCGTGACAAGGAGACCAAAGTTGGTGTCCCTGCCATCCTCCAAAGCATACAAGACCTCAACGCGCTGCTCAGTTGCAGTCGCAACATGTCCATCCCGGAAATCAACCTGAAGAAACGCATCCACCACAAAATTGTGGAAGTCTGTGAGAGCCACAAGGACCAGAGTGTCGAGGACTGCATCGGGATCCTTGGGGAAGATCTCATCAACGATTCTGCATTCTTAAACGAAATTCAGCGGAGCATTAAGGACGTGGCAAAGGACGTCAGGTCGCTCACTGAGCAAGAAGGCGCCCCGCTGGTTTCCAAGACGTCGTTGGATGAGATCCATTTCTGGTCCAATTTGGATGCAGCGTTGGCAAACGTCGATGGCCAACTGAAGGGCAAAGAGATCCAAGTGACCGTTGATATACTTCGCCGGGCCAAACGGTTTCATGCACATGTGACCCTGACGCATGACCTCGGGCTAGATCCGGTGCACGAGAACGTGAAGGAGTACCGCCAGCTGCTACATGACTTCCCGATTCAAGACCTTCTCATGGCGAAGGACATCGATCGGCTGTCGGCAGCCGTTTACCAAATTTTCGACAAAATCAAAAAGATCGGAAAACCAGGATTTGAGAAGTACCCGGTCCATCGCGCCATGCACCTCATCGACATTGTCAACCGTGAATTCAATGAGCAAATAGTCAAGATCCTGGAGCCTCAGCAGCTGCTGCACCTCAGCTTTGAGGAATTCGAGAAGACCACGAATGGGTACAACGACCTCTTCGTCACGTGGGAGCAGGAGCACCGCACATTTTACAAGCTCGCCCTGAACTTGGCGAAGCGCCGCAAACAGAAGGTGTCCGAGAAGGTCACGGTCGACCATACTCCTTTGAGAAGCCGCATTGAGCAGCTGCGAGCTTTCCGCCGGCAGCACAACAACTTCATTACGGTTCTTAACCGGGTGATGCCGGAGAAGAGAGGGGAAGGGGCGGAGAAGGAGGACAGCATGGCGGTCGGCGGCATGAACCCCATTAAAGAGGTAGAGCGCGCGTACGACGAGGTGCAAAAGGTGAACCCCCGCATCCTGGACGTCACGCCGGACGGGCAGCAGCTGTGGGAAGTCACGTACCGCCAGTACGGGGAGCGCATCGACCGCGTCGAGACGCACATCATCAACTGCCTGCGGGGCCGACTTGAGCAGGCCCAGACGGCAACGGAGATGTTCCGTGTGTTCTCAAAGTTCAACGCGTTGTTCTTCCGGCCGAAGATCCGTGGGGCCATTCAGCAATACCAAACGGAGCTGACTCTGAAGGTCCAGGGGGACATCCGGGCCCTGATGGAGAAGTTCACGGCCAAGTACGACGATTCGCAGGCCAGTCAAATGTCGTCGCTGCGCGACCTCCCCGCCGTCTCGGGCGCCATCATTTGGGCCAGGCAGATCGAGCGGCAGCTGCAGACATACATGAGGCGGGTCGAGGACGTCTTTGGCAAGGGGTGGGACCGCCTGCGGGACCTCCGCCGCGTCGATGGCATGTGGAACTTCAACGAGTCGCTCGCGGATTTCATGTGCATCCCCCTGACGAAGCTGTCGGACCGCATCGCGGGCTCGCACGGCTTCGCGCAGCTGCGTGCGCAGCCGTCGGGGGCGCTGGGGTCCCCGCACCTGCTGCACAACGAGGTGATCGGCACGGCCTTCGCGCTGGCGTTCCTGGAGCTCGTGTTCCAGGACTCCAAACACGAGTGGGAGTCCCTGTTCGACGACAGCAAGGAGCACCTCCGGAAGATGGAGCAGCGGTACAACGTCACGGAGAGCACCTACGAGGCGGCGAAAAGCGTGCTGGGGGACCTGGCCGTCGGCGGGCAGCACGTCGAGGGGTCGAACCTGCGGACCATGGGCGACTCGTTCCGGAAGAAGATCCAGGAGAACATCGCGCACATCATCGAGACGTGGAACACGGAGATCATGCAGCACATCGACCGCTGGAACATCTTCCAGTTCGTGAGCAAGGACGGGGCGTCGGTGCTCGACCGGTCGCAGAACCGCGAGGTCAACGTGGTCGGCCCCATCTTCAAGATAGTGCGCCGGCCGTCCGCCGCCGACGGCAAGGACACGCTCACGATCGACGTGAACTTCCACCCGGACATCGTGAAGCTCATCAAAGAGATCCGGACCATGCAGTGGCTGGGGATGGTCGGCAAGGTCAAGTTCGACATCACGTCCACTGCGCTGGCAGCGGTGGACATCCATCCGCATGCGGTGTCCCTGATGGAGACGGTGAAGACGTTCTACACGTCGCAGAGCCTCGCGAGTGCCGACCTGGAAATGCTGCTGGCCACCGAGAACAATGCGGTGCATAAGCTGTTCGCCGAGGGGATGAAGCTCGACTGGCAGCAGGAGTTGGAACTGTCGAAAGTGTCAAGGTACAGCAAGTCGCTGTACACGGCGGTGTACACTTACAGCGAAAAGGTGAAGGAGCTCCTGCGGAATGTGCAGCAGGTCAATCATTGCATTGAGCAGCTCAAGAGCTGTCCCCTCGGCCCGAGCGCATTCAAGGCCCCGCTGCAGGAGGTTCAGAAGGTGCTCGACGGCATGAATCTGGCCTCGTTTTCCAACCTGAGTCAGTGGGTGGTGACCATCAACCAGGACGTAGAGGCTGTGCTGGTGAAGCGTCTGGAGGAGGCCGTCACCCTTTGGATGGCGGAGTTTACGGATCTCGGGGCTGCCAAAGGGCGCAAACTGCGCCGACGATCGGTAGTTGAGGAACCCCCAAACCTCTCAAACCTCTCGAGCGAATCTCGGGAAATGGAGGACGGGGAGGTCAGTCCCATCCGGCGGATGCAGAAAGACAAGGTGTCGTTCGGCCTGGAGCCCTACGTCATGTCCATCAAGATCCAGAACAGGACCATGGTCTTGGACCCCCCGTTGCACATGGCGCGCCAGCACTGGTGGGCCCAAGTGCACACGATGCTGGGGTGGGTGGGCGACCTGCCCCGCGTGCAGTCGTCGCGCTTCGACCGAGCGGTCCGGGTGGGGCAGGGCCAAGAGAGGGCGTCCTCGAGCCTGACGACATACCGCATGCTGTTGTCCCGCCTGCCCTCGGGGCTGCTGCTGAAAATGCACCAGGAGATTGAGGCCAAGCTGAAGATGGTGGGGGACTACTTCACGACGTGGTTGCATTACCAGGCGCTGTGGGATCTGGACACGGCGCAGATCTATCAGATGCTCGGCAGCAACATGTCCGCGTGGATCTCGTTGCTGGCGGACATCAAGCAAGCGCGGCAGGCCATCGATGCGGCCGACACGGTGAAGGACTTCGGCGCGTTCCGCGTGGACGAACGAGGGATCCAGTCGAAGGTGAACCTGAAGTACGACGACACCAACAAGCACATCCTGGTGCAGTTCCGCAACACAATGGGCGCGGAGATGATGGCGTTCCACGCCACAATCATGAAGGAGCGGCAGGAGATCGAGGTGACGAGCTTCAACACTTTGGAGAGCGCCGTGTCCTTCTTGACGAAGTTGCCGGGGCTGTTGAAGCGGCGGGGCCCGTGGGGCGAGTTGATGCAGTGCCTCAAGGAGGGCCAAAAGACACTCGACAAAGCCCGAGTCAAGCTGCCGGAGGACTGGCTCTACGTCGACAATGTCAATGGCGAATGGAGTGCCTTCAACGAGGTGTTCCAGCGGCGCCTGCAGACGCTGGAGACCAAGCGCTCAGAGCTGCAGGGGCTGATTCTGGCGGAGGAAAAGAACCTGGAGACCCGCTTCCGGGAGTGGCAGCAGGAGTGGGCCGCCGGGAAGCCAGCGGACGGGCAGCTGCGGCCGGAGGTAGTGACCAAGGCGCTGCAGGTCTTCGAGGTCAAACTGAAAAAGATTACCAGCGATTGGGGCAGATTATGTCTGGCGAAGGAGGCTCTGGACCTCGAAGTCCGCGACTCCGCGAAGATGAAGGCCATGACGGAGGAGGTGGGCCAGCTGAAGGAGGTGGCGCTGAAGCTGCAGGGGATCTGGCAGGAGCTGGACCAGCTGGGCGAGACCCCCTTCAAGGTCGTGCAGCCCCGGAAGCTGCGCGCAGCCCTCCAGCAGATCATCGAAAAGCTGCGGGAGTTCCCGCCCGCAATGCGCACGTACCCGGGGGTGACACACATGACGGTCCTCCTCAACAGCCACCTCAAGGCCAACTCACTCATCGTAGAGCTACGGTCCGAGGCCGTCAAGGACCGGCATTGGAAGCAGCTGATGCACCGCCTGAAGGTGCACTGGAGCCTGTCGGACCTCACGCTCGGGAACGTGTGGTCCGCCGACTTTGCCGTACACGAGACGCTGTTCCGGGACGTCATCCGCGTCGCGATGGGGGAGTTTGCGTTGGAGACGTTCCTGGAGGGGGTCAAGAAGCACTGGAATGAGTACCAGTTGGAGCTGGTGGACTACCAGGGCAAGTGCAAGCTGATCCGGGGGTGGGAGGACCTGTTCAACAAGGCTGCCGAGCACATCAACAGTGTTTCCACGATGAAGATGTCGCCCTATTACAAGCAGTTTGACGAAGAGGCCAGTGCCTGGGATACGAAGCTGAACACGATCAAAGTCGTCTTCGATATCTGGGTGGAGGTGCAGCGCCGGTGGGTCTACCTCGAGGGCATCTTCACTGGCAGCGTGGACATCCGCCATCAGTTGCCGATGGAGAGCCAAAAGTTCAAGACCATCGACGCTGAATTCGTCAGCCTCATGCGGAAGGTGATGCTGCAGCCGCTGATCGTGGAGGTCATCACCATCTCCGACCTCCAGAAGACGCTGGAGCGGCTGCACGACATGCTTCTGAAGATCCAGAAGTCGTTGGGGGAGTACCTCGAGAACCAGCGCGCCGCCTTCCCTCGCTTCTTCTTCGTCGGCGACGAGGACCTGCTGGAGATCATCGGGTACACCCGAGCACCGCTGGAGGTCATCAAGCACCTGAAGAAGATGTTTCAGGGCATCGCGGGGCTGACCATGAAGGAGGGCCTCGGAAAGGGGGAGTGCGTTCTGACCGGCATGGTGTCGAAGGAAGGGGAGCAGGTGCCGTTCCACCACCACATCGACCTGAGCCAGCACCCCAAAATCCACGAGTGGCTGCGGCAGCTGGAGCTGGAGATGCAGTGCACCCTGAACCTCCTGTTCGGGAAGGCGGTGCAGGCGCACGGCGCGATGATGGCCGACGGCCTGCAGCCCGCGGCGTTCCAGCAGTGGCTGGACACGTACCCCGACCAGCTCGTGCAGTTGGCCTTGCAGCTGGCCTTCACCACGAACGTCGAGGGGGTGCTGAAGGGGGCGAAGACCGAGGCCAAGGTGCGCGAGGGGCTGCAGGCGCTGTGGCAGAGCACCCGGCAGATCCTGGACGAGCTGGCCATTATGGTTCTGTCGGACCTCGGCGCGTTGCTGCGCCGCAAAGTGGAGCACGCCATCATGATCCTGGTGTACCAGCAGGACACGCTGCGCACGCTCGCAGACGCGAACCTCTCGGGCCCCCACGACTTTGAGTGGCTCTATTACATGCGACTGAAGTGGGAGCCCCTGGAAGCCACGAAGGCGAAGGGGTTGCAGCGGACCCACGAGCTCCTGATCCAAGTGGCCGACGCCACGTTTGTGTACGGGTGGGAGTACCTCGGCGTGTGCGACAAGCTCGTGCAGACGGCCCTCACCGACAAGGCCTACCTCGTTTTGACGCAGGCGCTGCACTGCAAACTCGGCGGCGCGCCCTTCGGCCCCGCGGGGACCGGCAAGACGGAGACGGTGAAGGCGCTGGGGGCGCAGCTGGGGCGGTTCGTCCTGGTCTTCAACTGCGACGAGAGCTTCGACCTGCGGGCGATGGGGCGGATCTTCGTGGGGCTGTGCCAAGTGGGCGCCTGGGGCTGCTTCGATGAGTTCAATCGCCTGGAGGAGCGCATTCTGTCGGCGGTGTCGCAGCAGATCCAACAGATCCAAGAGGGCCTGGCGGAGGGGACCTCCACAGTGGAGCTCATCGGGAGGGAGGTGGCCCTCAACGCGCAGGTCGGCATCTTCATCACGATGAACCCGGACTACGCGGGCCGCTCGAAACTGCCCGACAATCTCAAGGCCCTCTTCCGCAGCGTCGCCATGACGAGCCCCGACCGCGAGCGCATCGCGCAGGTCATGCTCTACTCCCAGGGCTTCCGCACGGCGGAGACCCTGGCCCAGAAGTGTGTGCCCCTGTTCCAGCTCTGCGGCGACCAGCTCTCGCAGCAGCCCCACTACGACTTCGGCCTGCGGGCCCTCAAGTCCGTGTTGGTGACGGCCGGCAGCCTCACGCGCACCACCCTCCAGAGCCGTGCGGAGGCCGGGGACACCGGGGGGCTGGGCCCTAAGGACGAGGCCGTGGTGGTGCTCAACAGCGTCAGCGAGACCATCAGCCCCAAACTCATGGCCCAAGATCTGGTGCTGTTCCAGGGCCTTTTGGGCGATGTGTTCCCGGAAGTCAGCCCGCATCCGCAGGACCTGGAGCGGCTGCGGGCCCTGGTCACGCAGGCCGCACGACAGCGGCACTACGTGCCCTCCCCCGAGTGGATGGAGAAGGTCATCCAGTTGTACCAGATCCAGAACATCCACCACGGGGTCATGCTGGTCGGCCCCTCCGGCACGGGCAAGACCTCCGCCTGGCAGTGCCTCCTGTCGGCTCTTGAGTGTCTCGAGGGCGTGGACTCCTGCGCCCACGTCATCGACCCGAAGTCGCTGACGAAGGAGGAGCTGTACGGGATGCTCGACCCAACAACGCGGGAGTGGCAGGACGGCGTGTTCACGGGCATCCTGCGCCGCATCATCGACAACCTGAAGGGGGAGATGGACAAGCGGCACTGGATCTTCTTCGATGGGGACGTCGACCCCGAGTGGGTGGAGACCCTCAACTCCGTCCTGGACGACAACAAGCTGCTCACGCTGCCCAACGGGGAGCGGCTGGTCCTGCCCCCCACCGTGCGCATCATGTTCGAGGTGGAGCACCTCAAGACGGCCACGCCGGCCACCGTCAGTCGGTGCGGGATGGTCTGGTTCTCCGAGGAGGTCATCTCCGTGGGGATGGTCCTGCAGAACTACATGGGCAAGCTGCGCAGCATCCCGGTGCAGAGGCACATGGAGTTCGCCACGCTGCTTCCGCAGACCAACGGCCTCAAAGAGGGTGTGGAGGTGCCGCTGATGAATCTCGTTCCCACGGAGGAGATGGTGGTGACAATCCAGAAGTCGTGCGCGGACATTCTCGAGCCCTATTTCGCGAGCAAGGCGCTGGTGGAGCGCGCCCTGGCGCTCGCCTGCGAGGAGCTGCCCTCCAAGACCATTATGGAGTGGACGACGCTGCAGGCGCTGCACTCGCTGTTCGCCCTTGTGAATCAGTCGGTGCAGAACATCGTGGAGTACAATCTGACCCACATGGACTTCCCTCTGCCGACGGAGACTGCCCAGGCGTACCTGCGCCGGCGGCTGGCGGTCGCGCTGGCCTGGGGGCTGGCCGGCGGCTGCAACCTGGCGGACCGCACCGCCTTCTGCCACAAGCTGAGCGCGCTGATGCTGGACCTGGAGCTGCCGGGGGACCTGATCGACTATGACGTCGAGGTCACGACGGGCGACTGGTGCCACTGGAAGACGCGCGTGCCCGCGACGGACGTGGACGCCGGCAAAGTGGGGACCGGCGACACCGTCATCCCGACGATGGACACGGTGCGGCACGAGGACGTCATCCTGTCGTGGCTCAACACGCACACGCCGCTGGTGCTGTGCGGGCCGCCCGGCTCCGGGAAGACCATGACCCTGACGTCGGTCCTGCGGCACCTGCTGGACTACGACGCCGTGTTCCTCAACTTCTCGGCGGCCACGCAGCCGCACATGATCATCAAGACCTTCGAGCAGTACTGCCAGTACGCCGTCACCGCCGACGGCCTCGTGCTGCGCCCGACGCAGCAGGGCAAGCGGCTGGTGGTCTTCTGCGACGAGATCAATCTGCCGGCCCCCAATAAGTACGGCACGCAGCGCGTCATCACGTTCATGCGGCAGCTCACGGAGCGCGGCGGCTTCTACCGGCCCTCGGACCTGCAGTGGGTCTCGGTCCAGCGCATGCAGTTCGTGGGCGCCTGCAACCCCCCCACCGACCCCGGCCGCCATCCGCTGAGCCCCCGGTTCCTGCGCTGGGCCCCCGTCCTCTTCGTTGACTTCCCATCCGTCGATTCTCTGGTCCAGATCTACACGACGTTCACGCGCGCCACCCTCAAGACGTACCCGAACCTGCGGCCCTACGCCGACCCGCTCTCGCAGGCCATGGTCGACTTCTACACGGAGTCGCAGTTGCGCTTCACGCCTGACGTGCAGCCCCACTACGTCTACTCCCCCCGCGAGCTGAGCCGCTGGAGTCGCGCGATCGGCTCCGCGCTCGCGACCTACGACATCCATGCGCTCGCGACGGTCACCGAACACGACCTCGTGCGGCTGGCGGTGCACGAGGGGCTGCGGCTGTTCCGCGACCGGCTGGTGGATGAGCGGGAGCGGCAGTGGACGGACGAGACCCTGGACCGCGTCATCCTCAAGAATTTCCCGACCGTTGGCCGCACGTGCCTCGAACGCCCCATTCTCTTCTCAACGTTCCTGTCACGGCAGTATGCCTCCGTGGACCGGGAGGAGCTGCGAAAGCACGTTCAAGGCAAGCTCAAAGTATTTGCCGAGGAGGAGCTGGATGTGCAGTTGGTCGTCTTTGACTCGGTACTGGACCACATCGTCCGGATTCATCGTGTGCTGCAGCAGCCGCTGGGGCACTGCCTGCTCGCCGGCGTGGCTGGGGCGGGGAAGACGGTGTTGTCCCGCTACGTGGCGTGGATGCACGGCCTGAGTGTGTTCCAGATCAAGGCGCACCGCGGCTACAGTTTGGAGGATTTCGAGGACGACCTGCGCACTGTGATGCGGCGCGCGGGCTGCCGCGGGGAGAAGATCTGCTTCATCTTCGACGAGAGCAACATCATGGACTCGGGCTTCCTGGAGTACATGAACGCGCTGCTGGCGTCCGGCGAAGTGCCGGGGCTCTTCGAAGGCGACGACTACAGCCACCTCATCCACCAGTGCCGCGAGGGCGTGAGCCGCGAGGGCGCGGCCATCATCAACACCTCCGACGAAAACGAGCTGTACAAGTGGTTTGTGGGGCAGGTGCAGCGCAACCTCCACATCGTCTTCACGATGAACCCGCAGTCTCCGGACTTCTACGACCGCTGCGCCACGTCGCCGGCGCTGTTCAACCGCTGCACCATCGATTGGTTCGGGGAGTGGAGCACCGAGGCGCTGCATCAGGTGGCCCGCGAGTACACGCAGGTCCTCGACCTTCTGGGGCACCAAACGCAGTTCCAGTCGGTGGACGAGTGCCAGGGGGCCGTTGTCGAAGGGATCGTGCAGTTCCACAGCATCGTCCAGGGGGCCAACCAGCGCCTGGAGCAGAAGGGCGCGGGCAAGGGCACGTTCATCACCCCCCGCCATTACCTGGACTTCATCTGTCAGTTCCGGCTGCTGTTCAATGAGAAGCGGGAGGAGGTGACGGACCAGCAACGCCACTTGAACATGGGGCTCCAGAAGCTGCGGGACACCGAGGAAGAAGTGGCGGCGTTGAAGCAGTCGCTGACCATCAAAGAGCAGGAGTTGACGCAGCTGCAGAAGCAGGCCAATGACAAGCTCGAGCAGATGGTGTTGGACCAGCAAAAGGCCGAGCAGCAGCAGGCCCGAGCGTCCCAACTCGAACAGCAGCTGATCGCCACAAAGGCGGGCATCGAGCAGCGCAAAACGGAAGCGCAGTCGGAGTTGGGGGCCGCTGAGCCGGCCCTCCGTGAAGCCGAGGCCGCCCTCTCCAGCATCAAGTCTCAGGAGCTGCGGGAGCTGCGGTCGTATGCCACGCCGCCGGCCACAATCAAGAAGGTGCTGTCGGCCGTTCTGGTGCTTCTGGGGGAGAAGAAGGACAAGGCCACGGAGTGGGACAACATCAAGAGCTACACGCGGAAGGATGACTTCATCTCGTCGATCCAGGCCTTTGAATCGAAGAAGATCACTGAATCCGCGAAGAATGTTCTCCTCAACGAGTACATGACTGATCCCAACTTCACTTTCGAGGTGGCCAACAAGGCCAGTAAGGCCTGCGGGCCCCTGCAGCAGTGGGTGCAGGCGCAGGTCAGCTACGCCGAAATCCTCCACCGGATCCGTCCCCTGCGCGAAGAACTGGTGTCGCTGGAGGAGCAGCGTGAGACCGCAGAGCAGCAGTTGGTGTCTGTCGGCGAAGAAGTCCGGACTCTGGAGGAGCATATCCGGACCTTCAAACAGGAATATGCAAAGCTGATCAGTGAGTCCGAGGCCCTAAAGTCAGAAATGGACATAACGAACGCAAAGTGCACTCGGTCCACGGAGCTCCTGATGAGCCTTTCTCAAGAGCGCGCCCGTTGGGAGTTCGAGACCTCCAATTTCACCGCCCAAATGGCCACTGTTGTGGGCGACTGCCTCTTGTGCGCCGGCTTCGTCGCATACATCGGCTACTTCGACGAGCACCTCCGCACCAACGTGCTGCTGCCGACCTGGATGGACGCCCTCGACGAGCTCCGACTGGACTTCAAGCGGCAGCTCTCCATCATCGAGTACTTGTCGCGCCCCGACGACCGCCTGCAATGGGCCGCCAATCGGCTGCCGGCCGACGACCTCTGCGTCCAGAACGCCATCATCCTCCAGCGCTACCGCCGCTACCCGCTCATCATCGACCCGTCCGGCCAGGCCATCGCCTTCCTCATGAACCAGTACAAGGCGGCGAACATCTGCAAGACCTCCTTCTTGGACCCCGCATTCATGAAGACCCTGGAGTCCGCGCTGCGGTTCGGCTGCCCTCTGTTGGTGCAGGACGTGGAGGCGATCGACCCCATCCTCAACCCTATCCTCAACAAGGAGGTCCGCAAGACGGGCGGCCGCCACCTGATCCGGCTCGGGGACCAGGACATCGACATCTCACCCACGTTCTGCATCTTCCTCTCCACGCGGTACCCGAACTACCGGTTCGCCCCCGACCTCTGCGGCCGCGTGACCATGATCAACTTCACGGTCACCCCCAGTTCGCTGCAGTCCCAGTGCCTCCACAAGACCCTCGAGGCCGAGCGGCCGGACATCCACGAGAAACACTCGGGGCTGATGAAGCTTCAGGGGGAGTTCAAGATGCAGCTGCGGATTTTGGAACAGAGTCTTCTGGAGGCGATCTCCGATGCGAAGGGCAACATCCTGGAGAACGACGAGCTGATCCAGACGCTGCAGAAGCTCAAGACCGAGTCCCAAGAGATCACGCAGAAGATGGAGAGCATGGACACGGTCCTGCAGGAGATCGCGGAGGTGTCCAACCTCTACAACCCCGTCGCGACCGCCTGCAGCCGCATCTACTTCGCCTTGGAGCAGCTCTCGGACCTCAACGACATCTACCGCTTCTCGCTCCCGTTCTTCTTCAACATCGTGCACACCATCCTCGCGGCCGCCGCCGCCTACCCCGCCGCCGGCCCCGCCCCCGCGGACCGCGTCGCGCGGCTCGTCCGCGACCTCTTCGCGCTGGTGTACAAGCGCGTGGCGCGGGCGCTGCTGCAGGAGGACCACGCGACGCTCGCCCTCCGCCTCAGTCAGATCCGCCTGGCGCTGCCGGACCTGGAGGGGGCCGTGCCGGAGGCGGAGCTGGAGTTCCTGCTGCACGGCGCCGGCACCGCCAACGCGGCCGTCGTGGCGTCCGCCATGTCGATGGAGGGCATCGCGGCGCAGCTCACGGCGTCGCCGCAGCAGCAGAAGGAGCTCGCGCACCTGCTGACGCTGCCGGGCCTCGCGGGCGTGCGCGCGGACATGGCCGCGAACTCCGACGAGTGGCACGCCTTCACCAACTCCTCGCGGCCCCTGAGCGCGCTGCCCCCCGCCGCGTTCGAGAACTCCGAGAGCCCCAAGGCCCCAATCTCCGCCGCGTTCCGGGCCATACTGCTGGTGCAGGTGCTGCGCCCGGACCTCATCAATGCCGCGGTGCAGCACTTCGCGAGCGCCATCTTCGACGGCCTCGGCCCCGCGGCGCCGACCAGCCAAGAGGCCTTCTTGGCCCTGCCGCCGATGGATCTGGCCGCGCAGGTGCAGGACGAGGCCGACGCGTTCACGCCGCTCATGATGTGCGCCGCCCCCGGCGTCGACCCCTCGAGCCACGTCGACGCCCTGGCCAAGGCCAAGCGGGTGCCCCTCGTCCGCGTCGCGATGGGCTCCCCCGAGGGCTTCGACGAGGCGGACCGCGCCGTCAACGCGGGGGTCAAGAGCGGCGGGTGGGTGCTCCTGAAGAACGTGCACTTGGCGTCGGAGTGGCTGTGGCGGCTCGAGAAGCGGCTGCACTCGCTGCAGCTGGAGGCCAAGGCCGCCCCGGAGTTCCGGTTGTTCGTGACGGCGGAGATCACGGCCCGGCTGCCCGGCAGCCTCCTGACCCGGTCCCTCATCCTGATCTTCGAGCAGCCGCCCGGCATCAAGTCCAACCTCCTCCGCTACTACGTCTCCCCGGCCCAGGAGCCGGCGCCGGGCGCCCCGGCCGAGCGGGAGCGCCTGCACTTCCTCGCCGCCTGGCTGCACACGTGGGTCATCGAGCGCATGCAGTACACGCCCCTCGGCTGGAGCAAGGCCTACGAGGTGGCGGAGACGGACCTGCTCTGGGCCCGGCGCGTGATCGACGCGTGGGTGGACCGGGTGGCGCAGGGGCGGGCCCAGGTGAGCCCGGAGGCCCTGCCGTGGGGCGCCCTCAACCGGCTGCTCGGGACGTCGATTTACGGGTCGCGGCTGGACAACGAGTTCGATCAGCGCCTGCTCGAGTCGTACGTCCGGCGGCTGTTCGGCCCCGCGGCGTACAAGTTGGGGTTCACGCTGGCCGGCGCGGCGAGCGGGGACGTCGTGCTCGCGGAGGGCCACACGTACGCGGACTTCGCGGACTGGACCAAGGACCTGCCCGAGACCGAGACGCCGGAATGGCTGGGGCTGCCGGTGAACTCCCGCCAGATGATCCTCGCCCGGTCCGGCCGGAGCACCGTCCGGAACGTCACCCGCATCCAAAACATCTTCGACGACGACGACTTCAAGGCCGAGGACGACGACGAGCGCGCCCCGAGCCCCCGCGGCCGTGGGGGCTCCGACCGGCCCCAGTGGGCCAGTCGCCTGCTCGGGGCCATCACGAAATGGGTCGAGCGCCTGCAGGGGCAGACGCCCATCGTCCTGCGGTTTGAGGCCGAGGCCGAGGCCAACCCCGTGATGCGCGCCCTCCGCCGCGAGGTCCTTACCATCAACGCCCTGCTCGGCACCATCCACCAGGACCTCCTGGAGCTCAGCGAGGTGTGCAACGGGCGCTTGAAGGTCACCAATCGCCACCGCACGCTGATCAGCCAGTTGAGCAAGGACCTGCTCCCGGGCTGGTGGCTGCAGTACACTGGGATGCCCGGTGTGACGGTCGGGGCGTGGATCGCCGACCTGAGGCGGCGGGCCTCGTGCTTGCAGGCCCTGGCGGAGGTGCCGCCCGCGGAGTACCACAGCACTCCGGTGCACTTGGGGCTGCTGCTGTTCCCGGACGCGTTCGTCACCGCCACGCGGCAGGTGGTGGCCCGGCGCTTTGGCTGGTCGCTCGAGAGTCTGGAGCTTGGGATTGCGATCGGCGCGGATGCGGCGGACTGCCCCGTGGACGCCGGCTTCAGCATTGTCGGGCTGGTGCTGGAGGGGGCAACCTACGAGCAGGGCCGGGTCCGGTCCCTGCAGTCGGACACGTTGTCCTGCAAACTGCCCCCCGCGCGGCTCGTCTGGCGGCAGCGTGCCGAAGCGAAGGATACCAGTTCCATGTTGTTTCCTCTCTATCTCAACGGATCGCGGCGGATCGTGCTCTGCCAGCTCCGCCTGCGCGTGGACGAGGCTGTGCCGCGGCACACTTGGTATGAACGGGGTGTGTGTCTGATCGCCTGGAGCGCAGAGTAGCACAGCCCATGGGCTGCGCTTGTGGGCACTAAAGGCCCGGCTGCACCAGCCTCGTGTGCTTTTCAGATAGCGCGGCCGGGCCTGCGCATCACACTTCGCGGGATGTCACTGTTCAGGGGGGATACAGTGCGTTGGGGTGGCTACGCCGGGAGGTGTCTCCGATTCGGAGGGTTGTCACAGAAGGCAACCGAGGGGTGAGGCTTGTGTTTCAATTCCACAAAGGCCTCCCTTTTGGTTGGCTGGGCTTCACTTCGGGCATCCCAGCCCCACACATGCTTCACCGGGGTGTCTGTCAGGGCTCAGTGCCGGTTTCGATTGGTCCCGTTGGTCTGTGGCATCGGCCCCTAAGGCCCATTGGCCGACCAAAGGCGTCCGACAGCAAGACACGTGAGTGGGAGCTCCACTGAGAGCCCTTGCAATCTGGTGGGGGACCAGAGGCTGCCTGGGCATCGCGGAGGAAGTGAAAGCAAGCCTGAATCGACGACGTAATGCACTGTACTGCGCTGCACTGCACTGCACTGCACTGCACCACAGGACATCAGCCCACCCCAGCGCAGACCACCGCGGTGCTCGCCACTGCAAGACATGATGGGGTAATGTTGGTTGTGGTCTTGCAGGTAGAGGAGGGGGCTACAGCTGGACCCCCTTCCCGCTCTTTCCACCAAATTCCCCTCACCCTGCTTGCCTTTAGGTGCGAGGCCCGAGTCACTGAAACCCAAGTCTCTACGTATTGCAGGGCATTCAATAGCCCACAATGCGCGGAGCCCTCTTTGTAAACTCAGCATTGATAGCCCACCCTCCATGTGCCTCGCGCCGCTGCATTGAGAGCTTTTGTGTTGGTGGAAAGTTCAGGGGAAACACTTATAGCTACGTATTGTTTAGAGACCTTTGGAGACGATTAATGGCACGTGTTTTCAGGCGCGTGCAAAACATTGAGTTGACGTGAAAATTCCAGCCCAACCCTTTGAGAACGATAGGAGAATGGGAGGGAGGGCAATGCGAAGCCGTGATCCCACACACAGAAGGGGTTGGGGTGTGATGCAGCTTTGCCGTCATAAGAGGCCTCTGGAGGGGGTGAAGGGCATCAGTGGATTGCGTTGGCATATGTGAGGTGGTAGGGACATCTGATCTGGGTTGTTTGTATGAATGGGGTTATGGATGGCGGGCCATGCTGGCACTTGTTGACACTTGTTGATACGGCCCACAGGCGTTTGTTCGTAGGCATGGCCCTGAAGGAGACCAAAGTATTGCATGGAAACAGGAATTCTCGCGGCTCCTTTTGATTGTCCGTCCCCATTTCTCAAGGCCATTTTTGATCAAATTTCGATCCTTCGTGGATGTTTTTTAACAATTGCTTTTCAGGTGCAAAGTCTTTGTTTTGTTGAAGTACAATTTTCGATTGTTCGGATGTAATGCTGCTTATCGTCATTGAAAAATACCCACAGCGTTCAGAAGTTGAACAGGCAAGGCTCGGTGACCCCCATCTTGTGCACATTTCTCAGGCATGCCCATGCAGTCTCATGAAACAACATCTCAGAAAGATATCACACTTTGTGGGTGCATTGAAATGCTCTAAGGACAGCACAGATGTAAATATACGTCTTCCACAGCCCAATTGCATCCTGCAATGGCGTGCACATGCTGCAGCAGGAGTACGTAGTCAAAATACTCTGCCAGTGTGTGACAAATGAGCTTGAGGTAGCAAATTTCTCAAAGGCTGCTCACGTGATGCAGTGCCCACCCTTACCTGTGCATTTGTGTAACCTCAACAGATTGACCCTTTTTTTTCGTCAACGCTTGCACTGGGCTCTTTTTTTTCCTCTTATCTGCAAAGGCGCAGTTGATCATACGGGAATTCTAAAGTATGAGGGAAAGAATGGTGACAAATAGTGCTGCATGCAACCCTCCGCTGACTGACAGGGGGGCGGGGGATTCTGTTGGGTAGAAATTCTGACGCAAGTTTGGCACCCACTTTTAAGTCTCGGTACATAATTTTTTTATGGGGGCAACCGGAATCGGTTGGTGAATAAACGGGTCCTCTGACCGCAACAGTGGCATTCATTGATGCATCTTATTGTCCCACTTTTGATCATTGTTGCTACACACAGAGGTATTTGTCAATATATCTGTGCAGCCCCGGTCACAATGTGGACACGCAGAATACGCTTCCATTTTAGAAAGAACGAATTTAGAACTGCCCATCAAGTGCGTTTGTCGACTCCTGTTAATGCACATTATTTCACATGAGTTTCCATTCTCTCCATCATCAGCTGGCCCACTCCAGTATGACCCTTCTGACTCTCCGATTATATTTTCCAATTCTGACTCTCCCATTTTAGTTTCCAATGAATCCCCCATTGTTATTTTGGATTCCGACTTATGGGTACAATTTCCTAACTTTGATATGCAGACTCCAAGTGATCGACGCGACACGATGCAACATTTCTATGTGCTGCGTTGGTGCCTCAGGGAGCCAGGGGCAGATAGGAGTACACATTGTGGAGATCCATTTCTCGAAAATGTTGCATGGTTTTTGACCCAGACCAGTTCCTGGGGTTGCCTGTTGCTAGGAACACCTTGGGACTTGCACACTTGCCCACCTCATTTCTTGGCCAATCTGTGTTGCACAATGTTCCACCATGCACCAAGTTGGAGGCGATTGCAGCGATCTGCCCCAGCGTTGGGGACCAGTACATGGTCAGTGTGTTCCCCCACAACTTTCTACGTACCGCACTGGATGCAGCCCAGGTAGATGCACTCCCTAGGCCATCCCTTGACAGAGTCAAAATTGTTAGGTGGCCCATGGGACCAGCAACAAATCAACCCATGTTGTTGACCTCGGCCCCGTGAGCACACGGTGCTTGCAACAGCTATGCAGACATTGGACCGTATCTAGCCAAATGCTGATAGGTCCATGGTGGACCTGCGGGAGTAGGAGAATTTGCTATGACCCGCTGTAGAGTACTCTGTGAACAACTCCAAGCTGCTACCCCAGTTGTGCCACATGCTTCTCGGCAAGTCAGGAACAGTGGCTGCACTAGCACCGCCATCATTTTGCTTTTAACCAAAAAAATGAAATACAGGGAGGCTGTGCACGACATTGCCGTCAATGTACAGTTGGGATGCATCACATCAGGTCACCACCACTTGTGGTCGGAATGTAAACAAAAGGGATGTGTGGCCTGCCCATGGGTGAATAAGGAGGGGGTTCAAGACCTTTTCAAATATAAAAAGGGGGGGCATTTGCAGGACGTGAGGGGTACACACAAGTTTCAAGGTGTGCAAGGTCTACAGCATATATATATTTCATTCAACCGGTGCTGCACAACAGGGTTCACAACAGGGACTCACACTAGCATGACATTCTCTGGAGTGAAGCAAGGTGCAGAATGGAGCAAGAGGCAAGGCATTCAGCGCAACACACCAAACCCCCCATAGTCCTACCTGTCACACCACCTGCAGACCCCAAAGCGTACCTACGCACCAACACAAAAATATTTTGCGCCCATCACATGCCACTGTAGACCAAAGAAACTATGCAAAAAAAGGCAATTTGTGTGCGATTTGGTGAAAAATTCCGGGGGCGGGGGTGATTCTTCTTTCGAGAGGGGGGGGGGGGGGGGGGGGCTTTTGGCCAGGGGGGGCATGTACCTTCGTTTGAAGGTCCATTGGCATGGGGGGTCCATTGGCATGGGGGGTCCATTGGCATGGGGGGGGGGGGGGCTGTCCTGAGACCTGCTGCTGCATAGGGCCCTGTCCCAACCCCCCAGCCCCCCGGCCAAACAACGATGCACATGCACATTTTCTGTTGCATGTTGAATGCTCCCTCTTCCAAATCCGTGAAGCTTGAGGCCCTCACATACGCGCCCCCTGTGACGCTGACAAGGACAGGACTTGTGTTGCATTGTGTTTTGGCCAGTTTTGCACCGACCAAACGGTGGGTGGGCGAGCCGCTCTGAAGGACGGCGGTACAGTGCCTACGTGCGTAGGTGCGTGCGGCGTGCGTGCGGTGTGCAAACACATCAAACAATTTCCTCCAAAATCCTCCAAAAGACGCCGATTGGAGAGAGGTTTGTTTGGGTCGCTTCAATCCCTACAGACCTTTGGGACCAGTTGCCCTTCGTTGCAGGTTCTTCTTTTCGGCCGTGCATGCCATGAAAAGGAAGCCCTCAGCAAAGCAGTCCAAGCGGCCAACGTCCAAGACGATGGCATCGACCGGTGCCATGAATTCAAACAAAATGACGTCGCCAAAGAAAATGACGTCAGCAAAGAAAACGACGTCGCCGGGCGTCAGCAAATCTCAGAAAACTCCGTCGAAGAACGCCAGTCAAGCCAAATCAAGTGCGCCCGCAGGTCCCAGCAAACCTTCGCGGTCAGCGCAGCGGTCTCCGATTGTCGGCAAATCTCAGAAAAGTCGTTCGAAGAACGCGAGCCAATCCACGACGGCTGCGGCCGCAGGTCCCAGCACCACCTCAAAGTCATCCCAGTCACCCAGCGCTCCACGGAGGCAGTGGGAATGCTCCGTGTGCCACGGCGTGTGGCCGACTGCCACTCATCAGTACGTGCTCAGCTGCGGTGCCAAGTGGTGCGCCACTTGTCATGCCGACCGCAGCCGTTCGCAAGACAAACCAGCGCGCCCGCGCCACAGGTCTGCTGTCGGGCAGGCGCGGGACCCTGCGGATTGCAGGAGGGTCGCCAAACCTGTCCTCTTTATGGGTCAGGGGGCCCGGCCCCAGGGATGCATTGGAAGGGAGGGGACCTCAGAGGCCATCCAGAGGCGGTTAGGCAGGCGGTTGGAGGAGGTTGCCAAAGCGGTTGGGGGGCGGTTATCGTCGGTTACAAATGCCATTGAAACTGGCACTTGCCGTCAGGGGGACAGTGGCGGGGCATAGACTAGGCGCCCTGGAAAGGGGGGGGGGGGGGTACCCCCCCCCTCGCTTCGACGGCATCCCTGCCTGGCCTCCCACGAGGAAGAACGGCCTGCCCTGGAATGAGAATGGACCATCCCGCATGCGAAGATGATTCGTTTCATTTTGAGATGGGACGCAGACCAGCTGGGTGCATGTCATTGTGCCTTGTATTTTGCGGAAAGAATAACATTTCAATGGCCCAGCAACATTTATACCCCCCCCCCCTCCCCCTTGTCCTACGTCTGAACGCTGTACATTTACTTGTACATAGAGTAGTGGAGCACCCCAACCAAGAAGGGGACACATGCATTTGATTGGAAAACCTATGGACTAATGGCTGAAAGTGTCTATGGCGAGGACATTCAGTCGATCGATACCGACCATTGATCCCCCCCCTTTTGTCCTTACACGGGCTTGTGGCCCAAACGCACGATTGTGACCTGCAACCTCATCTTGGCTGGCACCTCACGGCGCCTTGCTGGACTCATGAATTTCTGTGATGGCCCCTGACGGCGCCGTGCTGAACAATCTGGACAATGTGTGTTGCGGCTCCGCCGCGTGATACTTGAAGTAGTGTCGGAATGCCAGAGCGAATCGGAAGGGTGACGACCATCGGCGCTCTATGCCCCAGCACGGCTTGTTCAGACACGGCGACCCTGTGTTTCCGCGCCTTTGGGCCTTTGTTGGCACCATTCTTTTGGCGGTTCAAATCCAATGGGGAATGTGGTTTGTGGCTTTGTGCGGGCCGCAGGAAGGGTCTGTATGGGTGCCAAAGTGTTGGTGTGGCTGTCATTCCATGTGCCCTTGTGTTCTCGGGTGTGTGCTGGCCAGGGCAT
Organism: Eutreptiella sp. 'Long Island Sound 2002'; assembly: GCA_964036045.1. Classification (NCBI taxonomy): domain Eukaryota; phylum Euglenozoa; class Euglenophyceae; order Eutreptiales; family Eutreptiaceae; genus Eutreptiella; species Eutreptiella sp. 'Long Island Sound 2002'. The sequence continues at coordinate 26,151,895 of OZ038397.1, read as the reverse complement.
TTTTTAGTGGACAAGAACGTGGCGGGTAACCGACGGCGGTTGGCGGGTAACCGACGGCGGTTGGCGGGTAACCATCTGGACATATGGGTTGCATCAGACTAACAACAAAAATTAGTCAAAATGAGCAAAACTGGGGATGTCGGGACATTCAGGTTGCATCCGACTAAAGACAAAAAATTCCTGGTGGAACCGCAAGGGCCATAATGTGCAGATTTGGCTGACCACCGGACACACCAGCTGTTTTTTTCCTCAATTAAAAAACGTCCTGGTGCTGGCCTGTGGCTTTGTGTTGTCATGTGTTGAGGGGGAGGGTTGGCTTATGCCTGCAACAGGTGTTCTGCCGCGCGGTAACACGGGCTTGTCCAAACGCGGCGGACCCGTGTTCCCGCACTTTTGCCCCCTGAACCAGAACCCGCCCTGTGTTAGGACAAGGGGGAAGGGGCCAGTTTTGTGACAGCAAACGCGCCTGTGGTATGCTGGGCCACTTCTGAGCCCTTGTCCTCTGCGTTGTGCGCGGATCGTTGCTCGCGTACCACTGGGGGTTCACACAGATCCTCCCCCTCCCCTGGGGGGGTGGGGTTGGGGTGCAGCACACTCCTGTATGGGAATGCTGCCCACTGCGCGCGGAGGAGAGGAGGGCCACTGGATGGGGTTTCGTGGGCATGGCTGCATCCCAGCACGAAGGGGGGGGGGGTGAGATCCGCAGCTTTCTGCATTGCGCGATTTCCCGCATTTTCCCGATTTCCCGCAATTTCGTCGCAAATACCTTTTGCTTGTCCCCGCTGTGTGCGTGTTGGTGCCCTGAGTGTCTTGTGTGCAGAAGTGTTGCCCATTTGAGGCGGAGGGAGGTCTGGGTACGGCACCGCAATTTTCCCGCAATTTTGCGCCATTTTCCGCAATTGGATTTGACGCCCCCTGACCGCAGTCCCCCCCCCCGCCCCCTCCTCCCCAGCGATCATGGCCCCTGCAGGTCGACGGCGGGGCTATCGCAGGAGGACGCCGAGGCCTTTGCTGAGTTGAGGGACATCTTGGACGGGCTGTCGGGCCGCGGCTGGGGCCACTTCTTCGGCGGCGCGCGCAAACACGAGAGAGGCCGGGAGGCGGCCCCGGGGCTGCTGGGCCGGTCGGCGGCGCTGGAGGTGCTGGAGCTGCCGCCGGAGGCCACGCCGCAGGACATCCGGACCCGCTACCGGGCCCTGAGCCTCGAGCTGCACCCGGACCGCAACCCCCCGGACAAACGGGAGGAGTGCACCGCCAAGTTCCAGGCCATCTCCAACGCCTACGCCGCGCTGCAGTCGGAGGAGTGACCCTCCCGTGACCCTCCGCCCGCCCCGGGGCCGGGCGGTGGGGGGCCAGGGGCGCGTGCCTGACGCCCCCCGTTGAGCAGCCCGGCCGCGGGGCTTGTGTGGGCGCAGCGTGCCCCAAGACCCCCCTCCCCCCCCTGTGGGACATGGACACCAGCAGCATGATCTGGCACACTGAACTGAGAGCAGTGAAGGCCGTGGGGGGGGGGCGCGGTCTGAGCGAATTGCGGTGAAGCAGACCTGACCCATTGTGGCCCCCCTAATCTGATTTGGAGTCTCGGGGGAGGGGGGGGGGGGGCGCAGGATTAGGAATGGGCGAAATTTGGAATGGCAAAATCTGGCACAACGAAAGTGTACCACATTTTGCCGCGGTATTTAACAATGGGTCTAATGGGTTTAACAATGCATCCAGAAGCCACCAGTCGTGGTGCATGCGTGTTCTTGTGCCGCAATCTGAGAATTTTGTACCAAATTTTGCCGCGGTATTTAAGAATTGCTGCCACATTGTCTCCGCACCAAATGTCGCACGTTCCTAATCCCCCCCCCCCTCCTGTGGGGAACGGACAGCGGTGAGGGTCATGATGGCAGGCCGGCCGGAGCTCCGGTGGGATACCCGCCCAACCCATGGCCCATTGGAATGGGGAGGGCGGGGCGGGGGGATGCGGGTTTGGCTTTCGTATGGGTCGCGCACCCGCCCCTCCCCCCACCCTCTTTGCCCGAGCACGGCCTTTGTCTCAGCCCAACGCCCCCGTGTTCCCGTCGCTTTCGGGACCACCGGTTCATGTCTGACGATCACAAGACCGTGAGCCCGTCGTGTGTGGGGCGACGAGGGACGAGGGCGGGGGCACGCGGCCAATGGCGCGCCGCCGACGCAGAGCACGGGGCGCCGCCATCAAGGCCGACGTGGGCGCATGTACAGTACCTTTGCAAAACAGGGTCTTGTTGCCGGAGCCATCCACCAAAGGGCACTGTCCCGGTTTGTGCCTTCGCCCAGACCTCGTCTCCAACAGCGCAAACGCTGCCGCCGTGCGCCCCAAACGACGCGACCCCCCCCCCCCCTCCCGCCATACCTCAGGGCCATGGGCATGAGAGGGGGGCTGGGGGGGAAGTTAATGGGCGGGGGGTATCGAGGGGAGGGGGTAGTGGGGCTGCGCATTGCGGTGAGGTATGGAGGAGGGGGGGGGGTTGCGTACTGTCGGCTGGCCATGCCTGGCCCCCGCGTGGGCAGTGCATCAGGCGCCTTGTCACTCTGCGTCGGCCGGGCCCGCGAGCTGCACCGCGGCGTGTCACGCGGCCTCGACGTCGCCGGCTCCGGTTGGCCCTTCTCTCTCGGCCTTGGCCTCCTTCGGCGCGGCCACCCGCGGGCATGGGGGTACATGGATGGGGGTACATGGGGGTACCCCCATGTGGCCATGGGGGTGCCTCCCAGCCCCCGCCCCCCGGGACACGCATTCCTCGGGGAACGGGTCGTGGAAGGTGGAATACCATGACCGGTGTGCAGAGCCCAGCCCTCCCCACGTTCTTGAATACGGTCGGTGCTGGGGGGGGGGGGGCGCTTTTGGCGAAGTTGAAGCGACAACAGGCAACAGAAGGCAGTGGCAAGAGGTCGAATGTTGCCTTCTGACCGTCGCTCTGGCCACGGGACCCCGGTCTCGCCTGCGGGCTCCTCGACTGTTCAACAGTGCTGCAGTCTTTTTACCGTGCCCCCCCCCCCCTCCCCTTCACAAGCCCTGCCCCCCACCCCCCTTTCACAAGCAGGACCTTGCCTTACCACAACGACCCCGTGTGACCATCACTTTGGGGGCCACCAGTTGCCCACTGTCATCGGTTCACGACCACCCAACACTTTGTGTTTGTCGACGGTTTTGCGTTTAGAGATGCCTCTTGAGAGCACCGGCTGACAATTTGGGTCCGGTCTGGGAATGTACGCTGCGGATGTTGCAGCTTCGTTCCTCTGCACCTTCACTGCAGACCGTCACTCTATACCGTCGCTCTCGGTGGTTCTGGCGCCGACGGGGGGTGGCTTTTGTAGGTTCCGTGTACAATTGGTGTGACGTGATGCAGGCAGTAACTACCCCATGAGCCAGACATGGGGCAGCACGTAACCATACCAAAACAAACAACATGTAAATGGAGCGGACCATATTGGATGGGTAACGCGGAGGCACCTGCGGCGCCTTTCGATCTTTCCACATGGCTTCGGTTTCCGACACACAGACCCTTTCCAGCCGGCAGGCAGGAGTGGCCCATGGGGAGGGCACATGCTGCATCGCCGAGCTAACCCACAACCTTATGCCCCCTCTCTGTGAGGATGGCGGGTAGGTACCAGGGGACGGTAATGTACTGTCGCAGACCATGTGTCTGAAGTGCCGAACAATCTCGAACACTTGTCGATGGTTTCGGACGGCACAGAAAAAAAGTAACCATAGCAAAACAAAGATGCCGCCACCAAATCTCCGTGATGCCTGCTTATTCAAATTGGGGCCCACCGGCCTGCCTCAACACGGATGTGGAGAGGGGGAGGGGCCCCTCTGCCCAAGTCACAGGCGCCTCCAACCAGAAATGAGTTGGTACCTACGGTAGCTGACCCTCACCGAGCACCCTGGCTCTAGCACGCAGTGCCAGGCTGATGCCCCCGTTTTGGATACCCCAACCCCCAGATATTTGTACAGGATACCCCAGCCCCAAGATGTTTTCTTGCCTTGCCGATGTTCCCTGGAAAGCACACGCACGTTGCACATACACCACCATAGATTACTGGGGGCCTGCACAGGCATTCGGGTGAGCGCGACAAATCCACAGGGCCGCGACAGCTGCTCGCTTTGCTGGCAGCGCGCCGCCGTGGGGAGTACAAGTCGGAGCCCAATGTCTGCACATGGCCCACTGCTGTGCTTGCCTTTGCCTGTGCAACGTGCCTTGCATCTGTGCTTCCCATGGGTAATGGAGGCAGTCATCCAGAGTTCTGTTGTGTCCACATTATGCCGTGCATCCTGGAGTGTGAAGAGGAATGTGAGGCCATTGTGGTAGCAGTAGGCTGAGGCGCTGAATGCATTGTCCCTGTCTGACTTCTGGGGATGGGGCACAACAGCAATGGCGGAATAGATCAAGATCCACCTGGAATCTGAGGGTGTCAGGCGTAAGTTGCTTTTTTTTTTTGGCGTAAGTCGCTCATTTTTTTTTGGTGTAAGTCGAGCGTGGAGAAAAAAACCTTGAAAATGTATGGCGCGCGATTTACGCTTTTTTTGTGATGCGACCTACGCCTGGAAAAAAAAACGCCACTTACGCCAAAAAAAAAAAGCGACTTACGCTGATTTTCGCAATCGAGCTACGCTTTCCTCATTCTGAGGTGTCAACGGTTGGCATTATGCAGGGAACAATGGAAGGTACAGAACATGCGCATCGGAGCTGCTTCAGAGCTACTACTCGCCAGGACACAACCTTTTGTCGTCCAAATTTTTTTGTGCTGCTGGGGGTGCTTCTGCTGTGGCGCCTGGGGCGCGCCCTGCAGCACACCGGAAGAGGATCCTACCCACATTGGTAAGGTAGTAAATCCTGGCAACATGCAGATCTGCACTCCTGCTTCCACACCAGGAAGCCCCTCCCACAATGGCCCCGGAGAGAGCAAACACTTTGGCCGCACAAATTGTACAAACACCCCTCCTTTGCACAAACCAGGAGCACAATACAATTGGCACTCACTTCATAATCTTTGAAATGGCCCTTGCCCGTTTGCCGTCCCAAATAAATACATCTGCAAAGGTGCCCACGTGAGAGGACAAATCCAAACGACATCACAACACTTTGCCCATAGATTTCGTCAAATAGCCGCGCCGCACGTGCGCTGCATCAGGTAGCCCCCCTGACTACGAACACCAAAAGACTCCACATTTCCCAATGCAGTATTGCCACCACATTGCTCGAGTTTCCAACTGCAAACCCAGAGTCTGAATCTGCACAATGCGGAGGCGACATCTGCTTTGTTTTGCGGCACGTACTGCGGAACACATGTTGCAGACAAAAGCCAACTCTACCCTTTCATGACTGCAAAAGGGTGTCCAACAGGCCAGCACACACCCCAGGACACAAGAGCACGTGGAATTACAGCTACAGCAACCGCCCATCTGGACCCTTCCTGCAGCCTGCGCAAAGCTATAAACCACATTCTCACACCCCATGGCCTGAACCCCACCCCCCCCCCAAAAAAAACACACACCACATTCCCGATTGGATCGGAACCACAAGGACGATGGTTCCAAAAAAATCCAAAAGTTCGGAAGTTCGGGTGTGCCATGTTTGTACAAGCCCCCGTGAGGACAAAGGAGTTGGGGTTGCAGTAGTCTGTGACTATGCGGGAAAATGCCAGTACCAGTGTATGGAGCGGAATGGACTTGTATGCTAACCCCTTAGGCTACCGTGTCCCTGCCTGAAAAGTAGTACACCAGGAAGTGACACGGCTAACTCAGCGCCCTGTGCGCACAGTGCAGCGTGCGGTGCGACCGAGGGATCCTCCTCGCTGTTGCGCCAGCGGCCGCCACCGGCAGCTGTGCTTTCAGGACACCCAACACCAAGAGGACCGCACACCCACAGTCTGTCTCTCGACGAAACAATCGTCTGAAAACCGTGCCCCCCCCGCCCTCTACGGAGAAGGCTGTCTCATTCCAATCCGTCCCGCCTTTGTGGCCAGGATATAAGTTATACTGGTCACGACGGGTCTCGATACACCGATGGTTATAAGCGCAGCTTACAGCACCCACTGCATTCCCGCCCAGCTTGCCATATGCACCTGTACATATGGTTGTGCGTTTGATAGTGGAGCACCCTAACCAAGAAGGGGACACAAACTGCTGTGCGAGAACCACCAAACTAACGGCTGAAAGTGTCTATGGCGGGGACATTCAGTCGAACGATACCGACCATTGATCCTCCTTTGGTGATTGGGGGGGCGTACCATGCGCTGTGCGCGCGCTGTGCGAAAAGTAGGCCATTCTCCACCACCGGTAGGCAGTTTTTTGGGTGTAGGATTGCCGCAGGGTACTAGTGCCATTGTGTGTCCTTGTAGCATCAACCCTCCCCCTTCTTGCGTGTATGTACCCTTGCAAACGGGCACCCTGAGGCCGGTATATGGTGATACATTCTCAGGGTGTCTGCTGTGGGGCATCATCTTTTGCTCTCATTTCTCAGACCCTCTATTGCATTCACCATGGACTTTGATGTTGGAGATAGGGTGTTCTACACTCGCTCCAATGGGATGCGAGTTCCTGCCACAGTGGTGGGGTTTGCGCCCGACGGCTTACTCCACTTTGGAGTATTTCCGAGACGCGGTGAAGGTGGTGAATCGGCAGTGCAAAGTTGAGTCTATCTCCTTTGCCATCCCGAGTGCGGACTTTTGAATTGCTCATGCATGCTTCTAGAGGTGGCAGGTTTTCAGGGCTGTTACCGGGGTAAACACCGTAATAACTGGCGCTGTGCGCGCGCTGTGCGCGCGCTGTGCGAAAACGCCCCCTGGGAGTCTTGATCTAACAGGACTGAGCAGCTTCAACGCTGAAGCCCCTCTACGGAGAAGGGGGCCTTTGTGGGCCAACGCTCCCTCCCCCTTCATTTCTCTAGCGTCTTCGTCCCCAGATGGCCCATGCCACGTAGCGGCAGCGCCACCCAATGCACCTGCACAAACATGCGCTGTGCCCGAGCCTCGGGGACCACCGCAGCGCCGAGGACTCGCTGTACTCCCTCAGGCAGACCCGCGAATCCATCGGCGACGTGGAGTACTGGCGGCAGCTCTGCCCGGACCTGACCATCGGCGGGGAGCTCCCGGAGGCGTGCGAGCCCTTCGAGTTCCCGGAGCTGGAGCTGCGGCGCCTCAAACAGCAGATGATCACCGACGGCTTCTTCATCCTCGACCCGAGTCAAGTGCCGTGGGCCATCGACGTGCGGGAGATCGGCCGCGGCATTGTGCAGCTGAGCAAGTACGGCTGGCACCCGAACTACATCATGCTGTACGACCAGCCCTGGACGCTGGCCCACCAGCTGTCCGACGTCATGCTCCAGAGCACTGGGAACCGCGTGACCTTCGACTGGCTGGCGTACCACATCGAGCCCCCGGACGGCACCGGCTTCCCCCCGCACCGCGACGGCAGCGTGGCCGACGCGCACTGCTGGCACGCGGACGGCGGCCCGCGGATCGTGACTGTGTGGGTGTCGCTGGGCCAGAGCGGGCCCGCCAACAGCTGCCTGCACGTCCTCCCCGCCTCCAAAGACCCGTACTACAGGACCGTGAACCCGGCCGAGACCTCCCACGACGTGATCGCCACGGCGGAGGCGTTCCAGGACATCGTCGCGGTCCCCCTGGAGCCCGGGGGCCTCGTGGCCTTCTCCCACCGGACGTACCACTGGGGGTCCGCGTGCACCCCCTACGCCACGGAGCCGCGCGTGAGCCTTGCGTTCCTCACATCGCATGAGGCGCTGAAGAAGCCATACCTGCCCGCCGAGCTGCTCCCGCTGCCGCCCTTCCATCTGCGGTTGGCCCTGACGTGCGGGCAGATGCTGATCTACAGCAAAGTGGACGACTGTGACCCGGCCCTCGTCGACGTCCAGTTGCGGGTGTTCATGGGCCAGGCCGTGCACTTCGACGAGACCTTCGCGCAGATGGTCCTCAATGCCCCGGTGCTCAGGGCGGCACGGGGCCGACGTCAGCAGCCGCTCGCCGTTGAGCTATGAAGGGTTGTGTCCAAGACATGCCCAGCAAAGGAATGTCGTCCGTGTGTCGGCTGCCCCGTTCAGTCGCCGTGCGCCTGATGCCCGAAGGCGAGGTCGCTGGGTCGAACCCTGGAAGGCATGCACGGCTGTCCCAGTCATGAGGGTGCCGATGACCCCACCAGTCGAACAGGAAGAAGGACTTACCGAGGGGGCAACAACCCCTCCCACTGCCCTACGGAATGCGCTTCACAAAGCTGTTGACGCATGTGACTTGGGAAGGCATGAGCACGGCCACCCAGCCTGTGTGTGCCGCGTGGGAGGGTGTCCCCGCACGTGGCATGGAGGGCAGGAGCGAGGGGCGAAGCGTAGTTTTACGCTGGCGTCCGGAGATCGCCCGGGCCCACCTCACCTCCGGCGGGCAAACACTGGGGAAACTCTGAGAAACAGACGAGGTCACATGGCCCAGGAACTCACGCCGATGGCTCTCCATGTCTGCCCCCTGGCTGATGCTGCAGGCGGGGTGACCAAAGCCCGTCATGTCCGTTTGGTGGCCCGTGCCCTTACTCGTCTACTACTGCCGCTGGGCCCGCAACTGCCCACAATTGGCGCCGCGCCTACACAGAGGCCCCAGACTGTGAGCCCCCCTTCCCCCCTGCCTGCCCCGTTTGGGAGGCGCTTGAGAGTTTCCTGAGTGTGCAATGGCATGTGATGGGCACCATCCTTGGTGTCATGTGTTTGGTTTTCAATGTAGATTTTCATTTCTCAAAATGTTCCAAGTCCCCTATGGAGCAGACTGAGATTGTCTGGTAGGTCATGCCTGCATTTTGTAAAGCCGAGTACTTGGCCATGTTGGCCAGAGCCCATGTGCACAATTGCATGTTTCCGGGGAACCAAGGTCTCGGGTTTGAGGAAGGGACTACATCCAGCCAGGTTGTTTCTGCTCATGAGGCAGGAGGCTGCAGGGGGTTTCGAAAGTGGTGCCAAAAGCGGTCACTTGTGGTTGGAGAAGCGGTGGGGAGGCACTGGCTGGCCATTGCAACACGGTTAGGCTGTTGGGGAGCGGACAGAGTCGGTTGGGGCAGAACGCCTTGCCACCCCGAAGGAGCCCCCCGAAACCCCCTTCTCAAGCGCATGCCCCCCCCTCCACGCCCTCCACGCAATCCTACAGCCCAACAGGCGACAGATGACCTGGTACAGTGCCGCAGGGAGGAAGGGACCTTGGCCCTCAACCCCAGCCATTGAACACTCGGACAGCAAAGCACAGAGAACAATGATCTGTTGGACTGAACTGAGAGCAATGAATACCGTGGGGCAGGCGCGGTTGGAGCTAATTGCGGTGAAGCAGACCTGACCCATTGTGGCCCTCCACGCCCTACTTGGTTTTCGTGGGGGTGGGGGTTGCACACCTGAGCCGGCTTCCTTGGCCTAGTGTTCAGCAGGTCGACTTTTGGTGCACGGTTGCAGTGTTGGGCCCAGTGAGTACACCGAAAATACCCACCGGCACACTGACTGCGCCTCTATAAAGGGCAGGGAGGCATGTTTGCCTACAACATCAGTGGCCATGGCGCCCGCTCACATAAAGCCCAGTAAATGGCCTGCGCTCCAAAGCACAGCGCTGTGGCGGGCAGACCCAAGTTTCCCACGCGTGCCCCAGCCCCTCGTTCCTCGTCCTCCCCTACACAACGGGCTCACAGTCTTGTGACCAAACATGAACTGGTGGTTCCGAAAGCGACGGTAGCACGAGGTTGTTGCGGTAAGACAAGGCAGTGCTTGGCCGGGGGAGGTACATCGATGGGCGGTCTGGTGCGCATCAAAACAGCCCCATTAATTTGCAGTTTGACGTACATTTATCGGGGGCAGGTATGTAAGCCAAACCAAAGGTTGGGTTTTTCAACGGGACCATGTCCACATTATGCGCAGGGGATAAGGAAGCGGACCACCAGGGCCACCCGGAGGGGGGTATGGATATGGGTATGGATAGAGTCCTTCCACCTGCGCTGCCTTGTTTCTGTTTGGTGTTGTGTGGCTGCGTTGGCCGTCTCTGCGGACCTGTGAGGCATCCGGGGACCGCCACTGCCGTAGCCGCAGCACAAGTGAAACGGTTGTGCGGGGTCGTGTGCCCGGAGGGGGGCTTAGAGAAGACAGCCCCACCGAAGAACGACTGGGGCCTGTACTTCAAACAAGAATACGGAACGCAGGGAAGCGGGGGCGGCATCGAGCAACGGCAAACCGCAAATGGCAATGTTGAGGCAACAGATGCAACGGGGTTTGTTGAGCCCCGGAAATCGACGAGTGCCCTTGCGCCCCCCGACCCCCGAACCGAACCGCCGGAACCAAATGCACCCCATGCCCCACGAGAGTCACCTGAGGCCCAAAGAGCGACAACGGGGCCCGTCCGGTGAGGGAACAAGGGACCATGACCCAAGCCCCAGCCACACCCGTGCGCTGGACCCACGGGTAAGCGCACAATTTGGCACCGTCTCAGGCGATGCACTGATTCCGATGAAGGCGGTGTGGAGGGCGGGTCCGCATCTGGGCTCTTGCAGCCCCCCGGACCCCCACCCCTGACCGGGGGAATGGAGCCGTTTTGTGCCCCTCCACACTGTCCGGTGTTCATGACATACTTCCAATGAGCAACGCATGTCTTAAGAAATGTCCACCCGCCGCCTGTCAAGGGGCGGGCAAAGAACAGGGCCGGCAGTGCCGTGGGAGGTGCTTTGCTGCGGGCAAAGAACAGGGCCGGCAGTGCCATGAGAGGTGCTTTGCTGCGAGCAAAGGATAGGGCCGGCAGTGCCATGAGAGGTGTTTTGCTGCAGGCAAAGAACAGGGCCGGCAGTGCCATGAGAGGTGCTTTGCTGCGGGCAAAAGAACAGGGCCGGCAGTGCCGTGAGAGGTGCTTTGCTGCGGGCAAAGAACAGGGCCGGCAGTGCCATGGGAGGTGCTTTGCTGCGGGCAAAGAACAAGGCCGGCGTGGTTTGCTGCGGGCAAAGAACAGGGCAGGCAGTGCCATGAGAGGTGCTTTGCTGCGGGCAAAGAACAGGGCCGGCAATGCCGTGAGAGGTGCTTTGCTGCGGGCAAAGAACAGGGCCGGTAGTGCCCTGGGAGGTGCTTTGCTGCGGGCAAAGAACAGGGCCGGCAGTGCCATGAGAGGTGCTTTGCTACGGGCAAAGAACAGGGCGGGCAGTGCAGTAAGAGGTGCTTTGCTGCGGGCAAAGAACAGGGCCGGCAGTGCCATGGGAGTCGCTTTGCTGCGGGCAAAGAACAGGGCCGGCAGTGCCATGAGAGGTGCTTTGATGCGGGCAAAGAAGAGGGCCGGCAGTGCCGTGAGAGGTGCTTTGCTGCGGGCAAAGACCGGGGCCGGCAGTGCCATGAGAGGTGGTTTGCTGCGGGCAAAGAACAGGGCCGGCAGTGCCATGAGAGGTGCTTTGCTGCGGCCAAAGAAGAGGGCCGGCAGTGCCATGAGAGGTACTTTGCTGCGGGCAAAGAACAGGGCCGGCAGTGCCATCAGAGGTGGTTTGCTGCGGGCAAAGAAACAGGGCCGGCAGTGCCATGAGAGGTGGTTTGCTGCGGGCAAAGAGCAGGGCTGGCAGTGCCGTGAGAGGTGCGTTGCTGCGGGCAAAGAACAGGGCCGGCACTGCCGTGAGAGGTGCTTTGCTGCGGGCAAAAGAACAGGGCCGGCGGTGCCATGACAAGTGGTTTGTTGCGGGCAAAGAACAGGGCCGGTAGTGCCGTGAGAGGTGCCTTGCTGCGGGTAAAGAACAGGGCCGGCAGTGCCATGAGAGGTGCTTTGCTGCGGGCAAAGAACAGGGCGGGCAGTGCGGTGAGAGGTGCTTTGCTGCGGGCAAAGAACAGGGCCGGCAGTGCCATGGGAGGTGGTTTGCTGCGGGCAAAGAACAGGGCCGGTAGTGCCATGAGAGGTGCTTTGCTGCGGGCAAAGAAGAGGGCCGGCAGTGCCATGAGAGGTGCTTTGCTGCGGGCACAGAACAGGCCCGGCAGTGCCATGAGAGGTGCTTTGCTGCGGGCAAAGAACAGGGCGGGCAGTGCGGTGAGAGGTGCTTTGCTGCGGGCAAAGAACAGGGCCGGCAGTGCCATGGGAGGTGGTTTGCTGCGGGCAAAGAGCAGGGCCGGTAGTGCCATGAGAGGTGCTTTGCTGCGGGCAAAGAAGAGGGCCGGCAGTGCCATGAGAGGTGCTTTGCTGCGGGCACAGAACAGGGCCGGCAGTGCCATGAGAGGTGCTTTGCTGCGGGCAAAGAACAGGGCCCGCAGTGCTATGAGAGGTGCTTTGCTGCGGGCAAAGAACAGCACCGGCAGTGCCATGGGAGGTGCTTTGCTGCGGGCAAAAGAATAGGGCCGGCAGTGCCATGAGAGGCGGTCGTCTGGTCAAAGAATAGGGCCAGCAGGACCGTGAGAGGTGCGTTGCTGCGGGCAAAGAACAGGGCCGGCAGTGCCATGAGAGGTGCTTTGCTGCGGGCAAAGAACAGGGCCCGCCGTGCCATGAGAGGTGCTTTGCTGCGGGCAAAGAACAGGGCCGGCAGTGCCGTGAGAGGTGCTTTGCTGCGGGCAACGAACAGGGCCGGCAGTGCCATGAGAGGTGCTTTGCTGCCGGCAAAGAACAGGGCCCGCAGTGCCATGAGAGGTGCTTTGCTGCGGGCAAAGAACAGGGCCGGCAGTGCCATGAGAGGTGGTTTGCTGCGGGCAAAGACCAGGGCGTGCAGTGTAGTGAGAGGTGCTTTGCTGCGGGCAAAGAACAGGGCCGGCAGTGCCATCAGAGGTGCTTTGCTACGGGCAAAGAACAAGGCAGGCAATGCCGTGAGAGGTGCTTTGCTGCGGGCAAAGAACAGGGTTGGCAGTGCCGTGGGAGGTGTGTTGCTGCGGGCAAAGCACAGGGCCCGCAGTGCCATAAGAGATGCTTTGCTGCGGGCAAAGAACAGGGCCGCCAGTGCCATGAGAGGTGCGTTGCTGCGGGCAAAGAACAGGGCCGGCAGTGCCGTGAGAGGTGCTTTGCTGCGGGCAAAGAACAGGGCCGGCAGTGCCATGAGAGGTGCTTTGCTGCGGGCAAAGAAGGGGGCCGGCAGTGCCATGAGAGGTGCTTTGCTGCGGGCAAAGAACAGGGCCGGCAGTGCCATAAGAGGTGCTTTGCTGCGGGCAAAAGAACAGGGCCGGCAGTGCCATGAGAGGTGGTTTCCTGCGGGCAAAGAACAGGGCCGGCAGTGCCGTGAGAGGTGCTTTGCTGCGGGCAAAGAACAGGGCCGGCAGTGCCATGAGAGGTGCTTTGCTGCGGGCAAAGAACATGGTCGGCAGTGCCATGAGAGGTGCGTTGCTGCGGGCAAAGAACAGGGCCGGCAGTGCCATGAGAGGTGCTTTGCTGCGGGCAAAGAACAGGGCCCGCAGTGCCATGAGAGGTGCTTTGCTGCGGGCAAAGAACAGGGCCGGCAGTGCCATGAGAGGTGCTTTGCTGCGGGCAAAGAACAGGGCCGGCAGTGCCATGAGAGGCGCTTTGCTGCGGGCAAAAATCAGGGCCGGCAGTGCCATGAGAGGTGGTTTGCTGCGGGCAAAGACCGGGGCGGGCCGTGCAGTGAGAGGTGCTTTGCTGTGGGCAAAGAAACGGGCCGGCAATGCCATGAGAGGTGCTTTGCTGCGGGCAAAGAACAGGGCAGGCAATGCCGTGAGAGGTGCTTTGCTGCGGGCAAAGAACAGGGCTGGCAGTGCCGTGGGAGGTGCTTTGCTGCGGGCAACGAACAGGGCCGGTAGTGCCGTGAGAGGTGCCTTGCTGCGGGCAAAGAACAGGGCCGGCAGTGCCATGAGAGGTGCTTTGCTGCGGGCAAAGAACAGGGCCGGCGGTGCCATGAGAGGTGGTTTGCTGCGGGCAAAGAACAGGGCCGGCAGTGCCATGAGAGGTGCTTTGCTGCGGGCAAAGATCAGGGCCGGCAGTGCCATGAGATGTGCTTTGCTGCGGGCAACGAACAGCGCCGGCATTGCCGTGAGAGGTGCTTTGCTGCGGGCAAAGAACAGGGCAGGCAATGCCGTGAGAGGTGCTTTGCTGCGGGCAAAGCACAGGGCCCGCAGTGCCATAAGAGATGCTTTGCTGCGGGCAAAGAACAAGGCCGGTAGTGCCGTGAGAGGTGCGTTGCTGCGGGCAAAGAACAGGGCCGGCAGTGCCATGAGAGGTGCTTTGCTGCGGGCAAAGAACAGGGCCGGCAGTGCCATGAGAGGTGCTTTGCTGCGGGCAAAGAACAGGGCCGGCAGTGCCATGGGAGGTGCTTTGCTGCGGGCAAAAGAATAGGGCCGGTAGTGCCATGAGAGGTGGTTTGCTGCTGGTCAAAGAACAGGGCCAGCAGTGCCGTGAGAGGTGCGTTGCTGCGGGCAAAGAACAGGGCCGGCAGTGCCCTGGGAGGTGCTTTGCTGCGGGCAAAGAACAAGGCCCGCCGTGCCATGAGAGGTGCTTTGCTGCGGGCAAAGAACAGGGCCGGCGGTGCCATGACAGGTGTGTTGCTGCGGGCAAAGAACAGGGCCGTCAGTGCCATGAGAGGTGCTTTGCTGCGGGCAAAGAACAGGGCCCGCAGTGCCATGAGAGGTGCTTTGCTGCGGGCAAAGAACAGGGCCGGCAGTGCCATGAGAGGTGGTTTGCTGCGGGCAAAGACCGGGGCGGGCAGTGTAGTGAGAGGTGCTTTGCTGCGGGCAAATAACAGGGCAGGCAATGCCGTGAGAGGTGCTTTGCTGCGGGCAAAGAACAGGGCTGGCAGTGCCGTGGGAGGTGTGTTGCTGCGGGCAAAGCACAGGGCCCGCAATGCCATAAGAGATGCTTTGCTGCGGGCAAAGAATAGGGCCGGTAGTGCCGTGAGAGGTGCGTTGCTGCGGGCAAAGAACAGGGCCGGTAGTGCCATGAGAGGTGCGTTGCTGCGGGCAAAGAACCAGGCCGGCAATGCCGTGAGAGGTGCTTTGCTGCGGGCAAAGAAGGGGGCCGGCAGTGCCATGAGAGGTGCTTTGCTGCGGACAAAGAAGGGGGCCGGCAGTGCCATGAGAGGTGCTTTGCTGCGGGCAAAGAACAGGGCCGGCAGTGCCATGAGAGGTGCTTTGCTGCGAGCAAAAGAACAGGGCCGGCAGTGCCATGAGAGGTGCTTTGCTGCGAGCAAAGAACAGGGCCGGCAGTGCCATGAGAGGTGCTTTGCTGCGGGCAAAGAACAGGGCCCGCGGTGCCATGAGAGGTGCTCTGCTGCGGGCAACGAACAGGGCCGGCAGTGCCAGGAGAGGCGCTTTGCTGCGGGCAAAGAACAGGGCCGGCAGTGCCATGACAGGTGGTTTGCTGCGGGCAAAGACCGGGGCGGGCAGTGCAGTGAGAGGTGCTTTGCTGTGGGCAAAGAACAGGGCCCGCCGTGCCATGAGAGGTGCTTTGCTGCGGGCAAAGAACGAGGCCGGCAGTGTAATGAGAGGTGCGTTGCTGCGGGCAAAGAACAGGGCCGGCAGTGCCATGAGAGGTGCTTTGCTGCGGGCAAAGAACAGGGCCGGTAGTGCCATGAGAGGTGCTTTGCTGCGGGCAAAGAACAGGGCCGGCAGTGCCATGAGAGGTGGTTTGCTGCGGGCAAAGACCGGGGCGGGCAGTGTAGTGAGAGGTGCTTTGCTGCGGGCAAATAACAGGGCAGGCAATGCCGTGAGAGGTGCTTTGCTGCGGGCAAAGAACAGGGCTGGCAGTGCCGTGGGAGGTGTGTTGCTGCGGGCAAAGCACAGGGCCCGCAATGCCATAAGAGATGCTTTGCTGCGGGCAAAGAATAGGGCCGGTAGTGCCGTGAGAGGTGCGTTGCTGCGGGCAAAGAACAGGGCCGGCAGTGCCATGAGAGGTGCGTTGCTGCGGGCAAAGAACCAGGCCGGCAATGCCGTGAGAGGTGCTTTGCTGCGGGCAAAGAAGGGGGCCGGCAGTGCCATGAGAGGTGCTTTGCTGCGGGCAAAGAAGGGGGCCGGCAGTGCCATGAGAGGTGCTTTGCTGCGGGCAAAGAACAGGGCCGGCAGTGCCATGAGAGGTGCTTTGCTGCGAGCAAAAGAACAGGGCCGGCAGTGCCATGAGAGGTGCTTTGCTGCGAGCAAAGAACAGGGCCGGCAGTGCCGTGAGAGGTGCGTTGCTGCGGGCAAACAACAGGGCCGGCAGTGCCATGAGAGGTGCTTTGCTGCGGGCAAAGAACAGGGCCCGCAGTGCCATGAGAGGTGCTCTGCTGCGGGCAACGAACAGGGCCGGCAGTGCCATGAGAGGCGCTTTGCTGCGGGCAAAGAACAGGGCCGGCAGTGCCATGAGAGGTGGTTTGCTGCGGGCAAAGACCGGGGCGGGCCGTGCAGTGAGAGGTGCTTTGCTGTGGGCAAAGAACAGGGCCCGCCGTGCCATGAGAGGTGCTTTGCTGCGGGCAAAGAACGAGGCCGGCAGTGTAATGAGAGGTGCGTTGCTGCGGGCAAAGAACAGGGCCGGCAGTGCCATGAGAGGTGCTTTGCTGCGGGCAAAGAACAGGGCCGGTAGTGCCATGAGAGGTGCTTTGCTGCGGGCAACGAACAGGGCCGGCAGTGCCATGAGAGGCGCTTTGCTGCAGGCTAAGAAGAGGGCCCGTAGTGCCATGAGAGGTGCTTTGCTGCGGGCAAAGAACAGGGCAGGCAATGCCGTGAGAGGTGCTTTGCTGCGGGCAAAGAACAGGGCTGGCAGTGCCGTGGGAGGTGCTTTGCTGCGGGCAACGAACAGGGCCGGCAGCGCCATGAGAGGTGCTTTGCTGCGGGCAAAGAACAGGGCCGGCGGTGCCATGAGAGGTGGTTTGCTGCGGGCAAAGAACAGGGCCGGCAGTGCCATGAGAGGTGGTTTGCTGCGGGCAAAGAACAGGGCCGGTAGTGCCGTGAGAGGTGCGTTGCTGCGGGCAAAGAACAGGGCCGGCAGCGCCATGAGAGGTGCTTTGCTGCGGGCAAAGAACAGGGCCGGCGGTGCCATGAGAGGTGGTTTGCTGCGGGCAAAGAACAGGGCAGGCAGTGCCATGAGAGTTGCTTTGCTGCGGGCAAAGATCAGGGCCGGTAGTGCCATGAGAGGTGCTTTGCTGCAGGCTAAGAACAGGGCCCGTAGTGCCATGAGAGGTGCTTTGCTGCGGGCAAAGAACAGGGCCGTCAGTGCCATGAGAGGTGGTTTGCTGCGGGCAAAGACCGGGGCGGGCAGTGCAGTGAGAGGTGCTTTGCTGCGGGCAAAGAACAGGGCCGGCAGTGCTATGAGAGGTGCTTTGCTGCGGGCAAAGAACAGGGCACGCAATGCCGTGAGAGGTGCTTTGCTGCGGGCAAAGATCAGGGCCGGTAGTGCCATGAGAGGTGCTTTGCTGCGGGCAACGAACAGGGCCGGCAGTGCCGTGAGAGGTGGTTTGCTGCGGGCAAAGCACAGGGCCCGCAGTGCCATAAGAGATGCTTTGCTGCGGGCAAAGAACAGGGCCGGTAGTGCCGTGAGAGGTGCGTTGCTGCGGGCAAAGAACAGGGCCGGCAGTGCCATGAGAGGTGCTTTGCTGCGGGCAAAGAACAGGGCCGGCAGTGCCATGAGAGGTGCTTTGCTGCGGGCAAAGATCAGGGCCGGTAGTGCCATGAGAGGTGCTTTGCTGCGGGCAACGAACAGGGCCGGCAGTGCCGTGAGAGGTGCTTTGCTGCAGGCTAAGAACAGGGCCGGTAGTGCCGTGAGAGGTGCGTTGCTGCGGGCAAAGAACAGGGCCGGCAGTGCCATGAGGGGTGCTTTGCTGCGGGCAAAGAACAGGGCCGGCAGTGCCATGAGAGGTGCTTTGCTGCGGGCAAAGAAGGGGGCCGGCAGTGCCATGATAGGTGCTTTGTTGCAGGCAAAGAACAGGGCCGACAGTGCCGTGAGAGGTGCTTTGCTGCGGGCAAAGAACAGGGCAGGCAATGCCGTGAGAGGTGCTTTTACTGCGGGCAAAGCACAGGGCCCGCAGTGCCATAAGAGATGCTTTGCTGCGGGCAAAGAACAGGGCCGGTAGTGCCGTGAGAGGTGCGTTGCTGCGGGCAAAGAACAGGGCCGGCAGTGCCATGAGAGGTGCTTTGCTGCGGGCAAAGAACAGGGCCGGCAGTGCCATGAGAGGTGCTTTGCTGCGGGCAAAGAAGGGGGCCGGCAGTGCCATGAGAGGTGCTTTGTTGCAGGCAAAGAACAGGGCCGACAGTGCCGTGAGAGGTGCTTTGCTGCGGGCAAAGAACAGGGCCGGCAGTGCCATGAGAGGTGCTTTGCTGCGGGCAAAGAAGGGGGCCGGCAGTGCCGTGAGAGGTGCTTTGCCGCGGGCAAAGAACAAGGCCGGCAGTGCCGTGAGAGGTGTGTTGCTGCGGGCAAAGAACAGGGCCGGTAGTGCCGTCAGAGGTGCTTTGCTGCAGGCACAGAATAGGGCCGGCTGTGCCGTAAGAGATGCCTTGCTGCGGGCAAAGAACAGGGCCGGCAGTGCCATCAGAGGTGCTTTGCTGCGGGCAAAGAACAGGGCCGGCAGTGCCATGAGAGGTGCTTTGCTGCGGGCAAAGAAGGGGGCCGGCAGTGCCATGAGAGGTGCTTTGTTGCAGGCAAAGAACAGGGCCGACAGTGCCGTGAGAGGTGCTTTGCTGCGGGCAAAGAACAGGGCCGGCAGTGCCATGAGAGGTGCTTTGCTGCGGGCAAAGAAGGGGGCCGGCAGTGCCGTGAGAGGTGCTTTGCCGCGGGCAAAGAATAAGGCCGGCAGTGCCGTGAGAGGTGTGTTGCTGCGGGCAAAGAACAGGGCCGGTAGTGCCGTCAGAGGTGCTTTGCTGCAGGCACAGAATAGGGCCGGCTGTGCCGTAAGAGATGCCTTGCTGCGGGCAAAGAACAGGGCCGGCAGTGCCATGAGAGGTGCTTTGCTGCGGGCAAAGAACAGGGCCGGCAGTGCCATGAGAGGTGCTTTGCTGCGGGCAACGAACAGGGCCGGCAGTGCCGTGAGAGGTGCTTTGCTGCAGGCTAAGAACAGGGCCCGTAGTGCCATGAGAGGTGCTTTGCTGCGGGCAAAGAACAGGGCCGTCAGTGCCATGAGAGGTGGATTGCTGCGGGCAAAGAACAGGGCCGGTAGTGCAGTGAGAGGTGCTTTGCTGCGGGCAAAGAAGAGGGCCGGCAGTGCTATGAGAGGTGGTCTGCTGCGGGCAAAGAACAGGGCAGGCAATGCCGTGAGAGGTGCTTTGCTGCGGGCAAAGAACAGGGCCGGCAGTGCCATGAGAGGTGCTTTCCTGATGGCAAAAGAACAGGGCCGGCAGTGCCATGAGAGGTGCTTTGCTGCGAGCAAAGAACAGGGCCGGCAGTGCCGTGAGAGGTGCGTTGCTGCGGGCAAACAACAGGGCCCGCAGTGCCATGAGAGGTGCTTTGCTGCGGGCAAAGAACAGGGCCCGCAATGCCATGAGAGGTGCTTTGCTGCGGGCAACGAACAGGGCCGGCAGTGCCATGAGAGGCGCTTTGCTGCGGGCAAAGAACAGGGCCGGCAGTGCCATGAGAGGTGGTTTGCTGCGGGCAAAGACCGGGGCGGGCAGTGCAGTGAGAGGTGCTTTGCTGTGGGCAAAGAACAGGGCCCGCCGTGCCATGAGAGGTGCTTTGCTGCGGGCAAAGAACGAGGCCGGCAGTGTAATGAGAGGTGCGTTGCTGCGGGCAAAGAACAGGGCCGGCAGTGCCATGAGAGGTGCTTTGCTGCGGGCAAAGAACAGGGCCCGCAGTGCCATGAGAGGTGCTTTGCTGCGGGCAACGAACAGGGCCGGCAGTGCCATGAGAGGCGCTTTGCTGCGGGCAAAGAACAGGGCCGGCAGTGCCATGAGAGGTGGTTTGCTGCGGGCAAAGACCGGGGCGGGCAGTGCAGTGAGAGGTGCTTTGCTGTGGGCAAAGAACAGGGCCGGCAGTGCCATGAGAGGTGCTTTGCTGCGGGCAAAGAACAGGGCAGGCAATGCCGTGAGAGGTGCTTTGCTGCGGGCAAAGAACAGGGCTGGCAGTGCCGTGAGAGGTGCTTTGCTGCGGGCAACGAACAGGGCCGGTAGTGCCGTGAGAGGTGCGTTGCTGCGGGCAAAGAACAGGGCCGGCAGCGCCATGAGAGGTGCTTTGCTGCGGGCAAAGAACAAGGCCGGCGGTGCCATGAGAGGTGGTTTGCTGCGGGCAAAGAACAGGGCCGGCAGTGCCATGAGAGGTGCTTTGCTGCGGGCAAAGATCAGGGCCGGTAGTGCCATGAGAGGTGCTTTGCTGCGGGCAACGAACAGGGCCGGCAGTGCCGTGAGAGGTGCTTTGCTGCAGGCTAAGAACAGGGCCCGTAGTGCCATGAGAGGTGCTTTGCTGCGGGCAAAGAACAGGGCCGTCAGTGCCATGAGAGGTGGTTTGCTGCGGGCAAAGACCGGGGCGGGCAGTGCAGTGAGAGGTGCTTTGCTGCGGGCAAAGAACAGGGCCGGCAGTGCTATGAGAGGTGCTTTGCTGCGGGCAAAGAACAGGGCAGGCAATGCCGTGAGAGGTGCTTTTACTGCGGGCAAAGCACAGGGCCCGCAGTGCCATAAGAGATGCTTTGCTGCGGGCAAAGAACAGGGCCGGTAGTGCCGTGAGAGGTGTGTTGCTGCGGGCAAAGAACAGGGCCGGCAGTGCCATGAGAGGTGCTTTGCTGCGGGCAAAGAACAGGGCCGGCAGTGCCATGAAGGGTGCTTTGCTGCGGGCAAAGAAGGGGGCCGGCAGTGCCATGAGAGGTGCTTTGCTGCAGGCAAAGAACAAGGCCGACAGTGCCGTGAGAGGTGCTTTGCTGCGGGCAAAGAACAGGGCCGGCAGTGCCATGAGAGGTGCTTTGCTGCGGGCAAAGAAGGGGGCCGGCAGTGCCGTGAGAGGTGCTTTGCCGCGGGCAAAGAACAAGGCCGGCAGTGCCGTGAGAGGTGTGTTGCTGCGGGCAAAGAACAGGGCCGGTAGTGCCGTCAGAGGTGCTTTGCTGCAGGCACAGAATAGGGCCGGCAGTGCCGTAAGAGATGCCTTGCTGCGGGCAAAGAACAGGGCCGGCAGTGCCATGAGAGGTGCTTTGCTGCGGGCAACGAACAGGGCCGGCAGTGCCATGAGAGGTGCTTTGCTGCGGGCAACGAACAGGGCCGGCAGTGCCGTGAGAGGTGCTTTGCTGCAGGCTAAGAACAGGGCCCGTAGTGCCATGAGAGGTGCTTTGCTGCGGGCAAAGAACAGGGCCGTCAGTGCCATGAGAGGTGGTTTGCTGCGGGCAAAGACCGGGGCGGGCAGTGCAGTGAGAGGTGCTTTGCTGCGGGCAACGAACAGGGCCGGCAGTGCTATGAGAGGTGCTTTGCTGCGGGCAAAGAACAGGGCAGGCAATGCCGTGAGAGGTGCTTTGCTGCGGGCAAAGCACAGGGCCCGCAGTGCCATAAGAGATGCTTTGCTGCGGGCAAAGAACAGGGCCGGTAGTGCCGCGAGAGGTGCGTTGCTGCGGGCAAAGAACAGGGCCGGCAGTGCCATGAGAGGTGCTTTGCTGCGGGCAAAGAACAGGGCCGGCAGTGCCATGAGAGGTGCTTTGCTGCGGGCAAAGAAGGGGGCCGGCACTGCCGTGAGCGGTGCGTTGCTGCGGGCAAAGAAGGGGGCCGGCAGTGCCATGAGAGGTGCTTTGCTGCGGGCAAAGAACAGGGCCGGCAGTGCCATGAGAGGTGCTTTGCTGCAGGCAAGAAACAGGGCCGACAGTGCCGTGAGAGGTGCTTTGCTGCGGGCAAAGAACAGGGCCCGCAGTGCCATGAGAGGTGCTTTGCTGCGGGCAAAGAAGGGGGCCGGCAGTGCGGTGAGAGGTGCTTTGCCGCGGGCAAAGAACAGGGCCGGCAGTGCCATGAGAGGCGCTTTGCTGCGGGCAAAGAACAGGGCCGGTAGTGCCGTCAGAGGTGCTTTGCTGCAGGCACAGAATAGGGCCGGCTGTGCCGTCAGAGGTGCCTTGTTTCGGGCAAAGAACAGGGCCGGCAGTGCCATGAAAGGTGCTTTGCTGTGGGCAAAGAACAGGGCCGGCAGTGCCATGAGAGGTGCGTTGCTGCGGGCAAAGAACAGGGCCGGCTGTGCCGTGAGAGGTGCTTTGCTGCGGGCAAACAACAGGGCCGGCAGTGCCGTGAGAGGTGCATTGCTGCGGGCAAAGAATCAGCGCGAGGAGAACAATCACAAATGGCTATGTGGCCCAGATGCGGGTAAAGTGGCTATATCCCTCCTGCCGTGTTGGGGGTCCCCAACGCGAAGCGCGGGGACAAAAATTAGAAATGGCTATACCACATAGCCATTTGTGATTGTTATCTCCGCGCCGAGCCACTGTGCGGCGCAGGTGATGAGGCATCACTAGTTTTTAGCCCAGCTTCTTTGGACTGGGGAATGACCATAACCGTGCTCCCTCCCACTCGCCCACGCGACTCCAAAAGTATGGGGATAGGATATAGGATTGCAGAACGACCTTTTCCACGTTGTGAGCGCGGGGCAGGGCAGAGGGGGAGGGTTGTGCCACATGCTTTGACGGGGCGTGCCTTCTGGAGTCTGCCATCCCCATTTACCACACCGCTGCCACACGCTGACCCCAGCACGGCGGGAGTTGACTCAGCACGGCAGGAGTGATATAACCACTTTGCCCACATGTGGACCACATGGCCATTTCTGATTTTTTATCCCCGCACTGAGTGTTGGGGACCCCCAAGATGGCAGGGGTGATGTAGCCACTTTGCCCACATGTGGACCACATAGCCATTTCTGATTTTTTATCCCCGCACTGAGCGTTGGGGACCCCCAACACGGCAGGAGTTATATAGCCACTTTGCCCACATGTGGACGACATAGCCATTTCTGATTTTTATCCCCGCGCTGAGCGTTGGGGACCCCCCAAGACGGCAGGGGTGCTGTGGCCACTTTACCCACATGTGGACCACATAGCCATTTCTGATTTTTATCCCCGCGTTGAGTGTTGGGGACCCCCAAAACGGCAGGGTTGATGTAGCCACTTTGCTCGCATGTGAACCACATAGCCATTTGTGGTTGTTGTCCACGCGCTGAGCGTTGGGGACCCCCAAGACGGCAGGGTGATGTGGCCGCTTTGCCCACATGTGGACCACATAGCCATTTCTAATGTTTTTCCATGCGTTGAGTGTTGGGAACTCCCAAGACGGCAGGGCTGATGTAGCCACTTTTCCCGCATGTGGACCACATAGCCATTTGTGATGGTTGTCCACGCGCTGAGCGTTGGGGAACGCCAAGGGGACAAGCGTGATACAGCCACTTTTCCTGCATGTGGACCAGATACCCATTTGTGATTGTTGTCCCCGCGCTGAGCGTTGGGGACCCCCAAGACTCCCGCATGTGGACCACATAGCCATTTCTGATTGTTGTCCACGCGCTGAGCGTTGGGGACCCCCAAGACGGCAGCGGTGATGTAGCCAATGTTCCCGCATGTGGACCACATAGCCACTTGTGATTGCTGTCCCTGCGCTGAGCGTTGGGGACCTCGAAGACGGTAGCTGTGATGTAGCCACTTTTGTCGCATGGGGTCCTCATAGGCCATTTGTGATTGTTGTCCACGTTGAGCGTTGGGGACCGCCAAGGGGGCAAGGGTGATGTATCCACTTTTCCTGCATGTGGACCAGATAGCCATTTGTGATTGTTGTCCACGCGCTGACTGTTGGGGACCCCCAAGAGGGCAGGGGTGATGTTGCCACTTTGCCCGCATGTGGGCCACTTAGCCATTTGTGATTGTTGTCCACGTTGAGCGTTGTGGACCCCCAAGACCGCAGCGGTGA
Source organism: Eutreptiella sp. 'Long Island Sound 2002' (assembly GCA_964036045.1). NCBI lineage: Eukaryota > Euglenozoa > Euglenophyceae > Eutreptiales > Eutreptiaceae > Eutreptiella > Eutreptiella sp. 'Long Island Sound 2002'. Next base: position 26,128,148 of record OZ038397.1, on the reverse strand, counting down.
TGTAGCCACTTTGCCCACATGTGGACCACATAGCCATTTCCAATATTTGTCCACGCGCTGAGCGTTGGGGACCCCCAAGACGGCAGGGGTGATGTTGCCACTTTTCCCGCATGTGGACCACATAGCCATTTGTGATTGTTGTCCCCGCGTTGAGCGTTGGGTACCCTCAAGATGGCAGCGGTGATGTAGCCATTTTGCCCACGTGTGGACCACATAGCCATTTCTCATTGTTGTCCACGCGCTGAGCGTTGGGAACGCCACGACGGCAGGGGTGATGCAGCCACTTTTCCCGCATGTGGACCACATAGCCATTTGTGATTGTTGTCCACGCGTTGAGCGTTGGGGACCCCCAAGACGGCAGCGGTGATGTAGCCATTTTCCCTGCATGTGGACCACCTAGCCATTTCTGATTGTTGTCCACACGTTGAGCGTTGGGGACCCCCAAGACGGCGGCGGTGATGTAGCCATTTTGCCCACATGTGGACCACATAGCCATTTCCAATTTTTGTCCACGCGCTGGGCGTTGGGGACCCCCAAGACGGCAGCGGTGATGTAGCCACTTTGCCCACATGTGGACCACATAGCCATTTCTGATTGTTGTCCACGCGCTGAGCGTTGGGGACCGCCAAGACGGCAGGGGTGATGCAGCCACTTTTCCCGCATGTGGACCACATAGCCATTTGTGATTGTTATCCATGCGCTGACCGTTGGGGACCCCCAAGACGGCAGCGGTGATGTAGCCGTTTTTGCCGCATGTGGACCACAGAGCCATTTGTGATTGTTGTCCACGCTCTGAGCGTTGGGGACCCCCAAGACGGCAGCGGTGATGTAGCCACTTTGCCCACATGTGGACCACGTAGCCATTTCTGATTGTTGTCCACGCGCTGAGCGTTGGGGGCGGCCAAGACGGCAGGGGTGATGCAGCCACTTTTCCCGCATGTGGACCACATAGCCATTTTCCATTGTTGTCCACACGTTGAGCGTTGGGGACCCCCAAGACGGCAGCGGTGATGTAGCCATTTTCCCTGCATGTGGACCACCTAGCCATTTCTGATTGTTGTCCACACGTTGAGCGTTGGGGACCCCCAAGACGGCAGCGGTGATGTAGCCACTTTGCCCACATGTGGACCACGTAACCATTTCTGATTTTTGTCCACGCGCTGGGCGTTGGGGACCCCCAAGACGGCAGCGGTGATGTAGCCACTTTGCCCACATGTGGACCACATAGCCATTTGTGATTGTTGTCCACGCGCTGAGCGTTGGGGACCGCCAAGACGGCAGGGGTGATGCAGCCACTTTTCCCGCATGTGGACCACATAGCCATTTGTGATTGTTATCCATGCGCTGACCGTTGGGGACCCCCAAGACGGCAGCGGTGATGTAGCCGTTTTTGCCGCATGTGGACCACAAAGCCATTTGTGATTGTTGTCCACGCTCTGAGCGTTGGGGACCCCCAAGACGGCAGCGGTGATGTAGCCACTTTGCCCACATGTGGACCACGTAGCCATTTCTGATTGTTGTCCACGCGCTGAGCGTTGGGGGCGGCCAAGACGGCAGGGGTGATGCAGCCACTTTTCCCGCATGTGGACCACATAGCCATTTTCCATTGTTGTCCACACGTTGAGCGTTGGGGGCCCCCAAGACGGCAGGGGCGATGTAGCCACTTTGCCCACATGTGGACCACATAGCCATTTCCAATTTTTGTCCCCGGGTTGAGCGTTGGGGACCCCCAAGACGGCAGGGGTGATGTTGCCACTTTTCCTGCATGTGGACCACATAGCCATTTGTGATTGTTGTTCCCGCGCTGAGCGTTGGGGACCCCCAAGGCAGCAGCGGTGATGTAGCCACTGTTCCCGCATGTGGACCACATAGCCATTTTTGATTGTTGTCCACGCGCTGAGCGTTGGGCACCCCCAAGACAGCAGGGGTGATGTAGCCACTTTTCCAGCAAGTTGACCACATAGCCATTTGTGATTGTCCTCCACGCGTTGAGCGTTGGGGGCCCCCAAGACGGGAACGGTGATGTAGCCACTGTTCCCGCATGTGGACCACATAGCCATTTGTGATTGTTGTGCACGCGCTGAGCGTTGCGGACCCCCAAGACGGCAACGGTGATGTAGCCACTTTGCCCACATGTCGACCACATAGCCATTTGTGATTGTTGTCCACAAGCTGAGCGTTGGGGACCCCCAAGACAGCAGCGGTGATGTAGCCCACTTTGCCCACATGTGGACCACATAGCCATTTGTGATTGTTGTCCACGCGTTGAGTCTTTGGTACCCCCAAGACGGCAGCGGTGATGTAGCCATTTGGCCCACATGTGGACCACATAGCCATTTCTAAATTTTGTCTCTGCGCTAAGCGTTGGGGACCCCCAAGACGGCATGGGTGATGTAGCCACTTTTCCCGCATGTGGACCACATAGCCATTGGTGATTGTTTGTCCACGCGTTGACTGTTGGGGACCCTCAAGACGGCACTCGTGATGTAGCCACTTTGCCCACATGTGGACCACATAGCCATTTGTGATTGTTGTCCACGCGTTGAGTGTTTGGCACCCCCAAGACGGCAGCGGTGATGTAGCCACTTTGCCCACATGTGGACCACCTAGCCATTTCTAAATTTTGTCTCTGCGCTAAGCGTTGGGGACCCCCAAGATAGCATGGGTGATGTAGCCACTTTTCCCGCATGTGGACCACATAGCCATTTGTGATTGATTGTCCACGCGTTGACTGTTGGGGACCCCCAAGACGGCACTCGTGATGTAGCCACTTTGCCCACATGTGGACCACATAGCCATTTGTGATTGTTGTCCATGCGCTGAGCGTTGCGGACCCCCAAGGCGGCATGGGTGATGTAGCCTCTTTTCCCGCATGTGGACCACATAGCCGTTTGTGATTGTTGTCCACGCGCTCAGCGTTGGGGACCCCCAAGACCGCAGCGGTCATGCAGCCACTTTGCCCACATGTGGACCACATAGCCATTTGTGATTGTTGTCCCCGCGTTGAGTGTTGGGGACCCCTAAGACGGCAGCAGTGATGTAGCCACTGTGCCCACATGTAGACCACATAGCCATTTCCAATTTTACTCCTCGCGTTGAGCGTTGGGGACCCCTAAGACGGCAGCGGTGATGTAGCCACTTTGCCCACATGTGTACCACATAGCCATTTCTGATTCTTGTCCACGCTCTGAGCGTTGGGGACCCCCAAGACGGCAGCGGTGATGTAGCCATTTTTCCCGCATGTGGACCACATAGCCATTTGTGATTGTTGTCCACGCGTTGAGCGTTGGGGACCCCCAAGACGGCGGCGGTGATGTAGCCATTTTGCCCACATGTGGACCACATAGCCATTTCCAATTTTTGTCCACGCGCTGGGCGTTGGGGACCCCCAAGACGGCAGCGGTGATGTAGCCACTTTGCCCACATGTGGACCACATAGCCATTTCTGATTGTTGTCCACGCGCTGAGCGTTGGGGACCGCCAAGACGGCAGGGGTGATGCAGCCACTTTTCCCGCATGTGGACCACATAGCCATTTGTGATTGTTATCCATGCGCTGACCGTTGGGGACCCCCAAGACGGCAGCGGTGATGTAGCCGTTTTTGCCGCATGTGGACCACAGAGCCATTTGTGATTGTTGTCCACGCTCTGAGCGTTGGGGACCCCCAAGACGGCAGCGGTGATGTAGCCACTTTGCCCACATGTGGACCACGTAGCCATTTCTGATTGTTGTCCACGCGCTGAGCGTTGGGGGCGGCCAAGACGGCAGGGGTGATGCAGCCACTTTTCCCGCATGTGGACCACATAGCCATTTTCCATTGTTGTCCACACGTTGAGCGTTGGGGACCCCCAAGACGGCAGCGGTGATGTAGCCATTTTCCCTGCATGTGGACCACCTAGCCATTTCTGATTGTTGTCCACACGTTGAGCGTTGGGGACCCCCAAGAAGGCAGCGGTGATGTAGCCACTTTGCCCACATGTGGACCACGTAGCCATTTCTGATTTTTGTCCACGCGCTGGGCGTTGGGGACCCCCAAGACGGCAGCGGTGATGTAGCCACTTTGCCCACATGTGGACCACATAGCCATTTGTGATTGTTGTCCACGCGCTGAGCGTTGGGGACCGCCAAGACGGCAGGGGTGATGCAGCCATTTGGCCCGCATGTGGACCACATAGCCATTTGTGATTGTTATCCATGCGCTGACCGTTGGGGACCCCCAAGACGGCAGCGGTGATGTAGCCGTTTTTGCCGCATGTGGACCACAAAGCCATTTGTGATTGTTGTCCACGCTCTGAGCGTTGGGGACCCCCAAGACGGCAGCGGTGATGTAGCCACTTTGCCCACATGTGGACCACGTAGCCATTTCTGATTGTTGTCCACGCGCTGAGCGTTGGGGGCGGCCAAGACGGCAGGGGTGATGCAGCCACTTTTCCCGCATGTGGACCACATAGCCATTTTCCATTGTTGTCCACACGTTGAGCGTTGGGGGCCCCCAAGACGGCAGGGGCGATGTAGCCACTTTGCCCACATGTGGACCACATAGCCATTTCCAATTTTTGTCCCCGGGTTGAGCGTTGGGGACCCCCAAGACGGCAGGGGTGATGTTGCCACTTTTCCTGCATGTGGACCACATAGCCATTTGTGATTGTTGTTCCCGCGCTGAGCGTTGGGGACCCCCAAGGCAGCAGCGGTGATGTAGCCACTGTTCCCGCATGTGGACCACATAGCCATTTTTGATTGTTGTCCACGCGCTGAGCGTTGGGCACCCCCAAGACAGCAGGGGTGATGTAGCCACTTTTCCAGCAAGTTGACCACATAGCCATTTGTGATTGTCCTCCACGCGTTGAGCGTTGGGGGCCCCCAAGACGGGAACGGTGATGTAGCCACTGTTCCCGCATGTGGACCACATAGCCATTTGTGATTGTTGTGCACGCGCTGAGCGTTGCGGACCCCCAAGACGGCAACGGTGATGTAGCCACTTTGCCCACATGTCGACCACATAGCCATTTGTGATTGTTGTCCACAAGCTGAGCGTTGGGGACCCCCAAGACAGCAGCGGTGATGTAGCCCACTTTGCCCACATGTGGACCACATAGCCATTTGTGATTGTTGTCCACGCGTTGAGTCTTTGGTACCCCCAAGACGGCAGCGGTGATGTAGCCATTTGGCCCACATGTGGACCACATAGCCATTTCTAAATTTTGTCTCTGCGCTAAGCGTTGGGGACCCCCAAGACGGCATGGGTGATGTAGCCACTTTTCCCGCATGTGGACCACATAGCCATTGGTGATTGTTTGTCCACGCGTTGACTGTTGGGGACCCTCAAGACGGCACTCGTGATGTAGCCACTTTGCCCACATGTGGACCACATAGCCATTTGTGATTGTTGTCCACGCGTTGAGTGTTTGGCACCCCCAAGACGGCAGCGGTGATGTAGCCACTTTGCCCACATGTGGACCACATAGCCATTTCTAAATTTTGTCTCTGCGCTAAGCGTTGGGGACCCCCAAGATAGCATGGGTGATGTAGCCACTTTTCCCGCATGTGGACCACATAGCCATTTGTGATTGATTGTCCACGCGTTGACTGTTGGGGACCCCCAAGACGGCACTCGTGATGTAGCCACTTTGCCCACATGTGGACCACATAGCCATTTGTGATTGTTGTCCATGCGCTGAGCGTTGCGGACCCCCAAGGCGGCATGGGTGATGTAGCCTCTTTTCCCGCATGTGGACCACATAGCCGTTTGTGATTGTTGTCCACGCGCTCAGCGTTGGGGACCCCCAAGACCGCAGCGGTCATGCAGCCACTTTGCCCACATGTGGACCACATAGCCATTTGTGATTGTTGTCCCCGCGTTGAGTGTTGGGGACCCCTAAGACGGCAGCAGTGATGTAGCCACTGTGCCCACATGTAGACCACATAGCCATTTCCAATTTTACTCCTCGCGTTGAGCGTTGGGGACCCCTAAGACGGCAGCGGTGATGTAGCCACTTTGCCCACATGTGTACCACATAGCCATTTCTGATTCTTGTCCACGCTCTGAGCGTTGGGGACCCCCAAGACGGCAGCGGTGATGTAGCCATTTTTCCCGCATGTGGACCACATAGCCATTTGTGATTGTTGTCCACGCGTTGAGCGTTGGGGACCCCCAAGACGGCAGCGGTGATGTAGCCATTTTGCCCACGTGTGGACCACATAGCCATTTCGAATTTTTGTCTTCGCGCTGAGCGTTGGGGGCCCCCAAGACGGCAGGGGTGATGTAGCCACTTTTCCCGCATGTGGACCACAGAGCCATTTGTGATTGTTGTCCCCGCGCTGAGCGTTGGGGACCTCCAAGACGGTAGCGATGATGTAGCCACTTTTACCGCATGTGGACCACATAGCCATTTGTGATTGCTGTTCCTGCGTTGAGCGTGCCCCCCCCTCCAAGACGGCAGGGGTGATGTAGCCACTTTGCCCACATGTGGACCACATAGCCATTTCCAATTTTTGTCTTCGCGCTGAGCGTTGGGGGCCCCCAAGACGGCAGGGGTGATGTAGCCACTTTTCCCGCATGTGGACCACAGAGCCATTTGTGATTGTTGTCCCCGCGCTGAGCGTTGGCGACCTCCAAGACGGCAGCGATGATGTAGCCACATTTCCCGCATGTGGACCACATAGCCATTTGTGGTTGATGGCCCCATGGTGAGTGATGGGGACCCCCAAGACGGCGGCGGTGATGTAGCCACTTTGCCCACATGTGGACCACATAGCCATTTCCAATTTTTGTCTTCGCGCTGAGCGTTGGGGGCCCCCAAGACAGCAACGGTGATGTAGCCACTTTTCCCGCATGTGGACCACATAGCCATTTGTGATTGTTGTCCCCGCGTTGAGCGTTGGGGACCCCCAAGACGGCAGCGATGATGTAGCCACTTTTCCCGCATGTGGACCACCGAGCCATTTTTGATTGTTGTCCCCGCGCTGAGCGTTGGGGACCCCCAAGCCGGCAGGGGTGATGTAACCACTTTTCCCGCATGTGGGCCACATAGCCATTTGTGATTGTTGTCCCCGCGCTGAGCGTTGGGGACCCCCAAGACGGCAAGGGTGATGTAACCACTTTACCCACATGTGGGCCACATAGCGATTTCTGATTGTTGTCCCCGCGCTGAGCGTTGGGGCCCCCCGAGATGGCAGGGGTGTTGTCGCCACGTTGCCCGCATGTGGGCCACATAGCCATTTCTGATTGTTGTCCCTGCGCTGACATTTGGGGACCCCCAAGACGGCATGGGTGATGTAGCCACTTTGCCCACATGTGGGCCACATAGCCATTTGTGATTATTGTCCCCACGCTGACCGTTGGGGACTGCGAACACGGCAGGGGTGATTTAGCCCGTTTGGCCGCATGTGGACCACATAGCCATTTGTGATTGTTGTCCCCGCGATGAGCGTTGGGGAGCCCCAACACGGCAGGGGTGATGCAGCCTCTTTGCCCACATGGGGGCCACATAGCCATTTGTGATTGTTGTCCCCGCGCTGAGCGTTGGGGCCCCCCAAGACGGCAGCGGTGACGTAGCCATTTTGCCCACATGTGGACCACGTAGCAATTTCCGACCCACATGTGGGCCACATAGCCACTTCCGATTGTTGTCCACGCGTTGAGCGTTGGAGACTTCCAAGACGGCAGGGTTGATGGAGCCACTTTGCCCACATTTGGGCCACTTAGCCAATTCTTTCTTTCTCCCATCGCTGAGTGTTGGGGACCCCCTAAGACGGCAGGGGTGAAGTAGCCACTTTGCCCACATGTGGGCCACGTAGCAATTTCCGACTTTCGTTCCCGCGCTGAGCGTTAGGGACGCCAAAGACGGCAGGGGTGATGTAGCCACTTTGCCCACATGTGGGCCACGTAGCCATTTCTAGTTTTTGTCCCTTCGCTGAGCGTTGAGGACCCCCAAGACGGCAGGAGCGATGCAGCCACTGTGCCCACATGTCGGCCACGTAGCAGTTGATTGTTCATGGGTATTGGATTGTGGTAATCAAAACTTGCGAGGTTCCCCATTGTTCTGTTAACGTCATAGGGCACATTTGTAAAGCCCATGCTCGGTTAACTTATTTGAAGTTTTTCTTTTCTTGTGAAACAAGCCTCATGTGTTTTTGGCATACACAATCTGAAATATGAGTTTTTTTCTTTTGCAAATATGTATGAATCCTTGTGAGCACTCTCGCTAAGACTGCGCCTAACCACCCACAAGACTCATAGCTCTGGATCCCCCTTTATGGGCCATTTATGGGAACATTTGCCCCCTCAGGTGTGGAAGATGGATGGCTGAAGCAATTCAGCCACCACACAAGATAATGGAGGTGATGGCATTGAGGTTTGCGCATTGTGCTCCCGGAAGCACACCACCACAGATTGTGGTGAATGTATTGTGCAGAGTGGATTGATGGACACGTTTTGTGGGTACAAAAGGCTTTATTACGCACAACACATATCACATTTGCCCTACATGGTGGGGGCATTCACTCAATGATTAAAGACCACCAATCCCCCATTTGTTTTACATCCCCCCCTTGTATAAGCTACGCCCTTGTCCAAGCTACAGTAGTCGTAGGGACCGTATTAATTTGGGTCCTAATTTTAATTCGGTACCAAACGTAGTGCAGCCACATAAGACATGGGTTTGGTGACGGATTTGCGAGTTACATAGAGTCATGGACAAATTCATTGTGAGTGTTTGCCACTTGAACCCACATAGCTCTAATTTTGGGGATGTTTGTGCATGATATGCCCCTTTCTTGCACCGGCTCACCATGCAATCCTCTCTTTTTGAACCTGGGCGCCCGGTGTTGGTGGTTGTATGTGTCGCGCACAAGCTACGCCCGTGTCCCAGCTACAGTAGGCGTAGGGACCGTATTAATTTGGGACTTTGGCGTAGCTTATACAAGGGGGGGGGGGGGGCACAAAGGGGTTTCATGGATTTGGTTTTTGTAGAGAACGGTTTAGATTTGACTGTGTTTTGCTTGGGGGGATTCTCTAGGGAGGGCAAAACTTGGCACAAAGATGGTGTGCCGGGTGTGTGCTGGGCAAACACTCCCTCAATGTGTTGTTAAAGTCAGGGGGCGCATATGGTTTTGCTTGTATAATATTGACGGTGTGTGAACCTCATGGGGAGGCTGCATTGTTTGCAAGCACAGGAAACTAAATTGAATCACATCAGACTTGTCCAGCATCTCAAGCCACACTTCAGCACAAACTCGTGTGCATTGAGGATCCAATCTTTTTCAGTTTCATTATTTTGGTTAATTTGTGTGCATGTAAGGGGGGTGGGAGATAGGCTATTTAGTTAGACATTAGAGTGGGTGCAAGTCGATTTTTCTGACTTCCCCGTTGTTCTTCAAATCTAGTTGTTGCTACAAGTGTGTGGCCTGACCAGAGATCGTCCGCAACCCAGGTAGAAGTTGAAAACCAGGCCTCCCCCTCATCACACAATGAGCCTCTGCTTTCACAGGAATGGCAACACAGCATATGCGACTTGCAGAATGCTGTTCGACGGCAACAATTTGAAGTACTGCTGCCTGTTGTGCCGTCGACGTAGTCAAGCCCACACCATTCCGTCTTCTTCTGCATAGACCTTTTTGTCCAACCCAATGACCCTGACTGGTTCACTGGTGATTGCTGTCATTGTGCTCATGTACGTGCAGATGTCGATGTGCACTGACAGTATTGCGCGAAGGGGTGGCGGCGGCGGCGGTGGTGGCGGTGGCGGCGGCGGCGGCGGCGGTGGTGGCGGTGGCGGCGGTGGCGGCGGCGGTGGCGGCGGCGGCAGCAGCAGTAGCGGTGGCGGTTCAGCCGAACTTACCGCGGCAGGCATTGCTGTTATAGTTGGCATACTCTTTGCTGCTATCGGGATCCCTCTTATTGTGCTCTGTGTGTGTTTGCTATGGAAAAGGGCCAAGTACCGTGAGTTCCGAGCGCTTGGCTCCGCTTTCGTGGAAGGCCAAACCGACCTGAAGCAAGAGATAGGGCAACTGGGAAACGTGGATCCCAGTATCATTGTGCCCTGCAGTGGCTGCGCTTCATTTGGGGCCGAAACGATGGAGTTCGACAATGATTATTACGAAGATGGCCAATGGAAGACGAATCGCACGGAGCTGCACTTCCAACCGGATGCCGTTGACCCGTTGAGAGGGACGATTTCTGGGAGCAGTTGGGATGCTGATGGAATTGCCAAAGTTCAAGGCCACTACAACGTCACAACTGGAAGGTTGGCATGGGTTGAGAAGTCCCCTGGACTCCACACGCAGGTCTTGGTCTGCCTGACCCCAGGCAGCCAGTTGCAGGGCATATACGTTTCTAGCCAGCGCCGCTGGGGTGCGGTTCGTGGGGACCTGCACCTGAAGCAGGATGGTGGCTTCTACTATGCCCCTCAGGTGGCGATGGGTACAGCCCTGGGGATCCCCATGCCAAGCCCAGCCTCCATGCAGCCTCCATTGCAGGAATATTATCCCTCGTATGCACCAAGCACCAAGCACGCACCAAAACCCCATCTTTTGCCTCGTACCACAATAATCACGGTGTCACACATTGTCTCACAGCTTTCTGTCATACATAAACGGTTACAATCACTCGTACGTGGTGGTACTTTGCCGTCGCGTTCATTGTCCATCCCGGATATTGCGTCGTCTATCGCTACTTTTCTCGGTTTTTCTGACGTGCAAAACCTAAGATTGACATCAAAGGTGTTCTACGGCAGCGTGCAAGCACCAACAGGGTATGCTCTCGGAACATGTCTGTCCGCGAAGGAACCAGATGCGTACTGTAGGACGGTAACCGAAGCTGTTCATCAACTGATTCAAGACGCCCTGTCAGCGGCGACTGATCTTGGCGGGAGCGTACTTTGTATTGCACAATTGCGCAAAGATCCGGGGACACAAGCAAATGCAGAGGAGCTGTTTGATGGATGGTGTTATTCATTCACCGAGGGAGGACCGACAAAATGGCGAACGATACCTGAAACACCAAACAACAACCATCTTCATCTAAAATTTCACCTCTCATCCTACCTCGCGGCTGAAGACCGAACAAATACAATGACAAAGATTGTAGAAAAGCTGTCCGATTCCATACGCGTTTGCAACAAAAAATTTGACGACGAATGTGTGCCTTGTAAGTTCACTTTGCTGCGACCTAACGCAGTAAGTGATGAGAACGCGTGTGTAATCGAATACCAATACCGAAAAAATCCGAATCGGGATGCGCGCACATAATGCACATAATGGGGTACATAATGGGGATGACCTGTTGGGTGAACCCGATGTGCACGACAAAGGTCCGGTGGACGAGTTTGTGCTCCCTACGGATGCGATGGTGCGCAACATCGCAGAGCATAACAGCGGTCTGATCACCTGCTCGATATTTAGTGGCCCCCTGGGCTGGTCCTCGCTCTGCTTGTTGTAGCCAAAAGTACCACATCTATGGGTCTCCGTGCGGTCTTGTACCTCATGCTCTGTCTGATGGGAAAGCAAACCTGCGCATTTGTTTCCACCCAATGCACTTCAGCTTCAGCCCTTTCGGGATGCAGCTGACTCAAGTGTGTCGGTCTGACCTTGGAGGCACCTGCAACGGTGGTATGGGACATCACACAAACAATGCACAAGTCAGGCAATTTGGTGGGCATCTTTGGTTGTCGCATTGTAGGCTGCCAAGTGCCCTTTTTCCTTGTGATTCTAGAGGTGAATGCGGTGGGGACTTTGAATGCGCTGCCCTGGAGGTTATGCCAGCAATCGATGGCCCACCTCTATCAAGCATTAGCTTCACCGTCACTGTCTCAAGTACATGCATCTCGCCACTGCCATCTGACGTTGTTGAGGCAGGTGTTGGATGTAGAAAGGCAACAGAAGAGATCATCCAGAGACATTTCACTTTTTCAGGTTTGTTTTTTTTTTTTTTTGAAAGACACCTCCAAATGTATTGGCTGATGCATGGCCTGCACACACATGTGCACCAGTGCATCATGCCACTCACAAAACGTTCATTGCCGACACAGCCACTGAGTAAATATTGCACTAGCATAGCTGTTAGGGTATGTACAAGCCTGAGCGACGGACGAAGAAGGTGTCATGCCCATTACAGGTGCTGCGCAAATGTTGGTGGTGGTATTCGATGCCATTGCGACCCCATTCATGACCAGCGGCTGTTGAATAAGATATTGCCCTGGTACAGCTGTTTCAGCGACCACATGATAGTGGTAGTATTTGATGTCATTGTGACCCCGTTCATTGCTGATGGCCATTTCATAAGATATCGCACTGTGCAGCTGTTTGAGCATGTGCCAACCTGGGTGATAACTGTTACTCTCATGCCTATTTTGTAAGCATGCAGTTCAGGTTGACGGATTACATGTTTGAGCTGCCGCACAGCAATGGCCGTATTTGATGTCCTTGCCAGCAGCTAATGGTTTACGAAGTGCACTGGTACATGCAAGTCCGGCCTTTGCTTCTATGTGCTTCTGCTGATGGGCCATATTGATCTGCTTCTCTCCCCCTGCGGGCACAAGGGAAGCAGGAGTTTATACCGTGCGCCCATGCAACACGCCCAGCACACAAAGTGCACACCACTACCTGCTCCCTGTAAAGGGTTGTCGTTCGTTCTGTGTGCTGGCATCTGACGCGGACCAGGAGCTGTGTGATGCATTGTGTAAGCTGCACGCGGGGATAAGATGTACCTCTTTGCCTATCACAAAGAGGGCGCCTGCCGTGGTCCATGCGAGTCAGCATGCCTTCCTCATGCCGTCTGTTTGTGGCAAGTGGATGTGAGATGATTCCTGATATGCATTGCACATTGCTCCACTTCGTCCTCAAAACCCACTTTCCTTCCATTTTCATGCTTCACTCCTAAAAAATCTGACAGAATGGCTCGCATTGCTTTCGTGCAGCCATTTGTGTACATCATATGCAGTTTTGTGCCAGCCGTCAGCATTCACATAGGCTGCAGCACATCATCAACAAAATGCAACCATATTTCATTCTGTACGCCACATTATTGCTCTTCTATTATCAGTGTATCTGTGCACGATGAATGTTCATTCTTGCTACAGTCTCTTTTCCTCTTCTCAGGACAGTGTCCAGTGGCTGTTCTTGTGTCGCATCTTGTTATTCGAGTGGCAGGGGTAGGGTTAGGGACTCGGGGCTGACCTGATGTCTATACCTTGATCCTGAGCCTCCAAAGTCAAGTGCCAACACTCAATATGTTCCTGAGCACCTTCCTGAGCATGTGCACAGACGAGACTTTCACCCTTGTGCCCGATGTTTGCATGCAGGAGTCCAGGGCAGGTACCGAGACTGGGTTGCGCCCCCTGTTGCAACGACGACGGAATGGCCCCCTTTTCCCTATGCATGAAAAGGGCCCTACCAGCGACCATCGAGGCACTGGTGGTGTCTCCTAATCGGATGTTTCTGAGGAGGTGTCAGCAGCCCAGTCGGTTACTCAGGCAGCAGCCTGGCTTGCCACAGGGCCAGTGAGGCATTGATGAATGACACTACTTTCTCCATTATGGGGTTTAGAGAAGAGGGTGGTCAACGGTTGTCATGATGAGGTCGAATGCAAATTTGCACCGCGATGAGCTACACATGCATTCAGGCTGGGGACACCGGCGGGGAAACCCCTCCAAGCGCGAAGCAAGCACAAATTCAAAACAGACCCCCTGTCACTCCTATACCCTCACCAGCTGAGGCATGAGGCAGCTAGGCCCAAGTGTGGGAGTTGAGTTGACCCGAATTATGCTCTGAAACGATATCCCAGCAATGTAGATACACACAATAGAAGGTGGTAATCAAGATGAGCAGGTACAGCACATGGCGCTTCAATTATTCCTCCTCACTGCGGCTGCCTAAACCTCAAGTAGAGGACCCTGCTGTCAATTTGACAGTGTCTTGGACTACCCAAGAGTCTCCACACACTCGGTGCTCGATTGCAACACAAACAAACTCAGCATGGATGTCAGGTCCACAGGAAAATGGCACTAAGCAAAGGCCATGGTGCTCACAAGGCATTGTGCATGTCGTTGTTCCATTCATTGGCACGAACTCCGGTACCCCAATCGCCGGACAACAACCGTACAACAACGTACGTGGGTGGTACAGGGTCATAGGGGGTGCCTTAAGCGCAGTGCGCGCGCAGTGCAACTATTTGGGCGTCTGGCCGTACTGGAGACCCATGCTTTCAGATCATAGGGGCATCATTGTTACCCTGTTGCGTAGGTTTTGATGCTTTTTCCGGATTGGGGATATAGCATTTTTGGATTTTCACCCAATTTCACCCATTTCCACCCCCTTTTCGCACTTTATTTGTATTTGCAAGGGCTATTTGGACCATGTCTTTGTGCAGGATACTACCCATCTCTTTGAATTGTGCTATGCAGTGCAAGGATTCCCCCATACACGGATGATACGGTGGGTGCCCAAAGTTTGAATTTCTTACGCTATGGGCCTTGTTGGTGCATGACTGTGTTTTGCAGGTGCATGCTTTGCACACGGTTGCCTTTTGGGAGCCATTTGGGAGCATCCTGTGGGGGGCAGGTTGTTGGGACAATAGCCTCGTGCGCTGGGCGCACGCAGGGCACGCACGGGGCATGAACCTCGTCGCCAATTAATGACCAACAGGCAGTGAGGTTGCACAGTGGTGGGCTGGTGCTGCAGCAGCAGAGCACAACCGGTGAACAATCGGTCTGCTGCCATCAGTTCTGACGCTCACGAGTTTGGAATGCCATTGTGGCCCAATTGTTCTTCAAGGGGTCGGCGGTCCAGGTGGAACCAACCACGGTGATGGCAGTCACAGCACGCATTGCTTCCCCCATCAATCCAGCCGCTGGGCAGGAGTGGCCCTTTGGGGAGAGCACTGAATGCACAGTCCATTAACCCCTGTGACCTTATGCCCCCTCTGAGTGAGGGAGTGAGGCAGGCAGTTGGTCGGGGGGCGACAATGTGTCATCTCAGACAACGAGTCTGAAGTTCCGGAACAATCCCGCACTCGACGGTACTGGACAGTACAAAAAAATATTAAAGGGGGCGGTCCGGGTGGGCCACCTGAGTTTCTTTTGGGGCGTGTGGGTGCAAAAGGGCACGATCCATCCTCCCCTTGCCCTTGCTGGACACTCATGGGCAGTGGATCGAGGGCTTTTCGAGGGGAAACCCGTCATGGGCTCGCGGAGGGGGAGGCCGGGTAGTGACGGTGTCTTGAGGGACCGCGGGAGCGCACGCGGCCCCTGAGGGCGCGCCCACTGTTGTTCAGGATGGAGGCGTAGGCACCGTGTGGGGCATGAAGAAGCAGTTCTTTGCTCTGATCGTTGTGGTGGCGGTGCTGCTGTGGGCGATGGTCGTGTGGAACCTGCCGCTGACGCGGCGCGTCACGAAGAGGCGCCTCGCGGGGGGCCGCCCGCGGCCCGCCGGCACGTCCCCCGCGCGGCCTGCGCCGGTGCCGACGCCGCCGCCCCCGCAGGCCCCGGCCGGCGCCCGCAAACCCCCCGCCGGGCTCGCGGAGGACCACAACCCTCCCGACGATCCCGCAGAGGCCTCGGACCCGGTGTCTGACGCGGCGGACGCCGCCCCGCGCGCCGCCGATGCCGCGGCCGCGGCGCCGCCCGAGCCCCCGGCCGACGCCCCGGACACCCCCGGCGGCCCGGCCGACGCCCCGGACGCCCCC
The DNA here is from genome assembly GCA_964036045.1 of Eutreptiella sp. 'Long Island Sound 2002'. Lineage (NCBI taxonomy): Eukaryota > Euglenozoa > Euglenophyceae > Eutreptiales > Eutreptiaceae > Eutreptiella > Eutreptiella sp. 'Long Island Sound 2002'. The sequence continues at coordinate 26,112,469 of OZ038397.1, read as the reverse complement.
GGCGGTCCGACCGGCGGCAGCGCGGCCGCCGGCGCGGCGCTGGGCGCCCAGCCGCCCGGCGCGTTCGGCAACGCCGACGCCGAGCGGATGGCGGCGGTGCGGGAGGCCATGGCGCACTCGTGGGGGGGCTACGTGAAGTACGCCTGGGGCCACGACGAGCTCAAGCCCGTGTCCCGGTCGTACGAGGACTGGCAGTGCTCGACGGTGCACGGCCCGTGCCCGTCGCACTCGCTGGGGCTGACGATCCTGGACTGCATGGACACGCTGTGGGTCATGGGGCTGAAGGAGCAGTGGGCGCAGGCCCTCGGGTTCGTGCAGTCGGAGCTGTCGTTCCGCCGCGGGATGAAGGTGTCGGTGTTCGAGACTACCATCCGCATGCTCGGCGGCCTCCTCGGCGCCTACGACCTGAGCGGCGAGCGGGTGCTGCTCGACAAGGCCCAGGAGCTGGGCGACCGCCTGATCCGCGCCTTCGACAACGGCGTGTTCCCCCGGGTACGCAGACCCCGGGGAAGGCCGTCAGTGCCGCTCCAACCGCCCCGTTGCCGTGCAACCGTTTCGCCAGCGTTAGCTACTGAAACCGCTGACTGGCCGCCAGTACACGCTGTTGCAGCTACTCTTGAAACCGTTCTCTCTTTCACAGGGTTGTATTGAAGAACCCCAATTTTTTTCGTCAAGGACAGCGCTTACGGACGGCCCCCGAGGACCACCAACCGGTACCCGCCAACCGCCACCAACCGCCAACGGCCAACCGCCGCCAACCGCCAACCATTGTTCAATACTGTTTTGTGTCTTGCCGGAGCCCCCAAATTTATACCCCCCCCCAAATTTGTACCCGCCTCGGCTTCATGGGCGTTTTGCCCTTCAGCCATTTTCAAGCGAACGAAGCACGAGCAAATCCAGGGTACAGTCTCAACACCACTGCAAAGGCCACTCACTGGAAGAAAGCAGTGATTGTGGTTTGCTTCTTGACATTGGTTGGCCACAGCAGCAGCAGGTGCTGCACCAGCTTCAGCAGCACCTGTGACACACACATCCATAAAATGCTCATCAGGACCAAAATGAATGACCAGTGAACAAGAGCATGCAGCACCTTCCCACCCAAACTTCATACCCCCCCAAAATACCGACAGAAACTGAGTAGGACGGTAGTTATTTGCATGTAGACAGCGAGTGTATTATAGGGCTGTTGTCTCACCATGGCGCCGGCAACTAAATCGTTTTGTTTTGGTTTTCTACCTCAGGCCCATATAACTATGAGTCGCTTTTCTGTTCATAGATGTATGCATCCTGTACATAGCATCTCAAAGACTTTCGAACTGTTGCAGTGGAATCATGATTGCGCCCCATAACCCCCCCCCCCCCCCCAAGGGATGCATTGGTGGTGGGGTGGGGGGTACGGGTGGGGACCGCCCGTATGGTGACGTGTTGTCTGTCACGTGTGATGGTGGTGGTGGTGGTGGTGGTGGTGGTGGTGGTGGTGGTGGTGACACATGCAGGGACCACAAGAGAGAGTGTGTCCAGGGTCGAAGAAGGATCCCAGGCGACTTTCGCAAACAGGGGAATATGCCCAACCTGGAGGAACCGGGAGGAAGGGAGACAACGCGTATCACACATCAACCGCAGTCCAGGCAGGGAAGGTAAAAGTGCCATGACCATGGCCAGGACCGCTGGCAATGAACACACAGACATCCGGATACTCCGCCCCCCCCCCCCCCCCAACCAACCGCAGTTGGTGGGCAACCGGGTAACGGGGCACATGTGTGGGGGCCCGACTGGCCTTCCTGAGCGTGTTGCCGAAATCTGTACCCCGGGGTATACCTTTTTTTGGGGGGGGGGGGTTGACTCCAAGTAGCGGGGCGCAATTCCAAGTAGCAAACAGTTCGTCGGGTGATCAGGTCCCCCCGAAAATAATAAATCTACCGCCCTCCGAAAACGAGCAAAACGCCCGAAAATAATAGATCTACCGCCCTCCAAAAACGAGCAAAACACCCGGAAATAATAAATCTACCGCCCTCCGAAAACGAGCAAAACGCCCGAAAATAATAAATCTACCGCCCTCCGAAAACGAGCAAAACGCCCGAAAATAATAAATCTACCGCCCTCCAAAAACGAGCAAAACGCCCGAAAATAATAAATCTACCGCCCTCCAAAAACGAGCAAAACGCCCGAAAATAATAAATCTACCGCCCTCCGAAAACGAGCAAAACGCCCGAAAATAATAAATCTACCGCCCTCCGAAAACGGGCGAAAATAATAAAACTACTGCCCTCTGAAAACCGCCATTCAGACAGTTTCGACCCCCAGGGCAGCGTGCCTGCCATGGCATGGGGTCGTGTGCCCGCTGAGCCCCCCGTGTCACTCAGTGGGGCTGGCCGGATTCGGACCCCAGGACGTCGTGCCTGGCACCGGATGGCGAGAGGGACGAGGATGCAGATGGAGGGTGATGCGGATGCTCTTTTGGAATGGCTGGGGGGATTGAGGTCCGCGATTTCCCACAATGTTCCGCAATTTTTCGCAATGGCTTTCGTGCTGAGGACCGGCACATCTTTGATTTGTCCGCCGTGCGCTTGTTGGTGCCCCGGGGGGAGGGGGGGGCGGCCTCGGCGCGGTGCCCCCTGTGCCCTTCACCCGCCGTCCCACTGCCGTCGGCGTCCCGTTGCGCAGGCCCTGGTCAATCTGGGGACCGGGGCGTCCGAGAACTGGGGCTGGACCCGCGGCAGTATGATCCTGTCGGAGGTGGCCTCGCTGCAGATGGAGTTCCGCGCGCTGAGCCTCCGGACGGGGCAGCCGATCTACGACCAGAAGGCGACGCGGGTGCTCGAGGAGCTGCGGAAACAGACCGGCGACCTCGGGGGTCTCATGGCCACGATGCTGGACCGCGGCGGCCGCTTCTCCGGGGGTGAGGTGTGCGGGCTGTGGAGGCGCGAGGGCCATGGGCCCGGGAGTGTGTGCCGTGTGCGCAGGCGACAGGCAGAATGATGCTGATGACGCGTGTGCGTCTCTGGCAAAGGACCGATGGGCTCCAAATCCTGCGTTTCTTTCCCCAAACTCGCAGCTCTGTTCGGTGTCGATTGGGACGGACGCGCGCTCGCTCATTGGGGCACCGCAGCATTCCATTCGGGGGCGAGAGCCATGCCCGTACGTACCCAGAGGCATGCCCATTTCTAAAACGGTGCTGATGCCGAGAGCCATTCCCATCCCTGGAGCCGATTATTGCGAGAGATTTCTCGAGTGCCTTCTGGGGAGCGGGCTTCGCCAGCTTGCCATGGCCTGACCCCCCCCCCCCCCCAAAACAAAATGAAAAATTCCCATACCTAGAGCCATTCAGAGCAGTGCCCATACCAACCCTCGGCGCTGGTCGAAAAACCGGCCAATGTTGGCCAGTCCCGAAATTCCCATTTTCGCAGTCGGCGGGTTCGGCAGAATTCATCAAAGGCACCTGAGGGAAAGGTGGCGAGGTTGTGGCAAAGTGGGGAAAATGGGACCGGGAAAAATGGGAAGTTTGTCCCAAATTGTCCCACTGTTCGCCCATCTTCCTCCCGTTTCCTACCAATTTCACACATTTTTTCTACACCCCCCACACGGTATTGTTGGCAATTTCCCAGAATCCCAACAATTTCCCCCCATTTCCCCCCATTTCCGCCCATCCCCCCCCATTTCCCCCGATTTCCCCCAGTTTTCCATTGTTCCCATTTTTCTTCACCTCTGCTCATTGGCTAATTCGGCTGCGGCTAACGCCGATGCCTGCCATACCCAAAGCGGTGCCCATCCCCAAGACCCACGCCGACATTCAGGGGCATCGCCACGCCCTAGACCCACCTCCGAAGGCCCGCGCCCTCGCACTCCAGGTCTCCCTCGGGGCCTTCGGCGACAGCGCGTTCGAGTACCTCCTGAAGCTCTGGGTCCTGAACGATGACGCCTTGGCCCTGGGCATGTTCAACGCCGCCAAGCGCGGGATCCGCGAGAAGATGCTGCAGACGAACGCGAAGGGCACGTACGTCGGGCGGCTGCACGGCTCGACCCCCGGGAACGAGGTGGAGCACTTGACGTGCTTCGCCGGGGGCATGTTCGCCATGGCGTACCACTACGCGGGGGGCGACGAGGAGGACCTGCGCATCGCCGAGCGCATGGCGGCGTTCTGCCACGCGATGTACGCGATGTCGCCCACGGGCCTTGCCCCAGACGTCGTGGCCGTGTCCGGGGACCGGCTGTCGTCCCGGAACGGGAAGTACATCCTGCGGCCGGAGACGGTGGAGACGTACTTCTACTTGTGGCGGATCACGCACAACGCGAAGTACCGGGACTGGGGCTGGGAGGTGTGCAGTGGAATTCACCTTCTGAGGCGATTTGTGTGCAATCCCAAGTAAATCCTTCAAAATCCGCACCGCTGCGACAACATCACAATCATGTCTGACCATTACATAATCTCATCCCGGAGTTCCTGGGAAGCCCATGGGCGTGGCAGTCTCCCACCGCATCACCTGGTTTCAGACTCAGCCAATCCTCACTTCGTGTCAGGTCCGCTACCACGGCCATTGTGGGACCATCGTAGCACTGACCCTTGATCCCGAGGGGTTGTCTCGAGTACTGTGAAGTGAACAGGCCACGCCAGCTCATCTTGGGCTGAACCCCCCCAAAAAAACATAATCCCGTCCCGGAGTTCTGTACAATCAGAAATGTATTTCACAACCAAAACATCGCGCAGTTGTTTCCACACGTCCTACGCACAACCCGCCATCTCATCGCAGGTGCTGCAGGCGTGCAACCGGCACCTGCGGGTGGCCGGCGGCTTCACGGGGACGACCAACGTGTTCGACAAGAACGGCGCCCACATGAACGACAAGATGGAGTCGTTCTGGCTGGCGGAGACCCTCAAGTACTTGTACCTGCTGTTCGCGGACGACAGCCTCGTCTCCCTTGAGGACTACGTGTTCAACACCGAGGCGCACCCGTTCCGGCGCCAGAGCTCTTTGCGGAAGTGAGGGGGTCGGCAGAGGCGAGGAGATCTCAGTAGGATCCAGCCCCACATGCCAGTCAGCTCAGTAGGAAGGAGCCCCGCCCTATGGGCAACTGAGTAGGACCCAGCGCCATCCACAAGGCTCCTCACCAGCCGCCCTGACCCCCCCCCCTCCCCACTAAGCAAAGGCCTGGTCGAGAAATTGCCAGGGTAAGGGGTCACCCCCAGCCCCCGTCACCACTCAGCGAAGGTCTGTTCTCGACGTGCATCTGCTTTTCATGCAAATCGGGGGGGGGGGGCATTAAAGTCAACAATTTCGATAGTGGTAACCTGAGTTGGCGGCCCCGCAGTCCCACTTTCCCTGCAAAACAAAACAAAATTCAAGTCTCCAAATAACCTCCGGATCCCGGCCCGCAGGAATCCGGGCCGGGCAAGGGCGGGATGTGCTTGAGGGGGCAGGAGGTTGAGGAGGGGTTTCCAAAGTGGGTGCCAAAGCGGTCCACACCGGTCGGAGAAGCGGTTGGGGGACGAGGTGTGGCCGTTACAAAACGGTTAGTTACGGGCGGACAGAGGTGGTCGGGGCCGAACGAATTGGCACCCCGAGCCCCCGGGAGGGGGGGGGGGGGGGGGGCAATCCCATGAAGTGTGGTACAGCAGATGTATTCGCGTCTACGTTGTCGTGGCTTTGGTGGTGCAACCGCCCCGCGTCCCAGTCCCCAAAGTGTGCAAACGCCCGCACGGGGTTTCACTGGAAACGTCAGTCGGATAACTGGATACCCAACCCGAACCCCGCGGCCCAGAACTCGTTAATGACCGCTCACTTGAACACTTGGGGCGCCGACCGTTACGAACACACGGGGGTCGTCGTCCCCCTCCCCCGCCTTCGCCCAAGCACTGCCTGCTCTTGCCACAACGCCCCCGTGTTACCGTCCCTTTCGGAACCACCAGTTCATGTCTGATCACAAGACTGTGAGCCCGTCGTGTGTGGGAGGACGAGGAACGAGGGGCTGGAGCACGCGTGGGAAACTTGGGTCTGCCCGCCACAGCACTGTGCATTGCAGTGCGGGCCATTGATTGGGCTTGATGTGAGCGGACGCCACGACTACTGTTGTTGTAGGCAACGTGCCCCCCCCGCCCCCCGCCCCTGTCAGGAAATGATCCAGCAGATGCACACACCGGCGCGCACAAGTCAGTGCTGCCGGTCTCCAAATGCCTTGCTTGGGAGTCTAACAGTAGGTCAGTGTGCCCCCTCAAATTCCTGTTTGATAACTCCGGAGGTCGGCCGCCCCAGAGACGGGCTGTTGCCCGTGCCGTTGACCAGGTGCATCCGGATGCACACTCCGAGTCCATGCAGGGGTTTGCCGACTCCAGCCTGACGTCATGAATGATGACATCTCAATTGACTCAAATTCATACTGTTCGTATGATTTATATACATTACAAGGTTTATTGTAATCGCACACACACATGCACACTGGGAAGCCTACAGGCGTGGCACTGCATCACCTGGTTTCAGACTCAGCCAATCCTCACTACATGTCAGGTCCGCTACCACAGCCATTGTGGGATCATCGTAGCACTGGACAGCTCTGACCCTTGATCCCGAGACGTTGTCTCGAGTACTGTGAAGTGAGCAGGCTACGCCAGCTCATCTTGGTCTGACCCCCCCCCAAAAAAAAATCGTACACACGCATACACAACGCAAAGTCCGCATAAAGTATGTGCTCCAACGTCGGCCGAGGTGCATCTCAACAAAATGTTGGAGCAGTGGTCCCATCATATGCGTCCATCGGGATGTTGCCCGCGGAGGTTGGTCACGGGGACACCCCCCTCAGGCACCTTCTCCACACCGTCGTCAGCCCTGCCGTACCCGAAGATGACCCGGTGCAGGGCCTGGGCAAGAGGCGATGGGGCCCTCCCGGGGGGGGGGGGGGGGCGCACGCGGCATCTTGTTGGATTGGGGGGGTGCGCGACCGGCGGACTGCGTGAGGCGCGCTTCTGTGGGGCGTGTCCTGTACGCAGTTTGAGTGGGTGAGTGCCCCCCCCCGGACCCCATCCCCTCGCGCCCGGGGCCCATGTCCTCGCGCCCGGGGCCCATGTCCTCGCGCCCGGGGCCCATCTCCTCGCGCCCGGGGCCCATCTCCTCGCGCCCGGGGCCCGCAGGACCGCCCTGAGTCCGGGAGATTCGGTGGTCTGAAGCGCCTTCGCAGGCCATGTTCTCAGGATTCAATAACTGCAACACCCGTTTTGGGGGCTGGGCCCTGAAGACGGGTGCGGCCTTTGGGGGATCGATGGGAGTGGGCTGGCGCGGCTGTCCACACCTCCGGCCCATCCGGTGTGCACCGCCGCAGCCCTCCGCTCCTGCAATGGCTGTGCCGAGCGCACGTGCACAAGGGACTGCGTTTGGGTGGACTGTGGGCACAGGGCGCGGGAGGCGGGCGCTTTGTGCACGCGCGGCAGTCCACTGGTCCCCGTGTGAGGGCGCTGGCGCGGCAGCACCGCTGGTCACGGAGGGACGCCGGGCGCGCACTGCGCGCGCCGGGCGAAGTTTCAACGGCCACCGTCCCACGTCCAACCGCTTGGGGGCATGTGTCTGTATGGGATGTTCTGACTTAACCTGGCACAATGGGAATCGGGCACTCACTCACGCCTCGCCACTGGGGCTTCCGGAGCGTGGCCCACTCGCAGAGCCTATCGCAGTCGGGCTCGTCCGCGGGGTGGGTCTGGAACCTCATGGCCCGGTGTCTACGCCGTGGCTTGTCCATTCCGCCGTCCACCAGACGCTGCTGTGGCGTAGTATGTCTTCTTCGGGGACGGTGGGTGCTTTGTTCATGGTGCCCCATGGGTGGGTCAGCCCACTTACGGTTTGAAAAATTTGATGTTTGCATGCCCCCTATGCATGCCCCCTATGCATGCCCCCTATGCATGCCCCCTATGCATGCCCCCTATGCATGCCCCCTATGCATGCCCCCTATGCATGCCCCCTATGCATGCCCCCTATGCATGCCCCCTATGCATGCCCCCTATGCATGCCCCCTATGCATGCCCCCTATGCATGCCCCCTATGCATGCCCCCTATGCATGCCCCCTATGCATGCCCCCTATGCATGCCCCCTATGCATGCCCCCTATGCATGCCCCCTATGCATGCCCCCTATGCATGCCCCCTATGCATGCCCCCTATGCATGCCCCCTATGCATGCCCCCTATGCATGCCCCCTATGCATGCCCCCTATGCATGCCCCCTATGCATGCCCCCTATGCATGCCCCCTATGCATGCCCCCTATGCATGCCCCCTCCATGCACACCCACATGTCTCGGACATGCGACGCGCTACGCAACCACTATATCTCACCTGCTTTGTAAGATGTCACCCACCTGCACATTTACATGTCACCTGCCCACCACATGTCACCCACCCATCTCAACTCATCAAGTGCTAACCTCAATACACCCCCATGGATGTTTACCTTGCCCTAGCCTTGTATTACATTTTCCACATCATTGGCGCAGAGCACCCTCCTCCTGACTGTGTTGAGAAACTTGCTGATTGTCTGTTTCTTTTTTTGTTTTTCGATGATGGCGGTTAATTGCTTCCCCGGGGGGCATGCATAGAACCAGTTGATTCAGAGGTTTTGGCACTTGGCGACGCTCATACACGCAGCTCGTACGCACTCGGCCAAAAGTTTTCGACATATCCCACCAACACCCATCTCCACAACAGTGCACCCCAACAGGGGCCATTAGCATGGAATGCACCAGCACACACACGCGCACACACACATACACAATCCTACATTCTTTTGTAGGGATGCAGGGGCTCGGCTGTGGGGAGCGGTAGGGCACACGTGGATGCAATGTGTGTATTGGTGCACCGTGGCAGGGTTACCAGGGCAGGTGCCATGGTTTGTTGGCGGTGATGTGTCCATAATCGGTTGATCATGGCCCATGGGCTGCGTACCTGCAGGGATTCGAACAGTGAACTGATGGTTTGCAGGAGGCGTAGGAAATGTAGGAATGTTGCACCTCGCAGTTTAGGCATGAATGGAACCGAAGCTTTGGCACAATCCTACATTCCTACCACGACTGCGGGGGCGGGGGGGGTGCGAAGGAAGATCCTGACATGCGGTTTAGTGGTGGGCAGTGAACCCTCCACGGGCGGGGGGGGGGGGGGGGCGCTCCCGCCCGTCAGATGGTTGTTCGATTCATACTGTGCCTGTGTCGGGAGGAAATTGGAGTCACGGGAACCAGCCAAACCCGCCAGTGGCTGATGGATTGGTCAGTCATCAACTGACGTCTGTTGGTGGTCAACCGCCGGCAGCCGGCAGCAAGGGTCCCGCTGGGGCATGTCTGTCAGGGGCCCAGAAATGATGAAGTCTAGTTGGGGGGGGGCTCTGCGAATCCAAATGACGCAGACCCCCCCCCCCTCCCCCTCCCTGGCCTGAGAGGACTAACACAGGCTGCCCATGAGGCATTCAATAGCCGTCAGAGCACGGTTACCTCAAGGCCACATTTGGTGCAGACCTGGTTTGCGCTGCGGGGGCAGCAAGGCAAAACCCTTACCTTACGCCCCCCTTGTAATCCCCCCACCCCCCAGGGGGGGGGGGGGGGGGCGTCATTTTGACGTTTCTTCTGGAAACGGTCGGTTGCACTGTGCTCTCCTGTTCTTTCTCTGCACGTGCCCTCTGTCAGGGTTTTGCTTTCCCCTGTCATTCAGACACAAATGTATGCCACAGGCACTCGTGTTTGGTGCCACTCCCGCTGCAAGGGTGGCCCTCTGTTGGCAACTGCCATGGGTCCCTCTGGATTCACAGAAGTAACATCATGTTTCAATGCGATTCACACCACCGGTGTTGTGCATGCACAGCAGCAGGTTTGAACTGCTACGCTCTGGTGGTGCAACACCCCCCCCCCCCGCCGCCCCCGTGGGGGGCAAGCGTCACAACATTGGGGGGGAGATTACAAGGGGGGGGGGTAAGGTATGATTGTGGAACGCTACGGTGGATTGGGCTGAGTGAGCCTGGCATGAGGTCAGGGTCACGCGGGTTATTTCACAACCTGACGTCATGGCCCCCCTGACCTCTGGCCACAGTTGGTTACCAAAGGTCCCGGGTGCAGCCGGCTGACTTGGCCACGGGTGCCAAAGGCGCCCAACGGAGAACCCGGTCCACGGCTGCCTACAGCCACGTCATTGCCACTGTGACACAGCGATGCAGTCGGCTCTGTGAGGGACTGTCAGTGTGCCCGGCGCGCGGGGGGCACGTGCCGGGCAGGCTTTTTAGGCCTGAACACCCCCGACCAGTGCCCTCCCAGGGCCTCTCCCAGTCCTTCTTGCTTTGGGGATGGGGTGTGGTGGACGGGCCGCATCCGCACGGAACTAGTCGTCGCGGAACAATAACTGTGCCATGGCAAAATGTTGTGTCTGGCGTACTGACATGCCAACCTTGCCGGAGGATGGGCAACCTCTGGGCAACCTCCATCTCACACAAATGTGGTTTGATTTGCTCCATTTGCACGTGGGCTTTCACCGATTTGTTGCTCCGTGTTCCCACTGACGAGGATTGCCAGCACCTCTCACGTTGCCTCGTCTTGTCCATGTGTCGTACGTCCTTTGACACATTTGATCAAAGAGACACTGAGGAGCACTCGTGGGTGTAGGAATATGACAATCAATACATCCATCCACTGTCAACAACCGACTAGTAACAATGTGTGAACGAAAGAAAAAACACTCTATTGGCAATCCATCCATGCATGCCGTGCCGTGCTTGTCACCGAGTTCACCTTTGTTGCCCAATTTAGCTGCGGAACACCGCCTTCTGCTTGGCAAATGCCGATGCGTGCCAGACTCCGTCTGGGGCCGAAACAACAAAAAGAAGTAGAAGGCACCTGGTTTCAGACTCAGCCAATCCTCACTACGTGTCAGATCCGCTCCCACGCCATTGTGGGATCATCGTAGCACTGGACAGCTCTGACCCTTGATCCCGAGAGGTTATCCCGAGTACTGTGAAGTGAGCAGGCGACGCCAGCTCATCTTGGGCTGAGCCAAAAAAAAATGTAAAAGGCACCGCAGCCATCCACCCATTCACGTTTTGTATGGCATGTGGTGTACCCGAACGACTGTACAGCCTCCGGGCAGGAGAGACCGCGCGTGGTCACCCCAAAGCCCGGAAAGCGACCTCCTTCCCCTCCCCCGCCTCCCTTGAGCCACCCACCGCATGATCACCCCCGTCCCCTCCCCTCCTCATGCCACAGCCAACGATGCCACCCTCGCCCCGTTCCCAAGCGCATCGCCGCTGATGGCGTAGCCCCCGCCCCCGCCCCCGCGCACCGCCCCCGCCCGCCCGCTCGACCCGTTCCGGACCCGGATGGCCTGAGGCGGCCGGACGGCGACCGGGCCCGCCCCCGCGATGCCGATGCTCGTGCCCCTGACCGCGGCGGCGAAGCAGGACGTGCTGAACAAGATCCGCCACAGCGCCGACCACAGCTCCTCCATGACCATCTCGCCGACCGCGAGCCCCATCGAGCAGCCGCCGCGCCCGGCCACGACAGAGGCGGTCGCCGCGCGGAGCTCCACCCCCACCCCCAGCCGGGGCAAGACCCGCCCGCCGCGGCTCACGAAGCGGCCGCACGCGCTGTCCCCAACGATGGCCCCGATCATCGCCATCAGCGGCATGAAGGGCCTTGCGACGCCCGACGCGACCTCCTCCCCGGACAAGGCCCACACGCCGTCCAAGGCCGCGCTGCCCAGCCCGGCGGTCTCCCTCAAGAGCGACAGCGCCCCGTCGCCGCGCCCGGACGAGGGCCCGAACTACGCGATGACGCGGCGCCGGTCCTCCGTCAACCACAATGACCACGAGGCCAAGAAGCGGCAGCAGGCACAGCAGCTCCTGGAGCGCGTGGCGTCGCACGTCATGACCCCGCAGGGCCAGAGCCGCGTCCGGCAGCGGTTCCTGACCAACAGCACCGACTTCGTGGGGGAGTCGCTCAAGCTAATCCGGGAGGACAGCCAGAGCTTCCACGGTGCCGGCATTGCCCCCACCCCCGAGGGAGGGACTAGAACGGGCTGACAACCGTAGGAGGAGGGGGCAGGGCGTCTTTGGAATGATTGAAAACCAAAGCGGGGGGGGGGGGGGGGGTAACCCCTCCCCAGAACCCCCTCACCCCATCCCCAGACCAAAGTGACCATCGTTGGAGCAAAAAATTACAAGAGGGAAAATCTGGTTGGGCCATTTTTGGTACACACTTTTTGGGGTCCCCAACCCCCTCCCCTCGCCCCCCCCCCCCCCCCTGGACTAATGGCTGAAAGTGTCTATGGCGGGGACATTCAGTCGATCAGTACCGACCATTGATCCCCCCCTGCTCAAAAAAAAAGACGCCCTGGGAGGGGGGTAACCCCCCCCATGGACCCCAGCCCCCCCCCCCCTTGGACCCAGATTTCATAGTGGGAAAAATGAAATTTGCAAAAGGAAATATTGTTTTGGGCCATTTTTGGTGCACAGTCTTTGGGTTCCGGACCACCTCACGTCCCCCCCTCCTCTGGGACTTCGGAACCAATTCGAGTGACTGCTTTTCGGTACAGATACCACAGGGGCGTGCAGGTGGGCGGCGGGCCTACTGGTTTGGGGCGTGCCTTCTCCTGGGGCTCCCCCCGACCAAGAGACATTTGAAAGCCATGAGTGGGTGGTGAACTCAAGGCAACCTTCGGTGCCGGTCGAAGCCGAACCGGGGGACTCCGGCATTGGGTCAGGATCATGCCGTTCATTTCAAAACCTGACGTCATGGCCCCCCTTCCCTCTTCTAATGCATTCCTGCCCCCCCCCCCCCCCAGGGAAGAAACTGGGCAGGGGGAAAGGGACGAACCAAGGAGGGTAACAGGACAGGGCAGACCGCGCTCGCCGAAAACGGTGCAGAGCGCAGAAGGAGAACAAGGAAAGGAAAAACGGGAAAGAATCATTGTGGGTGTTAGAAGCCCCTGTCAGGAAAATGATCCTGCAGATGCACACCCCAGCGCGCTCAAGTCAGTGCTGGAGTTGGCAAACCCCCGCATGGACTCGAAGTGTGCATCGGGATGCACCTGGTCAACGGCACGGGCAAACAGCCCCGTCTCCGGGACGGCCGACCCCCCGGGAGTAGTCAAACAGGACAAGTCATCCGGGGGCTCCGTTGACACAACCAAAACACGTTCGGACCCCACAGAGGGTCAGAATGAGCAGTGGCGAGAGGCCAATAGGCGCCGCCAAAGGCAAACAATCAGATACCGAGGCCTTGTGCCAACCCCCCCCCCACCCCCTCCCCCCACTGCACCGGTTATCCCCCCCAACCGCCCGGTGCTACTTCCCAGCCAAGCAGATCACCCCACCCCCCCCCCCCCAACACACAATGTATGTTGTACGTACGTAATCACCGAACCAGCGCCTGTACCCACTGCTATTTCCAACGTAAGGACCGCACAGAAGCCTGAACTGGGGGGCCGAGTGGCGCCAGCGGATTAGCACCCGGTAAAGAAGTGACCCCTGCCAGGATGCCCACCTGACCCCGTAGAGTCCTGATGCTCGCATCCGCAGCGCAGACGTGCATTAGAACAAAAAAATGGAAGGAGGAGCCCCCCCCCCCCCCGCGGGTCCAAACCCCTCCCCCCTCAGACCCCCCCCCCCCCCTCCCCCTCTTCCAATGCGGGTGGAAGCCTGAATTGGGGTCCTGGAAAATTTTTTAGGTTGACAGTTTCAGGTGCAACTCGAGCGTGAATCAGTGCCTGGTGGTGGCATCTCTCAATGCCGAAGCTTCTTGGGGGCACAACTTTGCGAGGCAGTCAAGAGTGCGAGGGATCTGCAGAGTGCTTTGTGTCATGTTGCCCATTGTTCTCTACAGATGCCGCAGAAACACCAGGAATCAATAGCAACCATCCACAGCCCACCAGCAATTTAGGCCAAAAATTTTTTCGGTGCCGAAACCTCCCCCCCCCCCCCCTCCTCCGCTCCAATGCGTGTCTGCCCCAGCCCTCAGGGAGGAAGAGGCCAGCACAAACATCGGTGGACCTGAAGGCGCAGGAAGCGCGACATGAGGACAGTGGGCGATGAAAGCCGTGGGGAGCAGGCGCGGCCCGAGCTCCATGCGGACACTGCAACCCGACCATTGATGCCCCCCCCCCCCCCCCCCCCTGCACACCCTCTTGGTGCTGTGTGCAGGCAGACAACAGCCGAACGGCAAGACGGGAAGGTGGGTTTGGTTTATGTGAACCCACCCCCTCCCAAAAGGGAAAGACCACCGTTTGTCTGCCGCTGTTTGTCTGCCGTGTTGTGGGGGGAAATCCAAGGGGGACAATATGCGTTGAAGGTGTGTTGTGCAACCCCCCATTCGTAAGGGTCTCTGTTTGCCCACGGACCACGCGTGCGGCATCGCACTTTTTTCCCACAACTTCAGGCGGTCCGAAGTACGCCTCTCCTTGTCCCTGTCCTCTGACACGTATGTCATGCGGCGTATGAAGGCTGTGAAGTTGAGTGCGGCCTTGAATCATCGTTCCACAGAACCATTTTGATCTTGTGCGCCCCCCCCCCCCCCACTCTTCTGAGAAATCGTGCACACTTCCCCGCCAAAATAGTTCTGAATTATTTTAGCCCGCACGTATCCCCCCCCCCCTCCCCCAGTACATGACACTGATCACCGATGATGCTGCACGGGCACCCCCCAGGGCTCTCCGAGTACGTGGCCCACATGGAGTCCAAACTGGAGTGGCTGCTGAAGGAGATTGCGGAGTACGACGAGCGGCAGCAGACGACGCTGGAGCGGCTGCGGCAGACGCAGCACGACTACCAGCAGGTCCTCAAGGACATGGAGATGATGACCGTCCGGTACGAGATGCAGCAGCAGAAGACCAACGCCCGCACGGTGGAGTGGAACAACGAGCGCGAGCAGCTGCTGGAGCGGATTGCCAAACAGGTGCGTGCGGCCGCGGCGATGCGGGGCCATCGGCCCATCGCTGTCGGGCCACGGGTTCACCTCAGGCCTTTCAAATCTTCGGCGCTGTGTCGGGCTCGGTCCCACTTCCAATGCCGGACGCTGCCCCCCCCCCCCCCTGCGCAAGCTTGATCACAGTAACAGTGCAAGCGGGACATAGGTATGTCGCATGCACGCAGTCATTATGCCGAGTAACCACACATCAAACAAACGGGTCCCTTTTCGAAGTTTGATCGTAGATATGTGCCAGCCTATGACGCATGGACGCCTAGTGGTCATCCTGATTGTACACGGACGAACGAACTGATGCAATTTGAATGATGATTGCGCCCGCGCGCAAGCACCGCCGCCGTATTCATGACGAAGCGCTGTGAGAGTTCCCGGAGTGATTTTCCGGAGGGTGACGACTGCCGTCATTTTATGGCAAGCGCCGCCCTTTGCGCGGTCACCGCCGGCCACCCGCTGAAACCGTCATTTTTGGAACCGCCGGTTTGACGGTTCCGATTGGGTTTTCAGTTTGTTTGATGTGGTTTTGTGCAGAGGTGCAGAGGGACCCATTTCCCGTGTGTGTCCTGCAGTCCCGAGTGGACGCGCTGTGGCGCTGCAGAGGACGGGGCACGCTTTTGTAAACGCGCGCCGTGCGTAGTCACTGGCCTTGTGCAGTCGCCTGGAACAACCTCCGGAAAGGCCCAGAGGAGTGGCCAAACCCGGAAGTCCAATTCCTGGGCCTTTGCTGCAACGCCCCTCTACCCCCCCCCGCCCCCGCCGCCGGTGCAACGCACTACCGGCAAGTCACACATTAGTTAGCCAGCACCCATGGCCTTGTGTGACATTCACGTTGCGGGTTGTGGTGAGCACCCCCCAGCCTGGGGTCTTCGTGATGACCGCATGACCCGGGCGCTGATCAGGCCGTCAGGGAGGACGCCATGGGCAGAAGTTGCATTCTGGATCCCCCCCCCCCCCAGGCAGGGGGATGCCCGCGGCAGTGCGGAGGCCTCATATCAGAAGGTTCAAGGGCGAGAGGCCAATGGGCGCCGCCACAGGCTACCAGAGCCAACCACCAAGGCCCTGTGCCAAACCCCCTGCTGCCGGTAGTCAGACGCAGGACGGCCGCACGCGCGCAGCCGCCCCACCACAACCCCCACCTCGGCGCAGGAGAGTGACATGGAGGCCGTGCAGACCCGGCTGCACGCCGCGCGCGTGCGGAACCAGGACCGGCACGCAGAGCTCCGGTCGAAGGACAGCAGCGCCAGCCTCACCAAACAGGCGCTGCCGGAGCAGGAGCGGCTGGAGTACGAGAAGCGGATCGCGGGCCTCCAGCACGACAACAAAGCGCTGCACGACAGTCTGGAGCGGATGATCCTGAAGTGCATGTACGGCGAGTCCGTCGAGCAGGAGCTGGAGCCCAAGCACTTGGACGCGAAGGCGCAGCGCGAGGCGCTCCTGGAGGCTGAGGCGGCGCTGCGGGACCTGCAGGCCAGGCACCAGCAGTACCAGGGCGACGCGGCGCAGCGCATTGACGAGGTCCGCGTGCACTACGAGCAGGAGCTGGAGAAGAAGATGCGGGTCACCAGCAAGGCCTCTCCCTCCCCCACTGCGTTGCCCGACCCCCCCCCCCTCCCACACCACCGCAACTGCCGGACATTGCTGCATATGCAATACCAGGACGTGTACGTGCAGAGCGCTTATTGACCTGCGGGCGGCCCGCACCACCGCCACCACCGCCGCTGTGCATTGTGTGAGGCCTGCTGGCGCCGGCATGTGAGCGCAACGGGTGAACTCAGGTCCAGGACCCCATGGCCCGCCGAATGTGGCGCCCGTTGTGCCTACATATCACTGGAACTAGTCGGCCGCAGTAGTAGCCAACACAGCAACCGCCACCCACCGCCAACCGCCAGCCGCCACCAACTGCCACCGCCGCCAACCGCCACCAACCGCTCACCTGCCATTGTCCTGCACCCCCTTCAGGCCTGGAAGGACAAGGCGGAGGCCCTGAAGCAGTGCCAAGAGGAGAACAAGGCCCTGCTCGTGCGGTACAAGGCCATGGAGGACCTCGTCTCCACGACGCTGTCGCGGCTCGACCGGCTGCAGAACCTGACGCTCGCGTCCCCTCCGCCATGACGGTCCTGGACCGGGTGCGCCAGGCGGACGCCAACGCCCTGGCGGAGGACGGCGCGGAGAGCGCCCCGGACCAGCAGGGGCTGCGGGAGGCGTTCACGAGCATCGGGGGGCAGGAGGGCCTGCTGCGGGACGCCGTGATGGACGTGATCGACTCGACGCCCGGCATCAAAGAGATCCTCGACCCCGGGTTCTACGGGCACTTGCGGGTGCGTCCTGCGCCGCGATGCACCGCGGGACCGTGGCTTAGGGCCCCCTCCCCCAAACCCCGCATCTCCCCCCCCCCACCGCACGCCATCAGCTGCGGTGTCCCACAGGGGCCAACACGCCCCCTGTACAGTTCCTGCATGTCCCTGCCCATCCCCCCCCACGCACGCATCCAAGGCAGCCATGCAGTAGCTTCTCGCTGTGACAGTGCATGCACCGGTAGCGTTTTGTGGGAACAGACACAGAACCAGACATGCCACGAGCGTCTGGCAGGAAAACCGGTTCTCAGTAGGAACTGGCCCCGTATCAAAGGCCACTCAGTAATACCAGCCCCCCGCACCACCGGAACTCAGTAGGAACGTGCTGCGTCCGGCGTGTGGCTGAGTAGGAGGCCGCTCCGTCGGATCATGTCTCAGCCGGGCAGACGCTGGTGGCAGGTCTGCACAGAACCCCATGGAAGATTTTGCTGGTTGTACGGTGTCCATGTTGCACTTGGTCTCACGTCTGCGTGCCGTGGGCGCGCTCTATCATGGGGGGTCTTGATGATATTCCTTTCTTTTTCCCATTTCACTGAGGACGGCCCGAGTTTGTCGGTGGCTGGATCGGCGGACCGACGACGGTTGACACTCGACCGACGGCAGTTGGCGTCGGTTGGCCAATGACCCACCGCAGCCACTCGCAACCGGGCGCTCTGCAGAGGTCACAGCCCCCCAGAGGCCAGTGGATTTCCCTGTTCTTGTTGTGACACGAGGGACGGCCCTGGACTCCAGCCAGGCCCTTGCCCCCCCCCCCCCCCCCGGCGAGCGGTGTAACCCTCGGGTCCCGTCTCGGCTGACGTGGCCAAGGCGGAGCGGGCTCACTGGGGGCTCTGCTCCCTCGGGTGCTCCTGGGGCAGGGAAGTGCTCCGCACACCCCATGACCAAGCCTCGGCGCTGGCCGACAACTCGGCCATTGTCGGCTGGTCAGAAATTTTCCATTTTTCCAGTCGGCCATTTGGGCAGCAAAGTTCATGAAAGGCACCTGAGGGAAAGGTGGCAAGGCTGTGGAAAAATGGGGAAATGGGACGGGGACAAATGGGAAAGTTGTCCCAAATTGTCTCATTTTTCTCCGATTTTCCTCCAATTTCCTCCGAATTTCACACATTTTTTCTACATTTCCCACTCGGTACCTTTGGCACTTTCTCACATTTTCCCCCCATTTCCCCCCATTTCCTGCGGCCACTTGGCTCATTCGGCTCCGGCGAACGCCAACGCCTGCAGGACCTTCCATCCACTGGGACACCCCCACCCTGGCACTCCGTGCGGTGCGACCCATGGCCCTCTGGGCGGTCAAGGAGGAGCGCCTCAGACCGCACTTGGGGGGTTCAGTCGTGGGCTGGAGGAGGCCGCAGGTCGCCCGACTCACCCGGCCGCCGCAGTGCAGGCCCCCCCCCCTGCCCCGCTGCTGGGGCCGGGAGCACTGCCCCCCCCCCCCCCCCCCCGCACACACATACGCCCCCCCACACGCCACCGGGAGGATCGCAGCCCCGATGGAGACGAGCAAAGGTGTGCCACTGTGCCCTGACCCTGTGCCCCGACCCCCCCCCCCCCCAACAGGCCCCCGGCGTGCGCCAAGTACTCACAGCCACGGCGGTATCCCCCACCCACCAGCGCCTTTAGTGCGGTTTAGCAGGGGGGAGGGGAAGTGAGGTCCGCAAGTTTTCGCAATTTTCTGCAATTCTCAATTTTTCGCAATTTTCTGCAATTCTCAATTTTTCGCAATTTTCTGCAATTCTCAGTTTTTCGCAATTTTCTGCAATTCTCAATTTTCCGCAATTTTCCGCAATTCTCCCGCAATTTTTCGCGATTGGATTTGACCCCCCCACCCCTGACCGCAATCCCCCCCCCCCCCCGGCGATGGAAGCACTCCGCCATGAGCATGAACGTGACCTCGTGGAGGTGAAGGGTATTGCCGTATGGATCCTTAATGTTTTGGTCGACGCAACCCGCCACCATGGAGAAACAGAAACGGCGGACCAAAACAGCGGCTTGGTGGACCTTCACTGAAGGAAAGGGAAGGGAAGGGCAGCGAATGGCGATCTGCCAGTGGGCGCCGCCAGCTGCAGACGAGAACACAAGACCATGGCTTCTTGCCAAAACCCCCCCCCCGGCGTTTGGGGACTGTCCGCAGTCTGGGCCGCTGTGAGACCAGACAACCGGAGGCAGGGGGCCAGTCGTGCCGGAGGGGTACGGACGCGCAGGCCGTGGGGCACCGCCTTTGGCGCGTGCCGAGGCCCACCCCACCCCAACCCTCTCTTTGGGTGCAGGAGGAGGTGGGGAAGGACTGGGCGGCGCTCTACGTCGTGCCCGGGACCCCCATCGACGGGAGCCCCCGGAGGGAGTCCTCGCTGACCGCGCGCCTGGGCACGCCCGACAGCCGCGCCGGGCAGGGCCGCGCCCTGTCCCCCGGCCGCGGCTCATCGCCGCAGCGGGTGCGGCCCTACAGCCCCGCGCCCTTCTCCACCGAGTCCTCCCCGCGGTCGGCGCGGCCGCCCATCCGCCCGCACAGCCCAGCGGAGCTCATCACCAGCCGCGGCTCGACCCCCTTGACGGGGGCCGACCGGCCGTCGTCGCCCAAGGCCGCGGTGGTGATTCCGCTGCGCATGCGGCCCTCCTCCGGCTCCAAGACCGTGATCTACACAAAGGAGGTCGCGGAGGCCCTGACCAACAACGGCGGCCAACTGAGCCCCCGGAGCCAAGCGGAGAAGGAGAAGTTCGCCATCGAGGCCGTCCGCGGCGGGCGGAAGGTCGCGCGTGTCGAGCGGCTGCGGCGGGACTGGGGCTGCCAGACGGACAGCGCGGAGCTGCTGCTGCAGCAGCCCACGCACTTCGACTCCATGGACCAGCAGGTGCCCGGGATGTGGGCCGTCGACGGGTGCGAGCGAAGTGGGTTTTGGGGGGGCGGCGGGGGTTGGGGCGCAGGGGACGCACTGGAGTTGGCGGGGGGCTGCTGGGGGGGCGGGGGCCGATGCGAAAGTGGGTGCCAAAGCGGGTCTGGCGCGAGGTCCGGCGGTTACGAAACGGTTGGGGCGCCATTGGGCAGGGATGCGATAGACGGGAAGGGACCTCAGAGGCGGCCCCAGCGGCGCTTAGACAGGCGCTTGGAGGAGGTTGCCAAAGCGGTTGGGGGTGTTACTGTCGGTTACAAATGCCATTGAAGCTGGCGCTGGGCGTCAGGGAGACAGTGGCTGGGCATAGGCTGGGCGCCCTGGAGGGGGTTACCTCCCCCTGCACAAACGGCACACCCCGCCACATTCAGCACAGCCCCAACACACCAACTACTGGGCTCCGTGAACGCGGAAACGACACCATCAAGAGCACCGGCCGCAGCGGCCGACAGAACGCAGCGACCCGACGCAACATGCGAAGGGAAGAACGGGTGACTGTCCAGGGCCCCGTAAAGAAACATTAACCGGACGGAATGTCACACGGGGGGTACCTTCCCCTCTTCCAATGCGTCCCTACCATTGGGGGGCATTTGGGGGGGGTTAGGTGCTGCACATCAATACCCCCCCCCGGCACATCAATGCCCCCCCCCCCCGGCACATCAATGCCCCCCCCCCCCCCGGCACATCAATGCCCCCCCCCCCCCCGGCACATCAATGCCCCCCCCCCCCGGCACATCAATCCCCCCCCCCGGCACATCAATGCCCCCCCCCGGCCCGGCACATCAATGCCCCCCCCCCGGCACATCAATGCCCCCCCCCCCGGCACATCAATGCCCCCCCCCCCCGGCACATCAATGCCCCCCCCCCCCCGGCACATCAATGCCCCCCCCCCCCCCCCCGGCACATCAATGCCCCCCCCCCCGGCACATCAATGCCCCCCCCCGGCACATCAATGCCCCCCCCCCCCCCCCGGCACATCAATCCCCCCCCCCCCCCCCCCGGCACATCAATGCCCCCCCCCCCCCCCCCCGGCACATCAATGCCCCCCCCCGGCACATCAATGCCCCCCCCCGGCACATCAATGCCCCCCCCCCCCCCTGGCACATCAATGCCCCCCCCCCCCCCGGCACATCAATGCCCCCCCCCCCGGCACATCAATCCCCCCCCCCCGGCACATCAATGCCCCCCCCCCCCCCCGGCACATCAATGCCCCCCCCCCCGGCACATCAATGCCCCCCCCCGGCACATCAATGCCCCCCCCCCCCCCCCGGCACATCAATGCCCCCCCCCCCCCCCCGGCACATCAATGCCCCCCCCCCCCCCCCCCCGGCACATCAATGCCCCCCCCCGGCACATCAATGCCCCCCCCCCGGCACATCAATGCCCCCCCCCCCCCCTGGCACATCAATGCCCCCCCCCCCCCCGGCACATCAATGCCCCCCCCCCCGGCACATCAATCCCCCCCCCCGGCACATCAATGCCCCCCCCCCCGGCACATCAATGCCCCCCCCCCCCCCCCGGCACATCAATGCCCCCCCCCCGGCACATCAATGCCCCCCCCCCCGGCACATCAATGCCCCCCCCCCGGCACATCAATGCCCCCCCCCCCGGCACATCAATGCCCCCCCCCCGGCACATCAATGCCCCCCCCCCGGCACATCAATGCCCCCCCCCCGGCACATCAATGCCCCCCCCCCGGCACATCAATGCCCCCCCCCCGGCACATCAATGCCCCCCCCCCCGGCAGGTGCTGCAAATGAAGCTGATCCACGCCTCCAAAGAGGTCAGTACCCTACGCCAGTCCGTCCTGCTGTTGGCCAAGCAGTTGGCCATGTTCCCGGTGCTCGCGGGGCCCCTGACGATGAAGGAGGAGTACGACCTCAAGTGCGCGGAGGTCGAGCACTTGTACAAAGTCATCGACACGGAGAAGGAGGCCGTCAAGGAGCTGCACGACCAAGTCACGCAGCTCAAGGCCAAGTGCGATGCGCTGCAGCTGCAGGTCGCGGGCGCCCCGTGAGGGGCCCGCTGCCGGACCCCGCGATGGACCTCCGGGCGGTGCCGCAGGGGTTAGCGGCCGTCCACGACCTGCCCCGTGCGCGCGCGACCCCCTCCATGTGGGTGCATGTGGTGCCTTCGTCGGCCGTGCGGGACCTGAGCGGACCCCCCCCCCCCTCAGGTTGCTCCCCTCCGCCCGCCCTGTTCGCAGGGATGCGAAGGGGGGCTGTGGTTTGCGTGCCCCGTTGCCCCGCGTTGCCGTTGTCTGCGTTGGGGGAACAGCGCAGGGGGACCAGAGCCAAAGGCGCCTTTGCTGCCGATTTGGGAGGGGCGCTGGCGGGGCCTGGCCCCCGTCAAGTGCCGTCCGATTGTGTGCCTGAATAATGCGCGGGCCACAGGGGGGGCGGCCGGGCCCGGTCCTTGTATGCGACCCCCCCCCCCCCCCCATCTGGATGCACCCGGTCAACGGCACGGGCAACAGCCCCGTCTCCGGGACGGCCGACCCCCGGAGTAGTCAAACAGGACAAGTCATCCGGGGGCTCCGTTGACACAACCAAAACACGTTCGGGCCCACAGAGGGTCAGAATGAGCAGTGGCGAGAGGCCAATAGGCGCCGCCAAAGGCAAACAATCAGATACCGAGGCCTTGTGCCAAACCCCCCCCCACCCCCCTCCCCCCCGGCCGTACCGCCAATACCCCCCCCCCCCCCCGGCCAAGTTTTGACAGATAGCGGGGGTGGGGTGGGTCGCATCAGGACCGATTGTAGCCCCCCTGCCCCTCCCCCGTGGAGCGGGCTACAGGACGGCCCGAGTTGCTTTGCGGTTTGAGTGAAAAAGAATGTCCCGCCTCAAACCGAGAGGGCAGCCCCACCCCCCCTCCCCCCGTGATGAGCCTAATGGCCTGCAGCGATGTACGGGTACCACGTGCCCTTGAGCCCCGGATCCCGGCGTCCAAGACATGGGGGGATCACAGGGTTGGCCTTTGGTCACCCTTCGACCCCCTTTCGATGGATTGCCAGGCAACAGCGTCCCTCTTGGGCTCTTGAGCTCCTGCGATGCGCATTTTCTTTGCCGCCACCGCAATTCCAATGCCGTCCGCCCAAGTCCGTGTGTGGGGCCGGCCCATTACACAACGGCTGAGCACCGGTGGCGGCGGGGGTGATGCGCGTTGCCGGCGGTCGGGATCGTAAGGCACGGGCATGCCCCCCAACACTTTGAAGCCAAATCCGGTGCGCAAGAGCGTACCGCCGCCTCGTGCCGCGCCGTTCTGCCGAGTCGACCCGGGCGGCGGCCCAAGTGATGTACAACACGAGCCCCGAAAAGCGGTTGTGTAGCCCGCCGCCGCTGCAGTCGTGTCGTGGTCGTTGTCCGTTGCTGTTCCTGTCGCTGCTCTAATGGCCTTCTGTTGCTCGTTCTTGCGGCGGCGGCGGCGGTTTGGGGTCCTCTGCTTCTTTCTGACCCCCCCCACCCCCCCGCCCTCTGGCCTTCCTGCTTCGTCCAATCTGCGCCTCATCCGAGCCACACTGCCCGTACGCCCGGTGCAGGGCCCGGTCCGCCGCCCGCTACGCCGCCAAGGACGTCGGGTACGTCGCCGTAGAGACCGTATGTTTTTTTGTAAATGGGACCCGAATTCATTCGGTACCAAATCGATGGTCTGAAAAGCAGTTTTTTTTTTTTTTTGAGGTGCGATGCGACAAGCGGACAGGCGGACCAGTAATTCGAAGCATTTTGTGGGGTACACCGTTTGCCGTTTGCAAAGGGGCCCCCGTCGGATGTACCCCTCCGTCTGGGCCGTGCGCAAGCCACGCTTTGTCCAACCCCCAGCCCCATCCACAGTGCTCTGGTGCGCACGGAGACGGGGAGGCCCGTCCCCGTGCGCCGTTTGTCTGTTCTTGTCCGTTGCCTCCGCAAAGGCACGCGGCCTGTGTGCCTTTGCCCGGCGCTATGCCTCGGAGGCGGGTCAGTGATCCCATCGCCAGCGAGGCCCCTGGTGCCATGACCCGATCCCCCACCCGACGCGCCTCCGCGTCGCTGCCGAAGTGTTGGTGCAGGACCTCCGCTACAGCGTTTCCCCAGTTGTCATCTGAAACTACGCCAGGGCACCCCGTGTTTTTCGTTGGTTTTTTTTTTTGCGCCGTCGGGTGCTCTCCAACCGCCGTCGGTTACCGTCCAACCGCTTGGCTTGACCCTACCGCCGCCCGTCCATGACTGAGTGTATGGGGGGCACTTCCATTTGACTGACCCCCCCCCGTTCCAGCGCCTCCTCGTGCCCTGTGGCATGCCTCACCTCATTCCCTCATCCAGCCCCATCGTCTGCATTGATCTGAACCAAACAAACGGTTGGCGGGCCCATCCGTCATGGCGCCCGGCCTCCTCACGTCCCGCCGCCCGCTCTGCCGCAGCGCAGGCCCGTGCAGTGCCCGGGCACGAGTCCGGGTGCGTCCCAGTGTGCGACCTCCGCAGCACCTTCGCCTCTGGGACTACGGGTTTGAGGGTCGCAACGGTAGTCAGGGCGTCTCCTGAAGGCTGGCAGAGGGCGACGGACCGCCATGCCTCAGGGGGTCGTGCGGTGCTCAGGGGAGCGCTCCCCATTTACAAGTTGGCGTTTGGTTTGTTTTTGGTTTGAGGGATAGTGAGGGGTGGCATTGCGAGGCAGCCATGTGGTGCCTTCGTCAGCCGTGCGGGACCTGAGCGGACGCGTCTACAAGTCACGCGTGACCTCTCCCCTCCGCCCGCCCTGTTCGCAGGCATGCGAAGAGTTGGCCTCTGTGCATGTGGTTTCTCACGTTCAGTCCTGCCTCTTGTTGAGACAGTACCTCGAAGGACCGCACTCGCTCTCTGCCATGACTGTCTAACCGCCGTCGGTTACCCTCCAACTGCCGTCGGTTACCCTGCGGGTGGCCAGGGGTTGCATTGCGAGGCAGCCAAGGATGACGCACGGTGTCTCTGACATATGTCATTGCCCGGAACCCTAGCGCACATTCTCCACACTCTCTAGGGCCTACGGGTCCAAGGCTGGGGGTTAGGGCCCATTCTCCCAAACGGTTGCGTTGGGTGTATAACTCCAATGCCGCGTGTGGGGCATGGGTCCGTCCTTGCAGTCGCCCCCCCTCCCGGTCTCAGCCCATCGTCTCTTCCGGCTGTTGGCGGCCGGGGGCACAGGCTGCAGGGCGTCTCTGACCCGTAACTCGGTCCTGCCCCTCCATAACCCCACGAAGACATGGACAGTGCGAGGCTCATGTCTCCCCCCTCCCCCCGCCCTCCCTTGGTTGGTCCAGTGGTTGGACGGCGGACGAGCAAGCGAGAGCTTGCCGGTTCGATTCCCGGAGCATCCCAAACCCTGGGGGAGCGAATCGCGGCATGGGCAGACCCCATGTGCTGGTAATCGCCAGGGGAGAGAGGTAGCTCCGGGGATAGAGCTTCTTTGTGCCCCATGCCTCAAGCCTTCAGACACCTTGAGACGGTGGGGCCATGGGCCGGGTGCTGACCAAACCAAAACCAAACCCCTTCCCACACACAAACACCACCACCGGAAGTCGGGCACTGAAGTCAGCGCTGGAGTCTGTTCATCCGCCCATGAGGTGCATGCCCTTGTGGCTCCGTCGCCAGGCCCAAGGGCCCCCTGCCCTTGGCCCTGAGCACGCGGACGTGTGAATCCTGCCCCAGCAGCCGCAGGGCGAGGCAGTGCGCTGCAGCGGTGGACAGGGGCCGGGAAGTTCCCTTTCAAAAGAGGAGACTTTGCCTCCCCCAATCCCAACAGACGAGAGAGACCTCAAGCACCCAAAGCAGGTCGCACGGCGGACAAGGCACTGAATACGGGTGGATACGGGTGGTCTGGCTGGGCTCGGGGCCCTGAAACGTCGCAAGGAATAATTTTCCCACGAATGGCGGACGGGGGGGAGTATGCTACGGGGCCCCCTTTGACACAAAGTGCCATCATGCGGGAAGTGAAAGAGCTTTTCGCCCCCCCCCCCCCTACCCCCTCCGCCCCGGTTACAGAACCGATTGCCGTAGGTGCAGGGCAACGATTGAGCGGCCATTTGCTGAATTGTGGCCTTGGCGCTGACCAACCGGCCTTTATCAAACGACCTGCTTGTCCAACAACTACGTGCTCTCCGCACGGTGCTGGTCAGTGGCAGCGTGGAAGCAGCAGTGTGGAATGGGGGCGGCCAAGTTCCACAATCAAAAACGCGGGAACGTCGTGTTTCGGGCACACGCTTCGGCCCAAACCCCAACTGGCGCTATCCAAGGGACACCCGTCGGCATTGCCCCCCCTCCCCCCACCCACCCCATCACCACATTATCCTTCATCAAACTGCACTCGCGATGTCAATGAGGCGATCCATCGACGTAAAGAAAAACAACGCTTTGGCCCCCACGGGCGATCC
Source organism: Eutreptiella sp. 'Long Island Sound 2002' (assembly GCA_964036045.1). NCBI lineage: Eukaryota > Euglenozoa > Euglenophyceae > Eutreptiales > Eutreptiaceae > Eutreptiella > Eutreptiella sp. 'Long Island Sound 2002'. Next base: position 26,085,922 of record OZ038397.1, on the reverse strand, counting down.
AATGCGTTGAATGTCTGCTCCACTTGAGAGTCATGGATCTCCATCTCTTTCAAGAGTTCAGCCTCTCCAACTCCTTCCCGCTCTGGGGACCCCCCGGTAAGGCAGTGGGTGTGAGCCCTCTGTGATGCATCTGCGGGGTGCTCTCTGTGGAGGGTATGTGCTCAGTCCATTTCAAGAGCGCATGAGGGTGCCGTACAGGTGGTCCAAGTGGTGGAGGATGACTTGGCTGGTGGCATGACCGGTTCCTGGCAGGAGTGGATACAATATTGACGTGAATCTTTTTGGTGGTGTTGGTGGGAGTGTTTGGGGGGGAGGGCTGTGTAGGGGGCTGTGATTACAAATTACGAAGTATGCCATTCCACAAGGGCCCTCAGGAACAGGGCAGTCTGACGACTGGTGATGGCGGACATTTTTTGGACGAAAATCTCCCCCATGATAGTCATTGTGAGGGGTCGATGTAGGGTATCAGGGACCCCCTCCCCCGACTTTCTTGGGGGCCTGTTTTTGGTGCGCCGAGTTTTGGTCCTTTGTGATTCGTAATGGGAGGGGCCGGGGGCTTTATGTCCACCCCTGGTCCCTGGGACTGACGTCTGGGACATCTGTTGAAAGGAGGGTGCTGAGGCAGATCTTTCTCCAATTTCCATTTGTGTTAACGTAAATGAGGTTTGGGGGGCCAATGCAGGCCTGTGCCCTGAGAGGTCGTGGGGTGGAAGGTTGCAACCAAATTGGCGAGGGTACTGATTTTCAGATGTGGCTGGTATTGTCCCCAGCCATCCACAAAATGTGGGGTGCAGGGCAACTGCCGCGAGTTTCAATTGGCAGGCAGGCATGGTGCCCCTTCATGGACCAAGTGTCTTACCCCCCCCCCCCCCCTTGAAATCCCCCCCCCCCATGGGGGAAACCGTCACTTGGCCCAAAAAGCATAGGAAATACCAGGCGCCGAAGGCGCCAAAGAAAATTTTTACGACGCGCCGAATCTGCTTTACACTGTGACACTATGGAACAGATTTGTGGTGCGCCCCCCCCCCCCCCCCGGGGGAACGGCGTGACAAAAGGGGGGAGATTTCAAGGGGGGGAGGGCAGGTGCTCACCTTCTCCAAAGTCCTGCACTGACCCCCCTATCCACGGTTCCATTTTGCCCTGTCCACGGACCCGTAGCTTTCCCATGGTCTCACAGTCCCATGTGCATGTCCATAGTTCACTGTCCCAATCCTCAGCCGCTGTCCCAGATCCCGGTCCACGCAGTGCCCCACACTGTGAAATTCCTGTCCACAGTGCCGCGGGAGTTCGCATGTGGGCAACTGAGTGGGCATGTGCCGTGGTGCTGCCACCCAGTGCATCCTGTGTACCATACGACTTGCCCCGCTATCCCCAGCGCCCGTGTCTTTGCTGGATCATACAAGATACCCATTTGGCGTGCAATGCTCTCTGTATGATGTTATGCGTTTTGGCAATCAGTTGGGTCTTTGGACCAAGTATTCACTCGAGTGACTCTGCAAGTGCACATGATTGGGTGATTGGGACCTGATGAGCATTTGGAGGTCGACACATGAGGCCTCCTACGCAAAGCTCAGACCTGGTGGGTTGGGGGAATGCCGACCGCCATACTTGAATGGCGTTAGGGAAGCAGGAGCTAGAGCTCTAGAGCTCTACAGCTCTGTGGCACATGACCTGAGGATCTTAAAGCTTTCTCAAGCACAGGATTAGGGGTGCAAACAGGCAGCAACACGTCCGGCAATTAAAGTCCCACGTGCTGCTTGTGCAGGGGTCAGGCAAGGCCCTTCGGCGGGCCACAACTATCCTCCGCCATGAGCCACTCCCCTCAGTAGAAGGTGCCCAAACCCAACAACCAGGATCTGAGGTTGCTTATTGGAAGTGCTGGGCAAACGGCCATGCGGTAGATCCAGAGCAAAGGAGGAAACAAAACAAGTAAGCAATGCACAGTCATCTTCGGGCTTGTAGAGGGGGGCATGCCGGTGTGAGGGTGTTTTATGGCTATCATTGACATGACCTGTGTTGTTGTTGGTGTGACGTGAGCTTTCATGGGTGTGGCAGAGTGCGGCTATATGTGGCTGAGGGTGGCTCCATGGGGCAGTGTGTTGCTTTGTGTGGCTCTGTGGCCATATGTACCCGGGAGGGTACAATATTTGGGCAAAGCAAGGGGCCTCAGCCGTGCCCCTTGATAGGAAGGACCTGTGGCCGATGCCCTGCAGTGACCCTCCCTGTCCTGTTGGCAGGATTTCCCCCTGCTCTCTTGGTGTGCAGCCATGAATCAACTCACCAGTGCCCACACCCTGTCATTATTATCGTGTGGGAGTGGGTGCTTGGGCCAAAAGGTAGAGGGTCAGATTCACAATTTTGGGCCACGACTTCAATTTTGCACCATGCAACCTCCCACAAAATGCTATGTATGGAAAGCAACCACACCACAAAGCTACACACTGACACACCGTTAGAAATGGGGCTGAGGGGAAATCCAATCGCATGGAGCAATGACAGAGGGGGCGCACCGTGCGCTGTGCGCGCGCTGTGCGAAAAGTCAGCTGTTTTCCACCACCGGTAGCCACGGATCCCAGGGTCCTGAAGTCTGCACCCTACAGCCCCTGCTGGTACACCGGGGATTTTTTTTGTTTTAGTCTGATGCTTGCCACGGGTCCCAGGGCCCTGAATTCTGCACCCCCGATGCTGTTTTGAATGCATCATGCATGCTTCTGTAGGGGGGTGGTTTGCAGGGGTGCTCCCGGGATGAGCAGTGTAATAATTGGCGCTGTGCCTGCGCTGTGCGAAAACGCCCCCCAGAGTGCATGAAATGACAAATGGCATGGGCAATTCTTGCTCAAAGCGACCAAAAATGAGTCTGGTGGCTAGCTGGAATGCCTGTCTCAAAAGGCCATGCGAAGGTAAAAGACGGACAGCAGAGGGAGTCATAATGCAAGTGAAAACATTGCACCCGAAAGGTAGAGTACCCAGTACTGCCCAGCCGGTATGAGAGGAGTGGGTGGGCACAATGGATGGAGAGTGGCAGAAGTTGGTGAACCACACCACAACACATACACATGCAGGTAAAGAATGAGGTGTGACACAATGTGACGCGCTAGGCTACCAGATGGGCAGAGGGGCTCATCTTTCGGGAAGCTGACCAAGACTTAGCACTAGAACGAGTGAGGAGTCCACCAGATTCTCCCACAGGGCCACCATGGAGGAACGGGCCACCACGGAGGAAGCATAACCGTTAGCAGGGGGGGGGGATTGAGGTTGCAATTTTTCGCAATTTCCCGCAATTTTTCGCAATTGGATTGGACCCTCCCTGACCGCAAGCCCCCCCCCCTCCTGCCGATAGCGATAGATAGACAGAATAGGAATGACATGTGAATCACATAAGTCACGGGTGAGCCTTCATAAACAATGCCATTGGGTGGCGCTCCTGAAGTGCAAATGCAAGGTGTAGATCAACCGTGTACTGAACAGAGGGTATCCGCCGGTTCGGTCTGGGACACACACACTGTGTGGGCATGAAACCGGGGATGCGCTTGATGGGGGCAGAAAGGAGGGACGGGGTTGATGGGAAGTCGCAGGAGCGGTTACAGTGGCATTGGGAAAAGCGGGTGTCAGGCAATTTCTGATGGGCGCAACCCGACTGAAGGGCCGCTGCAATGCAGCATGTGACGTTTGTTCCAGGCATTGATTTGCGCGCCAGCACCGCACCCTTTGCGGGGGATCAACGCCTGAGGCAGCCACGGCCGTAGCGGGTGTGCGCAGGCCGACGCCTCCAATGCATGCCTCCCCGTGCTCCCATTGGCTGCTCGGGGCCGCTGTGGCCTGCCTGCTCCTCTTGGGCTGGCCTTTGGTGCCGACCCATGCAGCCCTGTCCTCACTGCTGCTGATCGTGCCGACTGCCCGACCCCTGCCACGCCCGGCAGTAGCCTCAGGCCCTCCGCCCTCTGCAATGCTCGGGGCCGGCAGAGCGCATCCAGCGAGCCCTCGGCAACCCCAGGCTCAGACCCCGATCAGAACTCTGCATTACAGCGCTGGGGCGGGGTCACGTGCGGAGCCCCGCAGCCACCGGATCCTGTCGCCCGCTCCTGATCTCGGGCAAGCTCTGCTCGGGGGCTGCGCGGTGGCCATCGGAGCGCTGACCGCCTGCATGGCTGTGCGTCGTCGGAGCCAGCCGCCGGCGGTTGTGGGTAGTGCCCGGCGGTTACGCCCTGTTACTAGCGGTTGGGGATGGTCGCCAGCGGTGTGGGTTGGGCATCCGCGGCTGCACGTGCTGACCGCCCCCTGGGCGCTCATGGCCGTGGGGCCTGCACCATCGGACGCCGGGGAAGGTGCGGCTGGGGATCCCCTGCAGGACGCTAGGCTGCTGGTCCTGGACACCCTTGTCCCGGGCCAGCGCCTGGAAGTCGAGGCGCATGCGACGCTGCAGGAGCTTCTGGCGGGCCTGGGCGAGACGCCCCTGGTCGTGGTCGGCCGGGAGCGGCTCACGCTCAACCGCCGCGGTGTGGAGGTCGTGGCGGTGACGGGGCCGGACCCCGGGGCCGACCGGCTCCTCCTGGTGACGACCGGGCGGGTGGCCGAAGTTTGCGACGGGGGGGGCGACGAGGGGTCGCGGTGGGCCGGCCGTGCCGGTAGCGTGCGGTGGCTGGGTACCCTTGCGGCCGACGATGCTGTTCTGAGCCCCGACGATGCGGCTGCAGCGGCTGCGCTCCCGTCCGATGACCAGCCGTCGTTGGAGGTAAGTGTCCAGTGCCCAGTCCCCGATGCCCTCTGCCCAAAGCGCAGTGCGCACCGCCATGGTCGATAGTGCCCATAACCCTGTGCTCAGTGACCCTGGGCACTATCGACCGGGAAGCCTACAGGCGTGGCAGTCTCCCACCGCATCACCTGGTTTCAGACTCAGCTAATCCTCACTTCGTGTCAGGTCCGCTAACACGGCCATTGTGGGATCATCGTAGCACTCACCCTTGATCCCGAGGGGGTGTCTTGAGTACCGTATGGTGAGCAGGGCCGCCACCTCACCTTGGTCTGGACCAAAAACAAAATGCCCATGGCCCAGTGCTCAGTGCACCACGTAGTGGGTCTAAATCACTGTCTGCACTGATATCAAGGCTACCACACCATCAGCTACTGCACAGAACTGCTTACGCAGTATTTTCAGCCTCAACAGCTCAAAATTTTGAAAACTCCAAACTCCATGTTCTTCTGATATTGTGACCCCGGGCTATGTTCTCCGTTTAGTGCCGGAGGCCCGGGGGGGCGGCCGGGGCCCGGTCCTTGTATGCGACACCCCCCAGCCCCCCCCCCCCCCCCGAGTACCCCCCTGGGGGGTATGTCGCATCAGGACCGGTTGTAGTCGCCCCCCCCGGGGCCGGAGGTGTTTTGATGTTGTGACCACCCACAATGAGGGCGCACCGTGTGCTGTGCGCGAATTCAGCCATTTTGGGATCCCCAACCAGAAGTCGCAGGGGGAGGGGGGCATGGGCCACCGTGGGTGACTTTCTGTGTGTCCAACTGCCACTCTTTTCCCCCGGGGTATTGATTGTGTGGGTGTATGACACTTGGGGCGGTTTTGGGGCCATTTTGCTGCATGTCCTCTACTTCCACAAATCCCGTGCCAGCGGGCCCTGATACGGCGGTGGGGATTTTGGCAAACCACTTGGAAGGCCTGTGTTACCGCCTCTTTACGTGTTCTTCCCCCCTTTTGACCGGTGAGGGGGGGTGCGGGGGGTGGGTCTGGGGTGGGTGGGGACCCTCTTTGCCTTTCACAAACAGGTCTGTGGGAGTCGTTCACGGGATGCAAGGGGGAGAAGGCACCATCGGTACGGCTGCACTCCAACGTCTGCTGACGTCAAACAGTCGGACAGCAACCGATAGCTGGGCCAGAAACGCTGGCAGTGAACAAACAGACTGCCAACAAGGGTCAGACCTGGCCTCTGGAGGCCTCAGCGCCATGACCCACGCCACCATTTGTAGATCTTGGCTTTTGGACCTTTACAAGCCCATCTTTCGTGTGGTGCTCCCAGACGCGCAGCGGACATTATGGATGCGGGAAGTCGCTTTGGGCGGGGTCGTCCGGCGATCAGTTTCTGACCCAAGAGAGCCAATCTTTCGTGTGGCTCTGGACGTGCTGCTTGTTGTGCTGATAGTGTCGCTGCCACCACACACACGTGACAGACCATGTGCCACCATGCGGGGGTTCCAGCTGTGCGGGAATTGTTGCCTCCTTTCCCATGCATCCCGGTCACCTCTCCCCACCATTCCAACAAACCTGGACACGAAAGGCGCCTAGGGTCGCCTTTTGGGGGGGCACCTGATGCGGTGCGCGTGCGGCATCTGCACGCATAAACACCCCACCTTCCCACAAACACTGCACAATCAAGAGCGTAATCCTATCAAGTACTCTGCCACTTGTGCCACCAATTCATCCCAACACCTCCATGGCACCGGAGGGCTCAACGAATGCACTCAGAAGTGGCTGCAGGCTAAAAGACGGGTGCTTGGTCATGCCCTTGGGGCCATTTTGGGAGGCGGTAAACATCGGCCTGGTCCTGGTGTGTTCGCTGCAAGAGTAGCGTGCGGCGCAAATACTCCCCCTTTTGCGCTTGACGAGCAAATCTTTCTTGTGGTCCTGCTGCATGTGCTGCCTGCTGTGCCGACAGTGTCTCCAACACCACCCCACAGGCCATGTGGGGGTGCACCGCATGAAGCGCAATAGGTTTTGACACCCCCCCCCCCCCGCCTCCCCCCCGGCGTAGCGGCCTTTTGTTGCAACAACCTCCGTCTGCGAAACTCCAGAGTGGATGCGCCCCTCCACAATGCTCAGGGTGGCAGGGCACATCCCTTGGCTTTCGCAGGCCCGGGTCTGGACGCAACATCACAGCGCTGGGACGGGGGCACTCCAAATGCTGAAGAGGGACGCTGGCCATGTGCTGAAAAAAGGGCGTTGCTCTCGGCTGAGCACGACTACTGGAGTGCGTTGGGGATGTCTGCAGGATGTACAGTCGTTGTGGGCAGAGCCTGCGGACGGCTGGCCTTACAGAAGACAGGCCGTTCTGCAGTGGTCGGACGTTTCCTTCCACTCCACCCCATAAGAACTTCGTTGCCAAGCCTCAGGCCCAGGCACTGCATCTGATCAGCGGCTCGCAGCAAAGCCGCATGTCCAGTGGGATCGCCCAACGCCCAATGCCCGCGGCCTCAACACCGATCCCCCGTGCCGATCGCCCTCCGCCCGCAGGCCCCATCGCCCCCCCCCCCGCCCTCTGCCTCTCAGGTGCTCCAGGAGCTGGTGACCCAGTGGCTTGAGCTGGTGCGCCGCACGCACCGCGAGCGCGAGCCGGGGCAGTTGGACCAGCTGCTGGCGGATCTCGGCCCGGCCCCCGCGGGGCCCAACGCGTACGCCGCGTGGGTCGCCGCGCTCATCAACCCGCTGCCCGCGCTGGGCGTCGCCCTGGAGGTCCGGCCGGCGGTCCTGACGGCGCGGACCACGGCCCGCCGCCTGCGGATGGCGGAGTTTGGGCTCCGGGACTCCATCGCGCGCCTCCAGCGCCCGGGGCCATGCTTCTAATCGCAGGCCCCGGAGGACTGCCCCCCCCACGGCAGATGCACGCAACATACTGCCCTGCGGGACAGAGCACCCCGAGGTCCAGGGCCGTCCTTATGAGCTCTTTTTTTTTTATGTTAAGGACAGCCCCTTGGGACCACCAGCCCCCAACCGCCGCCCACCGCCCACCGGCACCAACATCCAACCACCAACCGCTAACCGCCACGAACCACCACCAACCGCCAACCGCCAACCGCCGCCAACCGCCGACCGTTGTTCAACGATGCTTCTGTGGTTGTGTGTCTTGTCCACGTGCTGACCATGAAGCAGAGGGCATACCTGTGAAGGTTCGTTTCTGTTGGTGTCACGAATAAGATAAGGGGATAAGGAGGGGGCATGGTTGACCCCCGTCTTCGTGAATCGTTGCTGCAGTGCAAAAGCGCTGCCGCTCTCCGCACGATTGCCGTGGCATGGGGCATGCGGCCCAGCACCCGTCAGCGAGTGAAGTGGCCTCTGCAGTACCGTGTTCTGCAAACGTTCCCGGGACCCCTAACACAACTGCGTGCAGCCCCTGGGGAGGGGACTTAACCCATGCCTGACGGAGGCACTGGCCGATTCGCTTGGCCGGACGCACAAAAACGCTGGGTTTGCGGTGCATTGCGGCTGGTATTCGTGATCGAGGGTGACGCGCACTCCGGTCCGTCTTCGCTTTCAAGTTCGATTCCACGGCTTCGATGGGGGCCTCTGGTGCGTGTTGTCCGGCACGGGTCTTGGGCTGGCGCACCGGATGTGCCGGCGCGTTGGGGCTCACTGCGGTCTGCGGTTGTCGGGGACGGGGGAGCATCTCGAGGGGACGCGCATTCCTCCCAAAATGCAGCAGAGGACCGACAGCCGTGCCCTGAGGACCCCCCAGATCCCCAGACGGATCACAAGTCAGGCCTACTACGCCACCTCGCCGCCCTCCCCGACAGACAGCGGCCGGCACACACCGAAGGGGCCACTCACAAAGAAACCCTCACCCCCGGTGCCCGACCAGCGTCAAACGCACTCTCCCCCGCACATGTGGAGATGGCCTCAAAGGGCCACAATTGGACAGACCCTTCAGCCCCTTCAGCCCCTCGAGGACCCCCCCTTCAGAGAGCTGTACTCCCACCGCCAACCCGCATCACACAAGTGCACAGTGTCCCATCCATTTTGCACCCCAAAGGCATTCCATGTTGTCCAGCTCAAACACGGAGAATTCCTGCGCACGAATCGACAGGACATCCACGGATAGCCCATCCAGCCCCCGCTCTCCCCCCCCCTCCCCCCCCCAATTAGACGGCCAACTTCTGCCAACTTCGCCGATTTGTTCTGCCGATTCGTTGGGTTTCCGGATTTTCCCGATTCGTTTTGCCGATTTGTTGGGGTTTCTCGGATTCTGGGACACCTGATGAGAAGGAGTACACTCTCTGCTACGGGTCCGCCCGCGAGGCCATCTCTGAGGATGGCTGCTGCATCCTGCCGCCTGCATCCTGCGGACTGCAAGTCCCCAACAAACGATGATCGTGTGACTGATGGGGAGCGATCATTCCGCTCGTTGGTGCTGGCCGAGATCAAGCCTGTGAGGCACGAGCGTTTTGGGATTGCGATTCGCTTGGATGAGGGTGCATACGATGACCCTCAGAGGAATGGCACATCCGTCTCACCTTTGTCTACCGGCGGCACTTGACGTGGCACACGTGTGTGTGTGTGTGCGCGCGCGCCACCCACAACGGGTAACTGGGAGCACCCCGGTTGTAGTGGAATGCGGTGGCGGGTAGCGGTTCTTGGCATGCGGCACCCCCGGTTGCCTGCGGCCACCGGGTGCATGCGGTCTGGGGCAGAGTCCGGCCCCAAAACGAAGATCTGTCTTAACGCCTCAGCAAGGATGGTATAAAGTTTGCGTATGGTATGGCAGTGCATTTGGCCGTCTGGCCAAACTAAGGGGCTGTCCAAGCCCCCCCCCCCCCGCCGCCCCCCAATCTCTGGTTCCTCTGGCGCAACTTGTGGGGAATGGGATGCCGGTGCCGGCTCCAACGGACATACATGCTAATCTCTGTGGCCAGCACCAAGCCGAACATGGCACTGTGCAACACCACCGTCACAACCATGTGACCACAGGGAGTATGCCCCGCCGCCCAAGGGACCACAGGGTCCACCACTCTCTATCTATGCTCTGTTATGTACGTGCAATGAGGTAGGGCACAGCAATGCACAACGGGGTTGTTCAGCAGCTAGTTTGGGGGGCCGTTTGAAAGGGGGTCAATTGGGAGGTTTTCTTGGACAGTAGGTCTCAGAAGTAGTGTGCTTGCAGTGCTTGCTCAATGCAAGGATGGGGTGAGGTGAGATTGCCGTGGCAGTCTCCAGCCTCCAATGAAACCATACCCTTGATCCCTCGCTGTGTCCAATCGAGCTCACAGGGTCGCAGACACCCTAGTGCCCAGGACGGTCCAGTCCTACTCAAAACGTGCCCAGGGGCAAGTGAGCGAAGAGGGTGCAGAGAACGTGGAGAGAGAAGGGAGAGGACTGATGGAGGATGATGGGAAGAGATGGTGGAGGCTGGTATCAGCAAGGCATACATGCACAGGAGAGGAGCTGCAGAAGAGGGAGGGAGAGGGAAAGAGGCAGGAGAGAGCAAGGCGTGAGGAAAGAGTGTGGTGAGACAAGAGTAGAAAGGCCTGGCGATGGACAGAGCAGGAATGACAGGGGCTGCGAAGACCAGATAGAATACCGGAGAAGAGGGAGGACGCGAGAAGGAGAGAAGGGGAAAGAGAATGCTGATCACTGTGTGGTGTTCTTGGGACTCCCATGAAATCGAGATCGGTGGACTCATTGGCAATGACAAATACGGGCTGGTGTCTAAAGTGTGCTTTCTTGCAGCGCACGAGGTGATTGTGTATTCGACTGGAGTTGAGGTACCCCGCAAGACAGCATATTGGAAATGCCATTCATGTAGCGGGCACACAGTGCAAAATTGATTACCCGAGGTAGTGGGCACGGACACCGACATTGCAGGGGAGGTCTTCAAGGAAAAGATGGTCGGTAAAGGGAAGAATCAACAGAGGGAGTGGTTGGTGAAATACAAGGGGTGTGCAAGGCTGGAATGGCAGCTGGCTAGCTCATTCATGCATGGCAATGCTGTTGCCAATGGGATTTCTGATCTGGTGAGATTCTCCAAATTTGCATGTCGTGTGCACACAGTACGACAGCATTCCCGACGATGCAGAGGAGAAAGAAGGGGGTATAGTGTGAGAGAGGCAGGACCCTGAAGACAGACAGCCGATGAAGGGCGGGAAAGAGAGGGCAAGAGGCACAGACAGGAGAGGCAGAGTGGGTGAGTGATCAGTTGAGTCGACCTGCCGGGGTCCTCCTGATAGGGCTGAGCAGACCCTGGGGGTGAGTGCCAGATTTCGCTCGAGCCCACCGGCGGGGGGTGATTGCCGCGACCGCCACTGGGGGGCCTGCAGCACGGGTGCCACACCACCGGTCTGGGGGCTGAGCGAAGGCTAATGCTGTATGGATCCTGAATGTCTTGACCACCACAACCCGGAGAAACAGAAAATGTGGGGTCAAAACAGCGGCTTGGCGGACCTTCAGGAGAAGATCGACACTGCATTATGCGGTGAAGAATAAAGGGGTGACTGTCCAGGGCCCCGTAAAGACACCACAGATGGACTATATGTCACACAGGAGGTTACAATTGTAAACTCAGAATCGGTTGAGTACCAGGTCCGGTGCATACAGCCTGACGGGGGTCTTTGATGTGCCGCTGCGTATCCACTGTCTTGCAACTGTTGGTGACCCGCCCACTGGCATCTTCGCGTCTCATCTCTTGCGCCAGAAAGGTACCGATGGTCTTGTAGGCCACTGGCAAGCCCATTTTCTTTCTGCGCTGTGTGCTACACTTGACTGGGGGGTCAGTGGGAGGGCGGGCAGGGTGTCGTAGACAAGGGCATGGAACGGACAATTTTTCATGAGATGACTCGATGCCTCCATCATGAGATGGGTGCATGGAGTAGCCCATGGAGTTGTTCTCCTCGTGCTTTTCCTGGGCCGTGGTGTAAGACACGTGTGGGCACGGAACCAAATAACAATTGGCAATGACAAATATGGGCTGGTGTCTAAAGTGTGCCTTCTTGCAGCGCACGAGGTGATTGTGTATTCGACTGGAGTTGAGGTACCCCGCAAGACAGCATATTGGAAATGCCATTCATGTAGCGGGCACACAGTGCAAAATTGATTACCCGAGGTAGTGGGCACGGACACCGACATTGCAGGGGAGGTCTTCAAGGAAAAGATGGTCGGTAAAGGGAAGAATCAACAGAGGGAGTGGTTGGTGAAATACAAGGGGTGTGCAAGGCTGGAATGGCAGCTGGCTAGCTCATTCATGCATGGCAATGCTGTTGCCAATGGGATTTCTGATCTGGTGAGATTCTCCAAATTTGCATGTCGTGTGCACACAGTACGACAGCATTCCCGACGATGCAGAGGAGAAAGAAGGGGGTATAGTGTGAGAGAGGCAGGACCCTGAAGACAGACAGCCGATGAAGGGCGGGAAAGAGAGGGCAAGAGGCACAGACAGGAGAGGCAGAGTGGGTGAGTGATCAGTTGAGTCGACCTGCCGGGGTCCTCCTGATAGGGCTGAGCAGACCCTGGGGGTGAGTGCCAGATTTCACTCGAGCCCACCGGCGGGGGGTGATTGCCGCGACCGCCACTGGGGGGCCTGCAGCACGGGTGCCACACCACCGGTCTGGGGGCTGAACGAAGGCTAATGCCGTATGGATCCTGAATGTCTTGACCACCACAACCCGGAGAAACAGAAAATGTGGGGTCAAAACAGCGGCTTGGCGGACCTTCAGGAGAAGATCGACACTGCATTATGCGGTGAAGAATAAAGGGGTGACTGTCCAGGGCCCCGTAAAGACACCACAGATGGACTATATGTCACACAGGAGGTTACAATTGTAAACTCAGAATCGGTTGAGTACCAGGTCCGGTGCATACAGCCTGACGGGGGTCTTTGATGTGCCGCTGCGTATCCACTGTCTTGCAACTGTTGGTGACCCGCCCACTGGCATCTTCGCGTCTCATCTCTTGCGCCAGAAAGGTACCGATGGTCTTGTAGGCCACTGGCAAGCCCATTTTCTTTCTGCGCTGTGTGCTACACTTGACTGGGGGGTCAGTGGGAGGGCGGGCAGGGTGTCGTAGACAAGGGCATGGAACGGACAATTTTTCATGAGATGACTCGATGCCTCCATCATGAGATGGGTGCATGGAGTAGCCCGTGGAGTTGTTCTCCTCGTGCTTTTCCTGGGCCGTGGTGTAAGACACGCGTGGGCACGGAACCAAATAACAATTGGCAATGACAAATACGGGCTGGTGTCTAAAGTGTGCCTTCTTGCAGCGCACGAGGTGATTGTGTATTCGACTGGAGTTGAGGTACCCCGCAAGACAGCATATTGGAAATGCCATTCATGTAGCGGGCACACAGTGCAAAATTGATTACCCGAGGTAGTGGGCACGGACACCGACATTGCAGGGGAGGTCTTCAAGGAAAAGATGGTCGGTAAAGGGAAGAATCAACAGAGGGAGTGGTTGGTGAAATACAAGGGGTGTGCAAGGCTGGAATGGCAGCTGGCTAGCTCATTCATGCATGGCAATGCTGTTGCCAATGGGATTTCTGATCTGGTGAGATTCTCCAAATTTGCATGTCGTGTGCACACAGTACGACAGCATTCCCGACGATGCAGAGGAGAAAGAAGGGGGTATAGTGTGAGAGAGGCAGGACCCTGAAGACAGACAGCCGATGAAGGGCGGGAAAGAGAGGGCAAGAGGCACAGACAGGAGAGGCAGAGTGGGTGAGTGATCAGTTGAGTCGACCTGCCGGGGTCCTCCTGATAGGGCTGAGCAGACCCTGGGGGTGAGTGCCAGATTTCGCTCGAGCCCACCGGCGGGGGGTGATTGCCGCGACCGCCACTGGGGGGCCTGCAGCACGGGTGCCACACCACCGGTCTGGGGGCTGAGCGAAGGCTAATGCCGTATGGATCCTGAATGTCTTGACCACCACAACCCGGAGAAACAGAAAATGTGGGGTCAAAACAGCGGCTTGGCGGACCTTCAGGAGAAGATCGACACTGCATTATGCGGTGAAGAATAAAGGGGTGACTGTCCAGGGCCCCGTAAAGACACCACAGATGGACTATATGTCACACAGGAGGTTACAATTGTAAACTCAGAATCGGTTGAGTACCAGGTCCGGTGCATACAGCCTGACGGGGGTCTTTGATGTGCCGCTGCGTATCCACTGTCTTGCAACTGTTGGTGACCCGCCCACTGGCATCTTCGCGTCTGATCTCTTGCGCCAGAAAGGTACCGATGGTCTTGTAGGCCACTGGCAAGCCCATTTTCTTTCTGCGCTGTGTGCTACACTTGACTGGGGGGTCAGTGGGAGGGCGGGCAGGGTGTCGTAGACAAGGGCATGGAACGGACAATTTTTCATGAGATGACTCGATGCCTCCATCATGAGATGGGTGCATGGAGTAGCCCATGGAGTTGTTCTCCTCGTGCTTTTCCTGGGCCGTGGTGTAAGACACGCGTGGGCACGGAACCAAATAACAATTGGCAATGACAAATACGGGCTGGTGTCTAAAGTGTGCCTTCTTGCAGCGCACGAGGTGATTGTGTATTCGACTGGAGTTGAGGTACCCCGCAAGACAGCATATTGGAAATGCCATTCATGTAGCGGGCACACAGTGCAAAATTGATTACCCGAGGTAGTGGGCACGGACACCGAGATTGCAGGGGAGGTCTTCAAGGAAAAGATGGTCGGTAAAGGGACGAATCAACAGAGGGAGTGGTTGGTGAAATACAAGGGGTGTGCAAGGCTGGAATGGCAGCTGGCTAGCTCATTCATGCATGGCAATGCTGTTGCCAATGGGATTTCCGATCTGGTGAGATTCTCCAAATTTGCATGTCGTGTGCACACAGTACGACAGCATTCCCGACGATGCAGAGGAGAAAGAAGGGGGTATAGTGTGAGAGAGGCAGGACCCTGAAGACAGACAGCCGATGAAGGGCGGGAAAGAGAGGGCAAGAGGCACAGACAGGAGAGGCAGAGTGGGTGAGTGATCAGTTGAGTCGACCTGCCGGGGTCCTCCTGATAGGGCTGAGCAGACCCTGGGGGTGAGTGCCAGATTTCGCTCGAGCCCACCGGCGGGGGGTGATTGCCGCGACCGCCACTGGGGGGCCTGCAGCACGGGTGCCACACCACCGGTCTGGGGGCTGAGCGAAGGCTAATGCCGTATGGATCCTGAATGTCTTGACCACCACAACCCGGAGAAACAGAAAATGTGGGGTCAAAACAGCGGCTTGGCGGACCTTCAGGAGAAGATCGACACTGCATTATGCGGTGAAGAATAAAGGGGTGACTGTCCAGGGCCCCGTAAAGACACCACAGATGGACTATATGTCACACAGGAGGTTACAATTGTAAACTCAGAATCGGTTGAGTACCAGGTCCGGTGCATACAGCCTGACGGGGGTCTTTGATGTGCCGCTGCGTATCCACTGTCTTGCAACTGTTGGTGACCCGCCCACTGGCATCTTCGCGTCTCATCTCTTGCGCCAGAAAGGTACCGATGGTCTTGTAGGCCACTGGCAAGCCCATTTTCTTTCTGCGCTGTGTGCTACACTTGACTGGGGGGTCAGTGGGAGGGCGGGCAGGGTGTCGTAGACAAGGGCATGGAACGGACAATTTTTCATGAGATGACTCGATGCCTCCATCATGAGATGGGTGCATGGAGTAGCCCATGGAGTTGTTCTCCTCGTGCTTTTCCTGGGCCGTGGTGTAAGACACGCGTGGGCACGGAACCAAATAACAATTGGCAATGACAAATACGGGCTGGTGTCTAAAGTGTGCCTTCTTGCAGCGCACGAGGTGATTGTGTATTCGACTGGAGTTGAGGTACCCCGCAAGACAGCATATTGGAAATGCCATTCATGTAGCGGGCACACAGTGCAAAATTGATTACCCGAGGTAGTGGGCACGGACACCGACATTGCAGGGGAGGTCTTCAAGGAAAAGATGGTCGGTAAAGGGAAGAATCAACAGAGGGAGTGGTTGGTGAAATACAAGGGGTGTGCTAGGCTGGAATGGCAGCTGGCTAGCTCATTCATGCATGGCAATGCTGTTGCCAATGGGATTTCCGATCTGGTGAGATTCTCCAAATTTGCATGTCGTGTGCACACAGTACGACAGCATTCCCGACGATGCAGAGGAGAAAGAAGGGGGTATAGTGTGAGAGAGGCAGGACCCTGAAGACAGACAGCCGATGAAGGGCGGGAAAGAGAGGGCAAGAGGCACAGACAGGAGAGGCAGAGTGGGTGAGTGATCAGTTGAGTCGACCTGCCGGGGTCCTCCTGATAGGGCTGAGCAGACCCTGGGGGTGAGTGCCAGATTTCGCTCGAGCCCACCGGCGGGGGGTGATTGCCGCGACCGCCACTGGGGGGCCTGCAGCACGGGTGCCACACCACCGGTCTGGGGGCTGAGCGAAGGCTAATGCCGTATGGATCCTGAATGTCTTGACCACCACAACCCGGAGAAACAGAAAATGTGGGGTCAAAACAGCGGCTTGGCGGACCTTCAGGAGAAGATCGACACTGCATTATGCGGTGAAGAATAAAGGGGTGACTGTCCAGGGCCCCGTAAAGACACCACAGATGGACTATATGTCACACAGGAGGTTACAATTGTAAACTCAGAATCGGTTGAGTACCAGGTCCGGTGCATACAGCCTGACGGGGGTCTTTGATGTGCCGCTGCGTATCCACTGTCTTGCAACTGTTGGTGACCCGCCCACTGGCATCTTCGCGTCTGATCTCTTGCGCCAGAAAGGTACCGATGGTCTTGTAGGCCACTGGCAAGCCCATTTTCTTTCTGCGCTGTGTGCTACACTTGACTGGGGGGTCAGTGGGAGGGCGGGCAGGGTGTCGTAGACAAGGGCATGGAACGGACAATTTTTCATGAGATGACTCGATGCCTCCATCATGAGATGGGTGCATGGAGTAGCCCATGGAGTTGTTCTCCTCGTGCTTTTCCTGGGCCGTGGTGTAAGACACGCGTGGGCACGGAACCAAATAACAATTGGCAATGACAAATACGGGCTGGTGTCTAAAGTGTGCCTTCTTGCAGCGCACGAGGTGATTGTGTATTCGACTGGAGTTGAGGTACCCCGCAAGACAGCATATTGGAAATGCCATTCATGTAGCGGGCACACAGTGCAAAATTGATTACCCGAGGTAGTGGGCACGGACACCGAGATTGCAGGGGAGGTCTTCAAGGAAAAGATGGTCGGTAAAGGGAAGAATCAACAGAGGGAGTGGTTGGTGAAATACAAGGGGTGTGCAAGGCTGGAATGGCAGCTGGCTAGCTCATTCATGCATGGCAATGCTGTTGCCAATGGGATTTCTGATCTGGTGAGATTCTCCAAATTTGCATGTCGTGTGCACACAGTACGACAGCATTCCCGACGATGCAGAGGAGAAAGAAGGGGGTATAGTGTGAGAGAGGCAGGACCCTGAAGACAGACAGCCGATGAAGGGCGGGAAAGAGAGGGCAAGAGGCACAGACAGGAGAGGCAGAGTGGGTGAGTGATCAGTTGAGTCGACCTGCCGGGGTCCTCCTGATAGGGCTGAGCAGACCCTGGGGGTGAGTGCCAGATTTCGCTCGAGCCCACCGGCGGGGGGTGATTGCCGCGACCGCCACTGGGGGGCCTGCAGCACGGGTGCCACACCACCGGTCTGGGGGCTGAGCGAAGGCTAATGCCGTATGGATCCTGAATGTCTTGACCACCACAACCCGGAGAAACAGAAAATGTGGGGTCAAAACAGCGGCTTGGCGGACCTTCAGGAGAAGATCGACACTGCATTATGCGGTGAAGAATAAAGGGGTGACTGTCCAGGGCCCCGTAAAGACACCACAGATGGACTATATGTCACACAGGAGGTTACAATTGTAAACTCAGAATCGGTTGAGTACCAGGTCCGGTGCATACAGCCTGACGGGGGTCTTTGATGTGCCGCTGCGTATCCACTGTCTTGCAACTGTTGGTGACCCGCCCACTGGCATCTTCGCGTCTCATCTCTTGCGCCAGAAAGGTACCGATGGTCTTGTAGGCCACTGGCAAGCCCATTTTCTTTCTGCGCTGTGTGCTACACTTGACTGGGGGGTCAGTGGGAGGGCGGGCAGGGTGTCGTAGACAAGGGCATGGAACGGACAATTTTTCATGAGATGACTCGATGCCTCCATCATGAGATGGGTGCATGGAGTAGCCCATGGAGTTGTTCTCCTCGTGCTTTTCCTGGGCCGTGGTGTAAGACACGCGTGGGCACGGAACCAAATAACAATTGGCAATGACAAATACGGGCTGGTGTCTAAAGTGTGCCTTCTTGCAGCGCACGAGGTGATTGTGTATTCGACTGGAGTTGAGGTACCCCGCAAGACAGCATATTGGAAATGCCATTCATGTAGCGGGCACACAGTGCAAAATTGATTACCCGAGGTAGTGGGCACGGACACCGACATTGCAGGGGAGGTCTTCAAGGAAAAGATGGTCGGTAAAGGGAAGAATCAACAGAGGGAGTGGTTGGTGAAATACAAGGGGTGTGCTAGGCTGGAATGGCAGCTGGCTAGCTCATTCATGCATGGCAATGCTGTTGCCAATGGGATTTCCGATCTGGTGAGATTCTCCAAATTTGCATGTCGTGTGCACACAGTACGACAGCATTCCCGACGATGCAGAGGAGAAAGAAGGGGGTATAGTGTGAGAGAGGCAGGACCCTGAAGACAGACAGCCGATGAAGGGCGGGAAAGAGAGGGCAAGAGGCACAGACAGGAGAGGCAGAGTGGGTGAGTGATCAGTTGAGTCGACCTGCCGGGGTCCTCCTGATAGGGCTGAGCAGACCCTGGGGGTGAGTGCCAGATTTCGCTCGAGCCCACCGGCGGGGGGTGATTGCCGCGACCGCCACTGGGGGGCCTGCAGCACGGGTGCCACACCACCGGTCTGGGGGCTGAGCGAAGGCTAATGCCGTATGGATCCTGAATGTCTTGACCACCACAACCCGGAGAAACAGAAAATGTGGGGTCAAAACAGCGGCTTGGCGGACCTTCAGGAGAAGATCGACACTGCATTATGCGGTGAAGAATAAAGGGGTGACTGTCCAGGGCCCCGTAAAGACACCACAGATGGACTATATGTCACACAGGAGGTTACAATTGTAAACTCAGAATCGGTTGAGTACCAGGTCCGGTGCATACAGCCTGACGGGGGTCTTTGATGTGCCGCTGCGTATCCACTGTCTTGCAACTGTTGGTGACCCGCCCACTGGCATCTTCGCGTCTGATCTCTTGCGCCAGAAAGGTACCGATGGTCTTGTAGGCCACTGGCAAGCCCATTTTCTTTCTGCGCTGTGTGCTACACTTGACTGGGGGGTCAGTGGGAGGGCGGGCAGGGTGTCGTAGACAAGGGCATGGAACGGACAATTTTTCATGAGATGACTCGATGCCTCCATCATGAGATGGGTGCATGGAGTAGCCCATGGAGTTGTTCTCCTCGTGCTTTTCCTGGGCCGTGGTGTAAGACACGCGTGGGCACGGAACCAAATAACAATTGGCAATGACAAATACGGGCTGGTGTCTAAAGTGTGCCTTCTTGCAGCGCACGAGGTGATTGTGTATTCGACTGGAGTTGAGGTACCCCGCAAGACAGCATATTGGAAATGCCATTCATGTAGCGGGCACACAGTGCAAAATTGATTACCCGAGGTAGTGGGCACGGACACCGACATTGCAGGGGAGGTCTTCAAGGAAAAGATGGTCGGTAAAGGGAAGAATCAACAGAGGGAGTGGTTGGTGAAATACAAGGGGTGTGCAAGGCTGGAATGGCAGCTGGCTAGCTCATTCATGCATGGCAATGCTGTTGCCAATGGGATTTCTGATCTGGTGAGATTCTCCAAATTTGCATGTCGTGTGCACACAGTACGACAGCATTCCCGACGATGCAGAGGAGAAAGAAGGGGGTATAGTGTGAGAGAGGCAGGACCCTGAAGACAGACAGCCGATGAAGGGCGGGAAAGAGAGGGCAAGAGGCACAGGCAGGAGAGGCAGAGTGGGTGAGTGATCAGTTGAGTCGACCTGCCGGGGTCCTCCTGATAGGGCTGAGCAGACCCTGGGGGTGAGTGCCAGATTTCGCTTGAGCCCACCGGCGGGGGGTGATTGCCGCGACCGCCACTGGGGGGCCTGCAGCACGGGTGCCACACCACCGGTCTGGGGGCTGAGCGAAGGCTAATGCCGTATGGATCCTGAATGTCTTGACCACCACAACCCGGAGAAACAGAAAATGTGGGGTCAAAACAGCGGCTTGGCGGACCTTCAGGAGAAGATCGACACTGCATCATGCGGTGAAGAATAAAGGGGTGACTGTCCAGGGCCCCGTAAAGACACCACAGATGGACTATATGTCACACAGGAGGTTACAATTGTAAACTCAGAATCGGTTGAGTACCAGGTCCGGTGCATACAGCCTGACGGGGGTCTTTGATGTGCCGCTGCGTATCCACTGTCTTGCAACTGTTGGTGACCCGCCCACTGGCATCTTCGCGTCTGATCTCTTGCGCCAGAAAGGTACCGATGGTCTTGTAGGCCACTGGCAAGCCCATTTTCTTTCTGCGCTGTGTGCTACACTTGACTGGGGGGTCAGTGGGAGGGCGGGCAGGGTGTCGTAGACAAGGGCATGGAACGGACAATTTTTCATGAGATGACTCGATGCCTCCATCATGAGATGGGTGCATGGAGTAGCCCATGGAGTTGTTCTCCTCGTGCTTTTCCTGGGCCGTGGTGTAAGACACGCGTGGGCACGGAACCAAATAACAACCCAGGCACATGGGGTGTCTGCCGCCTGTGCACACGTGCAATGGCCCTGAATTCCTTCGCTGGGGGGGGAGGGATGGAAGTGACCAGGGTTCCAAAGTTGAAAACAGCACACGGCAACTTTGTGGAATGGATATCTCTGTTTCCTGTTGTTATTTAAGTGCTTGGACTTGTACAGGGAATCGGGGCTCTGAGCCACGCACGATTTGGCATTTTTCACAGGGCCTCTTTGGTGCTGCAGCAGGATGCCAAACAGTAACGCAACCACACCGCCCAATGTCTCCTTCAACACTTCTTTCAATTCTTTCAATCAATTCAATACTTCCTTCAATCAGCGGTCCATGAGTCTCCCAATGGACTCGTTGATGCCGCTTGACTCGCAGGCCCGGAAGCTGATGCATCTGGACCCCAAAGCGTGGGGGTCGGCCTCCATGGAGGCATTCACGTCCGACACACTCTCGTCGCTGAACCCTTTGGCCTGGATCCACTTCCTCCGCCTTCAAGGGATCCCGCTGGACAGAGTGCAAACCGAGATCATCCACAAAGCCCTGGGTGCCCTGCACACCACTTTCCCGCGGGCAATCCCCGACTCCATCCTCATCCCGCTGCTCAACAACGCCCTTGCGAGCTACGCCGACGGCTTCCAGCCGCACACCACTTTGTTTGGGTCCAGCATCTGCCCGGACGAGATCTGTCATGAGGTGCTGCTGGGGGGTGTTTGTGGGCCGGGGAAACCGGAGCGGCCATTTGGGACAGGACGACTTTGCTTTCTGTCATGAGGTGCTGCTGGGGGGTGTTTGTGGGTCGGGGAAACCGGAGCGGCCATTTGGGACAGGACGACTTTGCTTTCTCTCCCTCTCCTACGCTGCCTCTCACTCACCTGCACAATAATCTGGCATGCCTCTCCGTGCCGTTGGGTCACGGTCTTCAAGAAGCCAGTTTCTTTTTGCCTTTTTTTTTCCCGTTCTCGGGACCGAATTGATTACGGCCGACCGTCATTTTTTGGAGCCACTTCAGTTTGCAGTGGGTGCACAATGCATTGTGTAATTTCAGCGACTATTTCTGCACTCATGGGATGTTGAGGAACACGCTTCTCAGAGATTTTGCCGAAAGTAGCGAGAGGATTGGAACAGAGGATTGCTGAGTGGGCGATGGATACTTTTCCGGGGGAGGGGGTGGGTGGGTGGGTCTGAGGCCACAACAAAATTTGTGTACCTAAAATGGGCCTCCATTTCCGGCTCCTTCGACAACATTTTATGTTTCCCCTCAGGAAAATTTTTCTGATCTGGTTGGCGGGTGGGTCGGCCGAAATCCCAGGACGGCCAGGATACCTGCCCCGCCCTCGCAGTATCACCAGGCAATCCCCTGGATTGGCAAGAACGGTCAATCGCCACCTTTTGGTGCCTGCGTGCGACAGAGTCCCTGCAGTTTGTCATTTGGTGATTTGTTTTTTACATGCCCACCATGACGTCGCATGCTCACACCCTGGCATGCCCACCATGACGTCGCATGCTCACACCCTGGCATGCGCGCCATGACGTCGCATGCTCACACCCTGGCATGCCCACCATGACGTCGCATGCTCACACCCTGGCATGCCCACCATGACGTCGCATGCTCACACCCTGGCATGCCCACCATGACGTCGCATGCTCACACCCTGGCATGCCCACCATGACGTCGCATGCTCACACCCTGGCATGCGCGCCATGACGTCGCATGCTCACACCCTGGCATGCGCGCCATGACGTCGCATGCTCACACCCTGGCATGCGCGCCATGACGTCGCATGCTCACACCCTGGCATGCGCGCCATGACGTCGCATGCTCACACCCTGGCATGCGCGCCATGACGTCGCATGCTCACACCCTGGCATGCGCGCCATGACGTCGCATGCTCACACCCCTGCATGACCACCGACGTATGCGTCCCCCTTGCATGCCCACCCACCCATTACACACCATGACCCTCCCCTGCGTGCGCGCCCCCTTCAGGTGGGAGACCTGCCGGATCTGCTGCGCGACCGCTTCGGTGAGAACTTCCACTTCGGTGGCCTCGCCGGCATCCCCTTCACCGGGAAGACCGGCTTCAAGGCCTTCGCCGGGCACATGCCGGAGAACGGCCACATGTTCATCGTGGTCGCCCCCCACATCGGCGTGACCCCCGACGGGGAGCTGGGCAAGTACCAGCGGTGCAACCAGAGCGCCCCGACCACCGCCTGCGGGGCGTGCGTCGGGGCATGGAAGTTGGCCTGCGAAGATGGCCCTAAGCCCTCCCCCCCGGTGTCTTCCCCGGAGTACCATGAGGACTACCAGTTCCGGTTGATCCAGACGCTGATCACGGACCACATGGAGGTGCCGGCCGCGCGTGCGCTCCTTCATGCTTAGTGGCCACGGTTTCGAACACAGAGCTCTGTGTTCGAAACCGGGTGTGAGGGTGGGTACGCACGCTGCGAATCGCACGGCACAACGCTTGTCCCGGTACCGGGCACTCTTTGAGTATGCTACGCACTGCTGTGGGGGTACACGTGTTCTGCTCTAGCGTGCCACGGCTGAGTGGCGACCGTAACCTGTACTGGGGGCTGGGGTGGGGGGGCCCAGATGGGCTGTTTGCGCAACAATAGCGGGAGCCCATCAGGGGCAGACCGGCCGTGAGGGGGAAAAGGACACATGGTGGACAGCCGGGACAGCGCGTAGAGGAACAGGGCACCTGGGCCTCACGCACACAGAAACACAGCGAGGCAGGCTACGGACGGCCTGTGGACAGAGGCACGTGGACAGCAAAAACAGTCAAACAACCCCGGCAACAACCAGCACATCCTCAATGCGCCAATTATTGGGCGCCGCTGACGCGCAAACAGCACACCCCGCCACATTCAGCACAGCCCCGGCACACCAACTACTGGGCTCCGCGAACGCGGGAACGACACCAGCAGGAGCACCGGCCGCAGCGGCCGACAGAACGCAGCGACCCGACGCAACATGCGAAGGGAAGAGCAGGTGACTGTCCAGGGCCCCGTAAAGAAATAGCGACCCGACGGAATGTCACACAGGGGGGGGTTGGGTCAGAGGCCAAAAAAAAAGTTTGTGTACCGAAAATTGACCTCCAATTTCGGGTCCCTTTGATAAATGTCTGTTTTTTCCCGAAGAAAAAACTTCTGATGTGGGGGGGTGGGGTGGGTCAGGTCTGCTTCACCGCCATTCGCTCCCACCGCGCCTGCCCCCACGGCCTTCATTGCTCTCAGTTCAGTGTGCCAGATCATTCGCTGAGTCCGCTTGTCCGAGTGTTCAATGGCCGGGGTCAGGGCCAAGGTCCCTTCCTCCCTTCCCCCACTGTACCAGGGCAGCGGTCACCTGTCGGGCTGTGGGAGTGCTAAACATTCGGCCAGGCTCACGCCCCTGTGCCTGGCGGGTGGGTCAGGCGGAGGAGCCCTGGCTGCCATTCCGCCCCCCCTCCCCCCGGTAACAGTAAGCCGTGGCCTGTTCAGGGTAGGCACACCGATGGTAGTCACGTGATTGAGTGGTATGGAGAGGCGAGAGGCCAGGTTGCGGAGGTCCGCTTGCAAGTGCTTCACACGTGGATAATCATGCAGGCCTCGTGCATCCCGTGTGCTCTGTGGCACGACACCAGACATGCCACTCATGTCCGGCAGGGGCACTGAGTCTCGTTAGGAATCAGCCTCGTGTACCATGTGCCACTCGGTAATATCCGCCGCTGTCGCAGCCACAACTCGGCAGGAACAAGTCGCATCCCCATGTCTGACGCAGTAAGATCCAGCTCCCTTCTGATCACGTCCGACCTGGCAGACGCGAGTGCCAGGTCTGCACGACACGCACTCGCTTGTTTGGAACGCCACGCTCTTCGTTGGAGTCCCCTGATCTGGGGATGTATTGGAACGGCTGACAACCGTAGGAGGAGGGGGGGGGGGTAACCCCCCTGGACAGCAGCAAACGCCCCCCTGCTGATGACCCCTGACCTGCATGTACGCCCGTCACCCGGTAGAGGTACGGCTCGTCACGCCGATCGGCCAGGCACAGGGGCGTGAGCCCGGCCAAATGTTTGGCACTCCCACAGCCCGACAGGTGACCGCTGCCCTGGTACAGTGGGGGAAGGGAGGAAGGGACCTTTGCCCCTGACCCCAGCCATTGAACACTCGGACAGCGAACACAGAGAACATGATCTGGCACACTGAACTGAGAGCAATGAAGGCCGTGGGGGCAGGCGCGGTTGGAGCTGATTGCAGTGAAGGAGACCTGACCCATTGTCCCCCCCCCCCCCCCCTGGATCGATTTCATAGTGGGAAATAATGACGTTTACAGAAGAAAATTTTGATTTGGGCTTTGTTTGTACACAAACTTTTGGGTTCTAGACCCTCTCCCCCCCCTCCTCTCTTCTAATACACGCTTGATCACAGTAACAGTGCCAATAGGACAGACAGTATGTCGCATGCCGGCAGTCATTATGATTATGCCGAGTAACCACACATCAAACAAACCGGGCCCTTTTCGAAGTTTGATCGTAGATATGTGCCTGGCTATGACGGATGGACGCCTAGTGTTTGATCCTGGTTGTACACAACGTATCTTCATGGACCAACGAACTGATGCAGTTCGAATGATGATTGCGCCTTCTAAGGGGGAGTACCTGCCGCGGTGCGCGCGCGGTACAGGTACTGGGGTTGTTCCGTAGACCCTTTCATCCAGAGCCAATCAGGGGGAATGGTAACGCCTCAGAGCCCAGCAGGTACCATCTACAACTCCTCTCCCGGTAGACCATCTCCCGGAGAAGTTGTTCAAATGCCTGACGCGGTGTGCGCACGGTGCACGCGCGGTGCGGATACCCCCCCCTTATACACACTTGCCCTGACCCGGTGATCCCCGGCGGTCCCTCATGAGTCGCACGCTCACCGCAGGACATCCAGGAGCACCCGGACGGCCCCATGGCCGGGATGGCCTACACGGTCTTCGACTACGCCCTCCAGACAATGCTGAACATCATGGACCTGACCACCCTCAAGGGCGGGAAACTCGTCCTCCTCGGCGGCCTGCAGATCAACATGCCCGAGCCCCTGTCCGACTTCTTCCTGCCGCTCTACTTCAAGATGCACGCGGAGGGCGCCGAGCCCAAGGACCTGCTGCACCTCCTGCGCGAGGAGGCCATCGACGCCATGCAGTACCAGTCGCCCTCGGCCGAGCGGCGCAAGATGAGTCGCAACAGCCGCCCCCCCGCGCGGTGAGGGGCCGTTGGGTCGCGGGCTTTGGGAGGCGGGTGTCTTTCTGTCCGTTTTGGTTCGTCTTCGGGACCGCACAGTCCGTCGGATTGGCGCTTGAAGGTCAAAGAATTTTGGAAAAGTTTTTGGAAAAATTTTTGGAAAATATTTTGCAAAAATTTTGGAAAATTTTGGCAAAAATTTTGGAAAAAATTTCGGAAAAAATTTTGGAAAAAATTTTGGAAAAGAAAGAAAGAAGCGTCGTACGGGTGCCCGTCGTGCCCCCCCCCCCCAAAATGGTGCGTGTTTTGCCCTTTTCGGTACCCCTCGGCCGCGCCGTGTCGAGCGGGTGAACTGCAGTTTGGCAGCAAAACGCAGGGACGCGCGCTGTTTGTGATCCCAAGGGAGCCCATGAAGGCCACAATGGCCGCGTAATCCGGGGATTGTGGGTGTACCGCCTGTCTTCAGCGCCCGAATGCCACGGGCAGCAGGGCCCTTGGCACACGTTGGCCACCCTCGCAATGTGCTCAAGCCCCCCCCCCCCCCAGCACCGGGGGGGGACGTCTCCTCGGTCCCGGTACGCGACTCCCCCCCCCCCCCCGCGTCTCTGCCAGACTGGACTAGACCTCTGCTAAACCCTCTCCCCTAGCCCCCCCCCCCCCCCCTGGGGGCCTTCGGCCCACTTCTACTGGGGGGGGGGGGGAGTCGCGTACAGAAGCGAGGAGACGTCCCCCCCGTGCCCCCCAGTGGACAGTGGAGACGGCGAGGGATTGACGGATGTCGGTGCATGCGGTCATGGCCGCATTCCCCTTTGATGCCGCCGATCGCGCAGGGCCCGTGTGGCCCTGGGCGGCAGCCCCCAGCCCCGCCCCCCTTCCCTCCGGACGGCGTGGATGCGCTTGTGGGGGGAGCCTCTTTGAAGGCGGCCGACGAGAACAGGGTCTCTTCATCTGCCGTCTTCAAGGCCGCCGTCTGACGACCACCTGTTCGGGTTCCGACGGCCGTCGGCTGCCCCAGTCAGCCCCGGGATCCGTGTTGCTGCCGCCGGGAGGGGGTTTATTTTGTTGTTGCTGCCTGACAGTCGAAGCGTGTGGGTGCAGCATGAGAGCGCTGCGGGGGGGTCGCGTTGTACGTCGCGGACGGCGAACTCCGGCAGCGCGTTGTGCCGTCGAGGGGCCGTGCCGCAGAGCCCTGTACCGTCGCAGCGGAGCTGCGGTGTTCCATGCGTTGCCCTGCTGCAGTGCTGCGGTGCAGAACGGTGTGGGTGCACGGGGTGGCGGGTGTGTTTTTGTTATGGAGAGCCCGGGGCCGCAAAGTATTCGAGAGAAGTAGGAGTAGCCACGCTCTTGGCTTCATACAAGACTTGGGTATTTATCGACAACCACATGCAACAACAACGATATTTCTCGACAACAACAACATCTATTTTATATCCCACATCCGATGGCGCATCCCGTTTACGATTCACGTACCCTGGGACGTCCTCTGCCAATCGGGTGATCCATCGTCACAAATCCAAATGTGTTGGTGCGGGACCTTCGCTTGGTCATGTTCAGAAGCTGATCGGGCTGCCTCGGGCACTGCCTCGGCGCCCACCGTGCAATCCACAGCTCGCGACAGGATGAGCTTGGTGTGCATCGGCACGTACACATACAGATCATACCCTGCGGTGGGCCTCTGCATCTATGATTTACAGCAGAGTCGGGCATAGGACCCAACGAAAGTGGCAAACCATATTTTGGAACCGGAAGGTGTTGTGCAAAGTGGGGCTCCAAGCATGACTTGCGCTCTTTACAGGGTTCCACTGATGGCCACCTCTGTGCCCCGTTTCTACATGTGATCGGAAAGTAAAATGGTGTTTTTGACATCACTTATGGTCCAACGAACATACGTATATTCGTGTGCATATTAGCGCGCTGGTGATGTTTGGCAGGGCAGGAGCTGCGACTGCAGCACGGGGAACTATCGCCCCCCTAGTGCAGGGCGGCCTCTGCATGGGCATCCGGAACGAGGTCTCTGCAGCGAAGTGGGAAATCGGTGCTGAACATACACACACACACACACACCGGACGCCAATGTTGTACCTCTGAGTTTGAGCATCGTGTTGATGTTGAATGTCTTAGGCGCGCGCGCGCGTACAGACACAAGGGACAGAGCTGTAGAGAGGTGGTGTATGATAGCGAACGCTACTGCTTTGGTTGAAGTGAAGGGGCGTCACACACACACACACACACACAGCTCAGCCTTTCGAGAGGATCTGTTACTCCATGAATTTGTTGCGCTGGCCCCTGATCCCACGCTTCCCAGTGACCGCCCGTTGCCAGCACTGGTCGATACCATGCATACGTACGACCAGCTGTGCTTATTGGGGAAAAAATATGCCCGACATGAGGAACGCGCCAGACTAGAGAAATGGAAAGCCAAAATGGACAGTGCATGGATGGATAAACCGAAGGAAGTGTACAAATGGATCCAAAATGAATACCAACCCCCCCTGGTCATGCTTCTGGACCTTGACACAAATCAACCCACATCCAATATCCAGCGGATGGATGAAATTTTGCACGCCTCATGGGACAAAGTCATGAGAAAATATGCGGACACACCTGAGCCCGACGTGCGCGCTTTTGCGCAAAAGTATGACCGGTTTTTGGAAAAAGGAGCGCGCATGCAGGCGAATCCCATCACGGGAGCCCGCCTCGCAAAACGCCTGAGAAAAATGGGGGTGCATACGGCCACTGGGCTGGATGGGTGGTGTGTGGCTGATCTGCTACTGTTGCCTGTCCGTCTGCTGGACATGCTGTCTCAGTTATTGCACCTCATAGAGCAAACTGGCTGCTGGCCAATCATCCTGGCGAGGGGATATGTCTCCCTCATTCCAAAGGGGGAGGGCATGCTGCCCATGCAGCAGAGGCCCCTGTCAGTCTTGTCTCAAATTTACAGAGTCTGGGCCGGCATACGCCTGGAGGAATGCATGCAGTGGCAGGAACACTGGATCCACCCTCATGCGTATGGCTTCAGGAAAAAGAGGGGAGCCACAGATGCAGCCTCTCATATCTCGATGCTTCTTGAGCTGCACAAACTCATAAAGAAAGTCTTGCACGGTTTCGGGCTGGACTATGTGAAGTGCTTTGATTTGATACCGCAGTCCATTGTTCTGTACATTGCCCTCGCGCAGGGCATGGACCCAGGAACACACAGAGCCCTCAGTGGCATGTATCACACACTCACACGCTGTTTTAAAATCATGGGATGTTGCGCCAGTTTTTTCGCTGCCACAAACGGCATACTTCAAGGTTGTCCATTGAGTGTTATCCTCATAAACCTCATGACGAGTGTTTGGAAGCGTGTGTTAGATGCCCAGCAGCAAGGCATCACGGTTTCAGTGCAGAGACTCCCCCCCAGTGATCAGCCAGTGCAGGTGATGCATTACGTACTGACAGCACTAGGGTATGCAGATGACACATATGGTTTTGTAGCGGGGTCCAACACACTCACGCCGCTGTTGGACTGCACGTCCACCTGGTTGCGGGACACAGGTCAAGGGGTAAATGCGAAGAAATCAGTCGGCTTCTCGTCTGACAAGCAACATCCAGTGCAGGCTGCGTTGCAAGGAGTCCCCTTCCCCATCTCCACGGAGTTTAAATCTTTGGGAGCGGGCGTCCGCACCACTGACGCCACTTGCTCGGGCCCGTTAATCCTCAAACGCGTCGCTAGGGCATGCAGTTTACTCGGCAGGGTACACGGGGCACAAGGGAACTTTGAACGGCGGTGCGATGTCATTTCGACAATGATCACCGCCACAGGCTTGCATGCAGCGGAGATAGTACCCCTGCGACCTAGGGATTTGCTGCCATTTGAATCAAAGGTCATGAGGACAATCTGGGGGCCATCACGGCCCGGCAGGGCCAAGGAAGTTTTCTTCACCTTGCTCTGCAAGGGACACAGAATTGCACCAACTCTGGTGCTCAAATACCACCGCATATTATGGCTGGCACATCTATGCCGCACCAGAGGTGCAAACCAGATCACCGGCCAGGCGATTTGGGAAACAGATCAGTGCCACAAGGGGTCTGGGCCTTTCGGCCGTGCAATTCACACCGCACACGAATGTGGGTGGGTGTCAGTGCAGGGGTGGTGGAGTTGGAAGGTACCAGGGAAAAGCGACCCCCTGCTACTCTACGGGGACAAAAACACAGTGAAGCACGAAGTGCGTGAACAGCTGCGTTCCCAAATGCTGGATGCGTTAGTGCAGCGGCGGCCCCGACTTTTTGCTGGGGTCCATTACGCCACGTGCAGGCAGCTGGTACAACCCAGTGTAGCTGCTTTTGACACGGAACTACAGCGGTCCATCCTCCGGGGCATCCTCTCTGGAGCCACTTGGACAGCACTCAGGGCATACCAGAGGGGTATGCGCGTGGCCTCGACATGCCCTTTTTGTGGTAATGCACCAGAGGACGAGGAACACATATTGTGGCACTGCACTGCTTGGCACACTGCACGCACCGCTCACATGCCTGACGTCCTCGATGCGGCCGCACACATACCGAGCCTTCTCCCCCCAGATCAATGGCCTCCATGCCTCAGATGTTGTGGGCTGGCACCTGAAATCCCAGATGACTGCATCAAGTCAGGGAGGGCCTACACCTTCTTGAACACTTTGCATACCATGTTCGTAGCTGTCTTGCAAGCTCGGAAAGTGCGCGACGCGCAGGCCCCAGCCGTCTTTCCAGGAACCGCCCGGTCACAACAGTTACGACAGTACCCATACCAACAGTTGGTAGGGCCACTACCATATAGTGGGGAGAAAGACACACTACTGCTCCGCACCCCCAAAAAGCATGAGTGGCCGTGGGAAATGCCTTTCCTTGCCGATCTTCTGCGAGGGTTGAGGGCTCTGACCTGGACACAAGAACCGGGTTCAGTGACCTTCTTAGAGTTAGCTCTGGACTTCGAAGAATTTGCCGAGCGTACCCTGCCGCATGCACCACAAGCCAAGTTCAAGGGAACGACACTTTCACTGCAGGAAAGGGGCAGGGTGCTGCGGCTGGCCATGAACAGTGTGCAGCGGCTTGTCACCAAAGGCCAACTGCACCCAGCACGCATCGTCACGCGATGCAGTTCGTTGGTCCCTCTGGGAGGACCAGCGCTATGTGGACTGAATTGCCGCCCTTATTTCGCAGGCAGGAATGCAATGCTTTTCCACATCCAAAAGTTGGCAGATTACTGCGAACAATTCTGGTCCTCCAAAGTGGGTGCGCACAGAGTGCATGCGCCACGGCCATACGCATATCACCCGCGCAGGTCAGCCGCAGAAGTGGAATCACACAGGCTGCACCGGGCTCTCCATGGCAATCTGCAGACAGGGTTGGCACCTCCATCAGAGCAGATAATGCCAGCCAAGGGGGGGGGATCGAACTCGTCTTTTGGGGCCGATTTCTTCCCAGTCATTGGGGATGGGCGCTTGCCACAACGCCCCTACACAGGCACGCGCAGACACGTGACAATACACACCACGCCACACTTGGCACCGAGGGTCGACCATTCCAAATGCGTGGCACACACAGCGCTGGCATGTATGACCTGCAAGAGACTGCGCAAATCGGCAGAAGAGTGCTGCAAACTCGGGCATCACGCAGCAAACCACGTGGCTCGTAGGCCACAGTTGCAACTATGCCCCTTGCATAACTTACCCCCCTGCCCGAGATGTACCCTCAAGCAGAGAGGGGTGCGCCATTGTTGTGACCGGGGGCACCACAAGGTATGCACCCCGGTCCCGGCACACAGGAAACGTACTCTCCCTATGCAATCTCTGTTGCCTCACAAAAAACCTTGCCTGCAAAGGCCAGCACGGCACTCATCAGGTCTGCTGAGGTCCCCACACCAACCGCCCACGCCACCGGCGCCCAAGCGCAGAAGGCCGAAAACACCACCGCCCCCATCCCCCCCAGCACCTGTTCCACAGGGACTGGAAGGTGGCGAAGCCGAGGATGCAGTAGCCCGACCACTCTTTTTGTCGAGGCATGGGAGAGCCAGTACTTCGGTCACATAACCAACCAAACACAAAGGTTCTGATTCCGCAGAAGGGGGGGGAAACAACGTCACACAGAGGCCTCAGCAGACCTGAGCTGAATGGGACGTCCAACCCAATGCTGCACAAGGATCTACCTCATCAAAGTACAGAGCACACACACACACACACACAAAGGAGGATTGAGCCTCGCAGTTGGAGCATGATTGTGTGGATCCCTTGGCACACATACACACACTCTCTCACTCACTCACTCACTCACCAGCGCCATTCTCGTGTTCTGGTGCAGATGGCCTCATCGAATGCTGCGACTGTGGAGTGTCTCCGGTTGTGGCGGTGCTACCGGTTTTGGCGGTGCTACAGGCACAGTGAGTCGGGCGCCATCGCCTGCATATGGCATTTGCCTCGCAGTTGACTCCACAAAGAGACAGCTGCACTTCTGGACTGCAAAACACGCCCATTTTGTATCCCACATCCCATATCCCTTGTGCAATTGACGTGACGTAGGGCCAACGCCTCAGTGGTGCGCCATCTGTAAATCCGATTAACTACCGTCACACGTCTTCCTGGGAGCTGTGCTCAGCATTGGCGGTGGCGCATGTGCAGCCCACCGCCGCTGTCAGCCATGCACGGTCCATTCTCTATCTATGCTCTGTTATGTACGTGCAATGAGGTAGGGCACAGCAATGCACAACGGGGTTGTTCAGCAGCTAGTTTGGGGGGCCGTTTGAAAGGGGGTCAATTGGGAGGTTTTCTTGGACAGTAGGTCTCAGAAGTAGTGTGCTTGCAGTGCTTGCTCAATGCAAGGATGGGGTGAGGTGAGATTGCCGTGGCAGTCTCCAGCCTCCAATGAAACCATACCCTTGATCCCTCGCTGTGTCCAATCGAGCTCACAGGGTCGCAGACACCCTAGTGCCCAGGACGGTCCAGTCCTACTCAAAACGTGCCCAGGGGCAAGTGAGCGAAGAGGGTGCAGAGAACGTGGAGAGAGAAGGGAGAGGACTGATGGAGGATGATGGGAAGAGATGGTGGAGGCTGGTATCAGCAAGGCATACATGCACAGGAGAGGAGCTGCAGAAGAGGGAGGGAGAGGGAAAGAGGCAGGAGAGAGCAAGGCGTTAGGAAAGAGTGTGGTGAGACAAGAGTAGAAAGGCCTGGCGATGGACAGAGCAGGAATGACAGGGGCTGCGAAGACCAGATAGAATACCGGAGAAGAGGGAGGACGCGAGAAAGAGAGAAGGGGAAAGAGAATGCTGATCACTGTGTGGTGTTCTTGGGACTCCCATGAAATCGAGATCGGTGGACTCATTGGCAATGACAAATACGGGCTGGTGTCTAAAGTGTGCTTTCTTGCAGCGCACGAGGTGATTGTGTATTCGACTGGAGTTGAGGTACCCCGCAAGACAGCATATTGGAAATGCCATTCATGTAGCGGGCACACGGTGCAAAATTGATTACCCGAGGTAGTGGGCACGGACACCGACATTGCAGGGGAGGTCTTCAAGGAAAAGATGGTCGGTAAAGGGAAGAATCAACAGAGGGAGTGGTTGGTGAAATACAAGGGGTGTGCAAGGCTGGAATGGCAGCTGGCTAGCTCATTCATGCATGGCAATGCTGTTGCCAATGGGATTTCCGATCTGGTGAGATTCTCCAAATTTGCATGTCGTGTGCACACAGTACGACAGCATTCCCGACGATGCAGAGGAGAAAGAAGGGGGTATAGTGTGAGAGAGGCAGGACCCTGAAGACAGACAGCCGATGAAGGGCGGGAAAGAGAGGGCAAGAGGCACAGACAGGAGAGGCAGAGTGGGTGAGTGATCAGTTGAGTCGACCTGCCGGGGTCCTCCTGATAGGGCTGAGCAGACCC
This sequence comes from Eutreptiella sp. 'Long Island Sound 2002', assembly GCA_964036045.1. Lineage (NCBI taxonomy): Eukaryota > Euglenozoa > Euglenophyceae > Eutreptiales > Eutreptiaceae > Eutreptiella > Eutreptiella sp. 'Long Island Sound 2002'. The sequence goes on along the minus strand of OZ038397.1, from coordinate 26,052,331 downwards.
TGGGGGTGAGTGCCAGATTTCGCTCGAGCCCACCGGCGGGGGGTGATTGCCGCGACCGCCACTGGGGGGCCTGCAGCACGGGTGCCACACCACCGGTCTGGGGGCTGAGCGAAGGCTAATGCCGTATGGATCCTGAATGTCTTGACCACCACAACCCGGAGAAACAGAAAATGTGGGGTCAAAACAGCGGCTTGGCGGACCTTCAGGAGAAGATCGACACTGCATTATGCGGTGAAGAATAAAGGGGTGACTGTCCAGGGCCCCGTAAAGACACCACAGATGGACTATATGTCACACAGGAGGTTACAATTGTAAACTCAGAATCGGTTGAGTACCAGGTCCGGTGCATACAGCCTGACGGGGGTCTTTGATGTGCCGCTGCGTATCCACTGTCTTGCAACTGTTGGTGACCCGCCCACTGGCATCTTCGCGTCTGATCTCTTGCGCCAGAAAGGTACCGATGGTCTTGTAGGCCACCGGCAAGCCCATTTTCTTTCTGCGCTGTGTGCTACACTTGACTGGGGGGTCAGTGGGAGGGCGGGCAGGGTGTCGTAGACAAGGGCATGGAACGGACAATTTTTCATGAGATGACTCGATGCCTCCATCATGAGATGGGTGCATGGAGTAGCCCATGGAGTTGTTCTCCTCGTGCTTTTCCTGGGCCGTGGTGTAAGACACGCGTGGGCACGGAACCAAATAACAATTGGCAATGACAAATACGGGCTGGTGTCTAAAGTGTGCCTTCTTGCAGCGCACGAGGTGATTGTGTATTCGACTGGAGTTGAGGTACCCCGCAAGACAGCATATTCTAAATGCCATTCATGTAGCGGGCACACAGTGCAAAATTGATTACCCGAGGTAGTGGGCACGGACACCGACATTGCAGGGGAGGTCTTCAAGGAAAAGATGGTCGGTAAAGGGAAGAATCAACAGAGGGAGTGGTTGGTGAAATACAAGGGGTGTGCTAGGCTGGAATGGCAGCTGGCTAGCTCATTCATGCATGGCAATGCTGTTGCCAATGGGATTTCCGATCTGGTGAGATTCTCCAAATTTGCATGTCGTGTGCACACAGTACGACAACATTCCCGACGATGCAGAGGAGAAAGAAGGGGGTATAGTGTGAGAGAGGCAGGACCCTGAAGACAGACAGCCGATGAAGGGCGGGAAAGAGAGGGCAAGAGGCACAGACAGGAGAGGCAGAGTGGGTGAGTGATCAGTTGAGTCGACCTGCCGGGGTCCTCCTGATAGGGCTGAGCAGACCCTGGGGGTGAGTGCCAGATTTCGCTCGAGCCCACCGGCGGGGGGTGATTGCCGCGACCGCCACTGGGGGGCCTGCAGCACGGGTGCCACACCACCGGTCTGGGGGCTGAGCGAAGGCTAATGCCGTATGGATCCTGAATGTCTTGACCACCACAACCCGGAGAAACAGAAAATGTGGGGTCAAAACAGCGGCTTGGCGGACCTTCAGGAGAAGATCGACACTGCATTATGCGGTGAAGAATAAAGGGGTGACTGTCCAGGGCCCCGTAAAGACACCACAGATGGACTATATGTCACACAGGAGGTTACAATTGTAAACTCAGAATCGGTTGAGTACCAGGTCCGGTGCATACAGCCTGACGGGGGTCTTTGATGTGCCGCTGCGTATCCACTGTCTTGCAACTGTTGGTGACCCGCCCACTGGCATCTTCGCGTCTCATCTCTTGCGCCAGAAAGGTACCGATGGTCTTGTAGGCCACTGGCAAGCCCATTTTCTTTCTGCGCTGTGTGCTACACTTGACTGGGGGGTCAGTGGGAGGGCGGGCAGGGTGTCGTAGACAAGGGCATGGAACGGACAATTTTTCATGAGATGACTCGATGCCTCCATCATGAGATGGGTGCATGGAGTAGCCCATGGAGTTGTTCTCCTCGTGCTTTTCCTGGGCCGTGGTGTAAGACACGCGTGGGCACGGAACCAAATAACAGTTGGCAATGACAAATACGGGCTGGTGTCTAAAGTGTGCCTTCTTGCAGCGCACGAGGTGATTGTGTATTCGACTGGAGTTGAGGTACCCCGCAAGACAGCATATTGGAAATGCCATTCATGTAGCGGGCACACAATGCAAAATTGATTACCCGAGGTAGTGGGCACGGACACCGACATTGCAGGGGAGGTCTTCAAGGAAAAGATGGTCGGTAAAGGGAAGAATCAACAGAGGGAGTGGTTGGTGAAATACAAGGGGTGTGCTAGGCTGGAATGGCAGCTGGCTAGCTCATTCATGCATGGCAATGCTGTTGCCAATGGGATTTCCGATCTGGTGAGATTCTCCAAATTTGCATGTCGTGTGCACACAGTACGACAGCATTCCCGACGATGCAGAGGAGAAAGAAGGGGGTATAGTGTGAGAGAGGCAGGACCCTGAAGACAGACAGCCGATGAAGGGCGGGAAAGAGAGGGCAAGAGGCACAGACAGGAGAGGCAGAGTGGGTGAGTGATCAGTTGAGTCGACCTGCCGGGGTCCTCCTGATAGGGCTGAGCAGACCCTGGGGGTGAGTGCCAGATTTCGCTCGAGCCCACCGGCGGGGGGTGATTGCCGCGACCGCCACTGGGGGGCCTGCAGCACGGGTGCCACACCACCGGTCTGGGGGCTGAGCGAAGGCTAATGCCGTATGGATCCTGAATGTCTTGACCACCACAACCCGGAGAAACAGAAAATGTGGGGTCAAAACAGCGGCTTGGCGGACCTTCAGGAGAAGATCGACACTGCATTATGCGGTGAAGAATAAAGGGGTGATTGTCCAGGGCCCCGTAAAGACACCACAGATGGACTATATGTCACACAGGAGGTTACAATTGTAAACTCAGAATCGGTTGAGTACCAGGTCCGGTGCATACAGCCTGACGGGGGTCTTTGATGTGCCGCTGCGTATCCACTGTCTTGCAACTGTTGGTGACCCGCCCACTGGCATCTTCGCGTCTGATCTCTTGCGCCAGAAAGGTACCGATGGTCTTGTAGGCCACTGGCAAGCCCATTTTCTTTCTGCGCTGTGTGCTACACTTGACTGGGGGTCAGTGGGAGGGAGGGCAGGGTGTCGTAGACAAGGGCATGGAACGGACAATTTTTCATGAGATGACTCGATGCCTCCATCATGAGATGGGTGCATGGAGTAGCCCATGGAGTTGTTCTCCTCGTGCTTTTCCTGGGCCGTGGTGTAAGACACGCGTGGGCACGGAACCAAATAACAATTGGCAATGACAAATACGGGCAGGTGTCTAAAGTGTGCCTTCTTGCAGCGCACGAGGTGATTGTGTATTCGACTGGAGTTGAGGTACCCCGCAAGACAGCATATTGGAAATGCCATTCATGTAGCGGGCACACAATGCAAAATTGATTACCCGAGGTAGTGGGCACGGACACCGACATTGCAGGGGAGGTCTTCAAGGAAAAGATGGTCGGTAAAGGGAAGAATCAACAGAGGGAGTGGTTGGTGAAATACAAGGGGTGTGCTAGGCTGGAATGGCAGCTGGCTAGCTCATTCATGCATGGCAATGCTGTTGCCAATGGGATTTCCGATCTGGTGAGATTCTCCAAATTTGCATGTCGTGTGCACACAGTACGACAGCATTCCCGACGATGCAGAGGAGAAAGAAGGGGGTATAGTGTGAGAGAGGCAGGACCCTGAAGACAGACAGCCGATGAAGGGCGGGAAAGAGAGGGCAAGAGGCACAGACAGGAGAGGCAGAGTGGGTGAGTGATCAGTTGAGTCGACCTGCCGGGGTCCTCCTGATAGGGCTGAGCAGACCCTGGGGGTGAGTGCCAGATTTCGCTCGAGCCCACCGGCGGGGGGTGATTGCCGCGACCGCCACTGGGGGGCCTGCAGCACGGGTGCCACACCACCGGTCTGGGGGCTGAGCGAAGGCTAATGCCGTATGGATCCTGAATGTCTTGACCACCACAACCCGGAGAAACAGAAAATGTGGGGTCAAAACAGCGGCTTGGCGGACCTTCAGGAGAAGATCGACACTGCATTATGCGGTGAAGAATAAAGGGCTGACTGTCCAGGGCCCCGTAAAGACACCACAGATGGACTATATGTCACACAGGAGGTTACAATTGTAAACTCAGAATCGGTTGAGTACCAGGTCCGGTGCATACAGCCTGACGGGGGTCTTTGATGTGCCGCTGCGTATCCACTGTCTTGCAACTGTTGGTGACCCGCCCACTGGCATCTTCGCGTCTCATCTCTTGCGCCAGAAAGGTACCGATGGTCTTGTAGGCCACTGGCAGGCCCATTTTCTTTCTGCGCTGTGTGCTACACTTGACTGGGGGGTCAGTGGGAGGGCGGGCAGGGTGTCGTAGACAAGGGCATGGAACGGACAATTTTTCATGAGATGACTCGATGCCTCCATCATGAGATGGGTGCATGGAGTAGCCCATGGAGTTGTTCTCCTCGTGCTTTTCCTGGGCCGTGGTGTAAGACACGCGTGGGCACGGAACCAAATAACAATTGGCAATGACAAATACGGGCTGGTGTCTAAAGTGTGCCTTCTTGCAGCGCACGAGGTGATTGTGTATTCGACTGGAGTTGAGGTACCCCGCAAGACAGCATATTGGAAATGCCATTCATGTAGCGGGCACACAGTGCAAAATTGATTACCCCGAGGTAGTGGGCACGGACACCGACATTGCAGGGGAGGTCTTCAAGGAAAAGATGGTCGGTAAAGGGAAGAATCAACAGAGGGAGTGGTTGGTGAAATACAAGGGGTGTGCAAGGCTGGAATGGCAGCTGGCTAGCTCATTCATGCATGGCAATGCTGTTGCCAATGGGATTTCCGATCTGGTGAGATTCTCCAAATTTGCATGTCGTGTGCACACAGTACGACAGCATTCCCGACGATGCAGAGGAGAAAGAAGGGGGTATAGTGTGAGAGAGGCAGGACCCTGAAGACAGACAGCCGATGAAGGGCGGGAAAGAGAGGGCAAGAGGCAAGACAGGAGAGGCAGAGTGGGTGAGTGATCAGTTGAGTCGACCTGCCGGGGTCCTCCTGATAGGGCTGAGCAGACCCTGGGGGTGAGTGCCAGATTTCGCTCGAGCCCACCGGCGGGGGGTGATTGCCGCGACCGCCACTGGGGGGCCTGCAGCACGGGTGCCACACCACCGGTCTGGGGGCTGAGCGAAGGCTAATGCCGTATGGATCCTGAATGTCTTGACCACCACAACCCGGAGAAACAGAAAATGTGGGGTCAAAACAGCGGCTTGGCGGACCTTCAGGAGAAGATCGACACTGCATTATGCGGTGAAGAATAAAGGGGTGACTGTCCAGGGCCCCGTAAAGACACCACAGATGGACTATATGTCACACAGGAGGTTACAATTGTAAACTCAGAATCGGTTGAGTACCAGGTCCGGTGCATACAGCCTGACGGGGGTCTTTGATGTGCCGCTGCGTATCCACTGTCTTGCAACTGTTGGTGACCCGCCCACTGGCATCTTCGCGTCTCATCTCTTGCGCCAGAAAGGTACCGATGGTCTTGTAGGCCACTGGCAAGCCCATTTTCTTTCTGCGCTGTGTGCTACACTTGACTGGGGGGTCAGTGGGAGGGCGGGCAGGGTGTCGTAGACAAGGGCATGGAACGGACAATTTTTCATGAGATGACTCGATGCCTCCATCATGAGATGGGTGCATGGAGTAGCCCATGGAGTTGTTCTCCTCGTGCTTTTCCTGGGCCGTGGTGTAAGACACGCGTGGGCACGGAACCAAATAACAGTTGGCAATGACAAATACGGGCTGGTGTCTAAAGTGTGCCTTCTTGCAGCGCACGAGGTGATTGTGTATTCGACTGGAGTTGAGGTACCCCGCAAGACAGCATATTGGAAATGCCATTCATGTAGCGGGCACACAGTGCAAAATTGATTACCCGAGGTAGTGGGCACGGACACCGACATTGCAGGGGAGGTCTTCAAGGAAAAGATGGTCGGTAAAGGGAAGAATCAACAGAGGGAGTGGTTGGTGAAATACAAGGGGTGTGCAAGGCTGGAATGGCAGCTGGCTAGCTCATTCATGCATGGCAATGCTGTTGCCAATGGGATTTCCGATCTGGTGAGATTCTCCAAATTTGCATGTCGTGTGCACACAGTACGACAGCATTCCCGACGATGCAGAGGAGAAAGAAGGGGGTATAGTGTGAGAGAGGCAGGACCCTGAAGACAGACAGCCGATGAAGGGCGGGAAAGAGAGGGCAAGAGGCACAGGCAGGAGAGGCAGAGTGGGTGAGTGATCAGTTGAGTCGACCTGCCGGGGTCCTCCTGATAGGGCTGAGCAGACCCTGGGGGTGAGTGCCAGATTTCGCTTGAGCCCACCGGCGGGGGGTGATTGCCGCGACCGCCACTGGGGGGCCTGCAGCACGGGTGCCACACCACCGGTCTGGGGGCTGAGCGAAGGCTAATGCCGTATGGATCCTGAATGTCTTGACCACCACAACCCGGAGAAACAGAAAATGTGGGGTCAAAACAGCGGCTTGGCGGACCTTCGGGAGAAGATCGACACTGCATTATGCGGTGAAGAATAAAGGGGTGACTGTCCAGGGCCCCGTAAAGACACCACAGATGGACTATATGTCACACAGGAGGTTACAATTGTAAACTCAGAATCGGTTGAGTACCAGGTCCGGTGCATACAGCCTGACGGGGGTCTTTGATGTGCCGCTGCGTATCCACTGTCTTGCAACTGTTGGTGACCCGCCCACTGGCATCTTCGCGTCTCATCTCTTGCGCCAGAAAGGTACCGATGGTCTTGTAGGCCACTGGCAAGCCCATTTTCTTTCTGCGCTGTGTGCTACACTTGACTGGGGGGTCAGTGGGAGGGCGGGCAGGGTGTCGTAGACAAGGGCATGGAACGGACAATTTTTCATGAGATGACTCGATGCCTCCATCATGAGATGGGTGCATGGAGTAGCCCATGGAGTTGTTCTCCTCGTGCTTTTCCTGGGCCGTGGTGTAAGACACGCGTGGGCACGGAACCAAATAACAGTTGGCAATGACAAATACGGGCAGGTGTCTAAAGTGTGCCTTCTTGCAGCGCACGAGGTGATTGTGTATTCGACTGGAGTTGAGGTACCCCGCAAGACAGCATATTGGAAATGCCATTCATGTAGCGGGCACACAGTGCAAAATTGATTACCCGAGGTAGTGGGCACGGACACCGACATTGCAGGGGAGGTCTTCAAGGAAAAGATGGTCGGTAAAGGGAAGAATCAACAGAGGGAGTGGTTGGTGAAATACAAGGGGTGTGCAAGGCTGGAATGGCAGCTGGCTAGCTCATTCATGCATGGCAATGCTGTTGCCAATGGGATTTCCGACCTGGTGAGATTCTCCAAATTTGCATGTCGTGTGCACACAGTACGACAGCATTCCCGACGATGCAGAGGAGAAAGAAGGGGGTATAGTGTGAGAGAGGCAGGACCCTGAAGACAGACAGCCGATGAAGGGCGGGAAAGAGAGGGCAAGAGGCACAGACAGGAGAGGCAGAGTGGGTGAGTGATCAGTTGAGTCGACCTGCCGGGGTCCTCCTGATAGGGCTGAGCAGACCCTGGGGGTGAGTGCCAGATTTCGCTCGAGCCCACCGGCGGGGGGTGATTGCCGCGACCGCCATTGGGGGGCCTGCAGCACGGGTGCCACACCACCGGTCTGGGGGCTGAGCGAAGGCTAATGCCGTATGGATCCTGAATGTCTTGACCACCACAACCCGGAGAAACAGAAAATGTGGGGTCAAAACAGCGGCTTGGCGGACCTTCAGGAGAAGATCGACACTGCATTATGCGGTGAAGAATAAAGGGGTGACTGTCCAGGGCCCCGTAAAGACACCACAGATGGACTATATGTCACACAGGAGGTTACAATTGTAAACTCAGAATCGGTTGAGTACCAGGTCCGGTGCATACAGCCTGACGGGGGTCTTTGATGTGCCGCTGCGTATCCACTGTCTTGCAACTGTTGGTGACCCGCCCACTGGCATCTTCGCGTCTCATCTCTTGCGCCAGAAAGGTACCGATGGTCTTGTAGGCCACTGGCAAGCCCATTTTCTTTCTGCGCTGTGTGCTACACTTGACTGGGGGGTCAGTGGGAGGGCGGGCAGGGTGTCGTAGACAAGGGCATGGAACGGACAATTTTTCATGAGATGACTCGATGCCTCCATCATGAGATGGGTGCATGGAGTAGCCCATGGAGTTGTTCTCCTCGTGCTTTTCCTGGGCCGTGGTGTAAGACACGCGTGGGCACGGAACCAAATAACAATTGGCAATGACAAATACGGGCTGGTGTCTAAAGTGTGCCTTCTTGTAGCGCACGGGGTGATTGTGTATTCGACTGGAGTTGAGGTACCCCGCAAGACAGCATATTGGAAATGCCATTCATGTAGCGGGCACACAGTGCAAAATTGATTACCCGAGGTAGTGGGCACGGACACCGACATTGCAGGGGAGGTCTTCAAGGAAAAGATGGTCGGTAAAGGGAAGAATCAACAGAGGGAGTGGTTGGTGAAATACAAGGGGTGTGCAAGGCTGGAATGGCAGCTGGCTAGCTCATTCATGCATGGCAATGCTGTTGCCAATGGGATTTCCGATCTGGTGAGATTCTCCAAATTTGCATGTCGTGTGCACACAGTACGACAGCATTCCCGACGATGCAGAGGAGAAAGAAGGGGGTATAGTGTGAGAGAGGCAGGACCCTGAAGACAGATAGCCGATGAAGGGCGGGAAAGAGAGGGCAAGAGGCACAGACAGGAGAGGCAGAGTGGGTGAGTGATCAGTTGAGTCGACCTGCCGGGGTCCTCCTGATAGGGCTGAGCAGACCCTGGGGGTGAGTGCCAGATTTCGCTCGAGCCCACCGGCGGGGGGTGATTGCCGCGACCGCCACTGGGGGGCCTGCAGCACGGGTGCCACACCACCGGTCTGGGGGCTGAGCGAAGGCTAATGCCGTATGGATCCTGAATGTCTTGACCACCACAACCCGGAGAAACAGAAAATGTGGGGTCAAAACAGCGGCTTGGCGGACCTTCAGGAGAAGATCGACACTGCATCATGCGGTGAAGAATAAAGGGGTGACTGTCCAGGGCCCCGTAAAGACACCACAGATGGACTATATGTCACACAGGAGGTTACAATTGTAAACTCAGAATCGGTTGAGTACCAGGTCCGGTGCATACAGCCTGACGGGGGTCTTTGATGTGCCGCTGCGTATCCACTGTCTTGCAACTGTTGGTGACCCGCCCACTGGCATCTTCGCGTCTCATCTCTTGCGCCAGAAAGGTACCGATGGTCTTGTAGGCCACTGGCAAGCCCATTTTCTTTCTGCGCTGTGTGCTACACTTGACTGGGGGGTCAGTGGGAGGGCGGGCAGGGTGTCGTAGACAAGGGCATGGAACGGACAATTTTTCATGAGATGACTCGATGCCTCCATCATGAGATGGGTGCATGGAGTAGCCCATGGAGTTGTTCTCCTCGTGCTTTTCCTGGGCCGTGGTGTAAGACACGCGTGGGCACGGAACCAAATAACAACCCAGGCACATGGGGTGTCTGCCGCCTGTGCACACGTGCAATGGCCCTGAATTCCTTCGCTGGGGGGGGAGGGATGGAAGTGACCAGGGTTCCAAAGTTGAAAACAGCACACGGCAACTTTGTGGAATGGATATCTCTGTTTCCTGTTGTTATTTAAGTGCTTGGACTTGTACAGGGAATCGGGGCTCTGAGCCACGCACGATTTGGCATTTTTCACAGGGCCTCTTTGGTGCTGCAGCAGGATGCCAAACAGTAACGCAACCACACCGCCCAATGTCTCCTTCAACACTTCTTTCAATTCTTTCAATCAATTCAATACTTCCTTCAATCAGCGGTCCATGAGTCTCCCAATGGACTCGTTGATGCCGCTTGACTCGCAGGCCCGGAAGCTGATGCATCTGGACCCCAAAGCGTGGGGGTCGGCCTCCATGGAGGCATTCACGTCCGACACACTCTCGTCGCTGAACCCTTTGGCCTGGATCCACTTCCTCCGCCTTCAAGGGATCCCGCTGGACAGAGTGCAAACCGAGATCATCCACAAAGCCCTGGGTGCCCTGCGCACCACTTTCCCGCGGGCAATCCCCGACTCCATCCTCATCCCGCTGCTCAACAACGCCCTTGCGAGCTACGCCGACGGCTTCCAGCCGCACACCACTTTGTTTGGGTCCAGCATCTGCCCGGACGAGATCTGTCATGAGGTGCTGCTGGGGGGTGTTTGTGGGCCGGGGAAACCGGAGCGGCCATTTGGGACAGGACGACTTTGCTTTCTGTCATGAGGTGCTGCTGGGGGGTGTTTGTGGGTCGGGGGAACCGGAGCGGCCATTTGGGACAGGACGACTTTGCTTTCTCTCCCTCTCCTACGCTGCCTCTCACTCACCTGCACAATAATCTGGCATGCCTCTCCGTGCCGTTGGGTCACGGTCTTCAAGAAGCCAGTTTCTTTTTGCCTTTTTTTTTCCCGTTCTCGGGACCGAATTGATTACGGCCGACCGTCATTTTTTGGAGCCACTTCAGTTTGCAGTGGGTGCACAATGCATTGTGTAATTTCAGCGACTATTTCTGCACTCATGGGATGTTGAGGAACACGCTTCTCAGAGATTTTGCCGAAGGTAGCGAGAGGATTGGAACAGAGGATTGCTGAGTGGGCGATGGATACTTTTCCGGGGGAGGGGGTGGGTGGGTGGGTCTGAGGCCACAACAAAATTTGTGTACCTAAAATGGGCCTCCATTTCCGGCTCCTTCGACAACATTTTATGTTTCCCCTCAGGAAAATTTTTCTGATCTGGTTGGCGGGTGGGTCGGCCGAAATCCCAGGACGGCCAGGATACCTGCCCCGCCCTCGCAGTATCACCAGGCAATCCCCTGGATTGGCAAGAACGGTCAATCGCCACCTTTTGGTGCCTGCGTGCGACAGAGTCCCTGCAGTTTGTCATTTGGTGATTTGTTTTTTACATGCCCACCATGACGTCGCATGCTCACACCCTGGCATGCCCACCATGACGTCGCATGCTCACACCCTGGCATGCGCGCCATGACGTCGCATGCTCACACCCTGGCATGCCCACCATGACGTCGCATGCTCACACCCTGGCATGCCCACCATGACGTCGCATGCTCACACCCTGGCATGCCCACCATGACGTCGCATGCTCACACCCTGGCATGCCCACCATGACGTCGCATGCTCACACCCTGGCATGCGCGCCATGACGTCGCATGCTCACACCCTGGCATGCGCGCCATGACGTCGCATGCTCACACCCTGGCATGCGCGCCATGACGTCGCATGCTCACACCCTGGCATGCGCGCCATGACGTCGCATGCTCACACCCTGGCATGCGCGCCATGACGTCGCATGCTCACACCCTGGCATGCGCGCCATGACGTTGCATGCTCACACCCCTGCATGACCACCGACGTATGCGTCCCGCTTGCATGCCCACCCACCCATTACACACCATGACCCTCCCCTGCGTGCGCGCCCCCTTCAGGTGGGAGACCTGCCGGATCTGCTGCGCGACCGCTTCGGTGAGAACTTCCACTTCGGTGGCCTCGCCGGCATCCCCTTCACCGGGAAGACCGGCTTCAAGGCCTTCGCCGGGCACATGCCGGAGAACGGCCACATGTTCATCGTGGTCGCCCCCCACATCGGCGTGACCCCCGACGGGGAGCTGGGCAAGTACCAGCGGTGCAACCAGAGCGCCCCGACCACCGCCTGCGGGGCGTGCGTCGGGGCATGGAAGTTGGCCTGCGAAGATGGCCCTAAGCCCTCCCCCCCGGTGTCTTCCCCGGAGTACCATGAGGACTACCAGTTCCGGTTGATCCAGACGCTGATCACGGACCACATGGAGGTGCCGGCCGCGCGTGCGCTCCTTCATGCTTAGTGGCCACGGTTTCGAACACAGAGCTCTGTGTTCGAAACCGGGTGTGAGGGTGGGTACGCACGCTGCGAATCGCACGGCACAACGCTTGTCCCGGTACCGGGCAGTCTTTGAGTATTCTACGCACTGCTGTGGGGGTACACGTGTTCTGCTCTAGCGTGCCACGGCTGAGTGGCGACCGTAACCTGTACTGGGGGCTGGGGTGGGGGGGCCCAGATGGGCTGTTTGCGCAACAGGAGCGGGAGCCCATCAGGGGCAGACCAGCCGTGAGGGGGAAAAGGACACATGGTGGACAGCCGGGACAGCGCGTAGAGGAACAGGGCACCTGGGCCTCACGCACACAGAAACACAGCGAGGCAGGCTATGGACGGCCTGTGGACAGAGGCACGTGGACAGCAAAAACAGTCAAACAACCCCGGCAACAACCAGCACATCCTCAATGCGCCAATTATTGGGCGCCGCTGACGCGCAAACAGCACACCCCGCCACATTCAGCACAGCCCCGGCACACCAACTACTGGGCTCCGCGAACGCGGGAACGACACCAGCAGGAGCACCGGCCGCAGCGGCCGACAGAACGCAGCGACCCGACGCAACATGCGAAGGGAAGAGCAGGTGACTGTCCAGGGCCCCGTAGAGAAACAGCGACCCGACGGAACGTCACACAGGGGGGGGTTGGGTCAGAGGCCAAAAAAAAAGTTTGTGTACCGAAAATTGACCTCCAATTTCGGGTCCCTTTGATAAATGTCTGTTTTTTCCCGAAGAAAAAACTTCTGATGTGGGGGGGTGGGGTGGGTCAGGTCTGCTTCACCGCCATTCGCTCCCACCGCGCCTGCCCCCACGGCCTTCATTGCTCTCACTTCAGTGTGCCAGATCATTCGCTGAGTCCGCTTGTCCGAGTGTTCAATGGCCGGGGTCAGGGCCAAGGTCCCTTCCTCCCTTCCCCCACTGTACCAGGGCAGCGGTCACCTGTCGGGCTGTGGGAGTGCTAAACATTCGGCCAGGCTCACGCCCCTGTGCCTGGCGGGTGGGTCAGGCGGAGGAGCCCTGGCTGCCATTCCGCCCCCCCTCCCCCCGGTAACAGTAAGCCGTGGCCTGTTCAGGGTAGGCACACCGATGGTAGTCACGTGATTGAGTGGTATGGAGAGGCGAGAGGCCAGGTCGCGGAGGTCCGCTTGCAAGTGCTTCACACGTGGATAATCATGCAGGCCTCGTGCATCCCGTGTGCTCTGTGGCACGACACCAGACATGCCACTCATGTCCGGCAGGGGCACTGAGTCTCGTTAGGAATCAGCCTCGTGTACCATGTGCCACTCGGTAATATCCGCCGCTGTCGCAGCCACAACTCGGCAGGAACAAGTCGCATCCCCATGTCTGACGCAGTAAGATCCAGCTCCCTTCTGATCACGTCCGACCTGGCAGACGCGAGTGCCAGGTCTGCACGACACGCACTCGCTTGTTTGGAACGCCACGCTCTTCGTTGGAGTCCCCTGATCTGGGGATGTATTGGAACGGCTGACAACCGTAGGAGGAGGGGGGGGGGGGGTAACCCCCCTGGACAGCAGCAAACGCCCCCCTGCTGATGACCCCTGACCTGCATGTACGCCCGTCACCCGGTAGAGGTACGGCTCGTCACGCCGATCGGCCAGGCACAGGGGCGTGAGCCCGGCCAAATGTTTGGCACTCCCACAGCCCGACAGGTGACCGCTGCCCTGGTACAGTGGGGGAAGGGAGGAAGGGACCTTTGCCCCTGACCCCAGCCATTGAACACTCGGACAGCGAACACAGAGAACATGATCTGGCACACTGAACTGAGAGCAATGAAGGCCGTGGGGGCAGGCGCGGTTGGAGCTGATTGCAGTGAAGGAGACCTGACCCATTGTCCCCCCCCCCCCCCCCTGGATCGATTTCATAGTGGGAAATAATGACGTTTACAGAAGAAAATTTTGATTTGGGCTTTGTTTGTACACAAACTTTTGGGTTCTAGACCCTCTCCCCCCCCTCCTCTCTTCTAATACACGCTTGATCACAGTAACAGTGCCAATAGGACAGACAGTATGTCGCATGCCGGCAGTCATTATGATTATGCCGAGTAACCACACATCAAACAAACCGGGCCCTTTTCGAAGTTTGATCGTAGATATGTGCCTGGCTATGACGGATGGACGCCTAGTGTTTGATCCTGGTTGTACACAACGTATCTTCATGGACCAACGAACTGATGCAGTTCGAATGATGATTGCGCCTTCTAAGGGGGAGTACCTGCCGCGGTGCGCGCGCGGTACAGGTACTGGGGTTGTTCCGTAGACCCTTTCATCCAGAGCCAATCAGGGGGAATGGTAACGCCTCAGAGCCCAGCAGGTACCATCTACAACTCCTCTCCCGGTAGACCATCTCCCGGAGAAGTTGTTCAAATGCCTGACGCGGTGTGCGCACGGTGCACGCGCGGTGCGGATACCCCCCCCTTATACACACTTGCCCTGACCCGGTGATCCCCGGCGGTCCCTCATGAGTCGCACGCTCACCGCAGGACATCCAGGAGCACCCGGACGGCCCCATGGCCGGGATGGCCTACACGGTCTTCGACTACGCCCTCCAGACAATGCTGAACATCATGGACCTGACCACCCTCAAGGGCGGGAAACTCGTCCTCCTCGGCGGCCTGCAGATCAACATGCCCGAGCCCCTGTCCGACTTCTTCCTGCCGCTCTACTTCAAGATGCACGCGGAGGGCGCCGAGCCCAAGGACCTGCTGCACCTCCTGCGCGAGGAGGCCATCGACGCCATGCAGTACCAGTCGCCCTCGGCCGAGCGGCGCAAGATGAGTCGCAACAGCCGCCCCCCCGCGCGGTGAGGGGCCGTTGGGTCGCGGGCTTTGGGAGGCGGGTGTCTTTCTGTCCGTTTTGGTTCGTCTTCGGGACCGCACAGTCCGTCGGATTGGCGCTTGACCGACGGCCGTTGGCCGTTGACGTCCGGCCGGCGGCGGTTGAGCGCCGGCGATTGGCGGCCAACCGCTGCCTCTGGAAGTCTGCGTGCGGCGGAGCCCCTGCCGTTTGGCGCTTGTTGATCGATTTTTTTTCTGTTTTGGGGGGGGGGGGGAGTCGAGACCGCCGTGACGGGGGGCCCCAAACTGCCCCGGCGCCTGCCCCGGCGCCATTTCATGCCCCGCGGCAGGAGTGGCTGCAGAGGCCGATGGCACGGCGCGCCGCCGACCGAGGGAAGTGGGGCCTGCCGCCTCCGTGGGACGGCTTTGCGGGAGAGGGTCGGGCCTCTCGAGGGACCGTCCACACGCCCTGACCGGCCCGAAACGGTGATTATTGTTGGTCCCCCTTCCCGTCCCATGGGCGTGTGCAGGGGTCGGGGGCCCACCCCCATTCCCTCCCCCGCCGCCCCCCATTGAGGCCCCTGCTGCTCCGCTCGATTGTTGTCTGCGGTCTGCCCACGTACCCCCCGTACGACGAAGCCGAGAGCGGCGTACGGGTGCCCGTCGTGCCCCCCCCCCCCCAAAATGGTGCGTGTTTTGCCCTTTTCGGTACCCCTCGGCCGCGCCGTGTCGAGCGGGTGAACTGCAGTTTGGCAGCAAAACGCAGGGACGCGCGCTGTTTGTGATCCCAAGGGAGCCCATGAAGGCCACAATGGCCGCGTAATCCGGGGATTGTGGGTGTACCGCCTGTCTTCAGCGCCCGAATGCCACGGGCAGCAGGGCCCTTGGCACACGTTGGCCACCCTCGCAATGTGCTCAAGCCCCCCCCCCCCCCCCCAGCACCGGGGGGGGACGTCTCCTCGGTCCCGGTACGCGACTCCCCCCCCCCCGCGTCTCTGCCAGACTGGACTAGACCTCTGCTAAACCCTCTCCCCTAGCCCCCCCCCCCCACCTGGGGGCCTTCGGCCCACTTCTACTGGGGGGGGGGGGGGGAGTCGCGTACAGAAGCGAGGAGACGTCCCCCCCGTGCCCCCCAGTGGACAGTGGAGACGGCGAGGGATTGACGGATGTCGGTGCATGCGGTCATGGCCGCATTCCCCTTTGATGCCGCCGATCGCGCAGGGCCCGTGTGGCCCTGGGCGGCAGCCCCCAGCCCCGCCCCCCTTCCCTCCGGACGGCGTGGATGCGCTTGTGGGGGGAGCCTCTTTGAAGGCGGCCGACGAGAACAGGGTCTCTTCATCTGCCGTCTTCAAGGCCGCCGTCTGACGACCACCTGTTCGGGTTCCGACGGCCGTCGGCTGCCCCAGTCAGCCCCGGGATCCGTGTTGCTGCCGCCGGGAGGGGGTTTATTTTGTTGTTGCTGCCTGACAGTCGAAGCGTGTGGGTGCAGCATGAGAGCGCTGCGGGGGGGTCGCGTTGTACGTCGCGGACGGCGAACTCCGGCAGCGCGTTGTGCCGTCGAGGGGCCGTGCCGCAGAGCCCTGTACCGTCGCAGCGGAGCTGCGGTGTTCCATGCGTTGCCCTGCTGCAGTGCTGCGGTGCAGAACGGTGTGGGTGCACGGGGTGGCGGGTGTGTTTTTGTTATGGAGAGCCCCGGGGCCGCAAAGTATTCGAGAGAAGTAGGAGTAGCCACGCTCTTGGCTTCATACAAGACTTGGGTATTTATCGACAGCCACATGCAACAACAACGATATTTCTCGACAACAACAACATCTATTTTATATCCCACATCCGATGGCGCATCCCGTTTACGATTCACGTACCCTGGGACGTCCTCTGCCAATCGGGTGATCCATCGTCACAAATCCAAATGTGTTGGTGCGGGACCTTCGCTTGGTCATGTTCAGAAGCTGATCGGGCTGCCTCGGGCACTGCCTCGGCGCCCACCGTGCAATCCACAGCTCGCGACAGGATGAGCTTGGTGTGCATCGGCACGTACACATACAGATCATACCCTGCGGTGGGCCTCTGCATCTATGATTTACAGCAGAGTCGGGCATAGGACCCAACGAAAGTGGCAAACCATATTTTGGAACCGGAAGGTGTTGTGCAAAGTGGGGCTCCAAGCATGACTTGCGCTCTTTACAGGGTTCCACTGATGGCCACCTCTGTGCCCCGTTTCTACATGTGATCGGAAAGTAAAATGGTGTTTTTGACATCACTTATGGTCCAACGAACATACGTATATTCGTGTGCATATTAGCGCGCTGGTGATGTTCGGCAGGGCAGGAGCTGCGACTGCAGCACGGGGAACTATCGCCCCCCTAGTGCAGGGCGGCCTCTGCATGGGCATCCGGAACGAGGTCTCTGCAGCGAAGTGGGAAATCGGTGCTGAACATACACACACACACACACACCGGACGCCGATGTTGTACCTCTGAGTTTGAGCATCGTGTTGATGTTGAATGTCTTAGGCGCGCGCGCGCGTACAGACACAAGGGACAGAGCTGTAGAGAGGTGGTGTATGATAGCGAACGCTACTGCTTTGGTTGAAGTGAAGGGCGTCACACACACACACACACACAAAGGAGGATTGAGCCTCGCAGTTGGAGCATGATTGTGTGGATCCCTTGGCACACATACACACACTCTCTCACTCACTCACTCACTCACCAGCGCCATTCTCGTGTTCCGGTGCAGATGGCCTCATCGAATGCTGCGACTGTGGAGTGTCTCCGGTTGTGGCGGTGCTACCGGTTTTGGCGGTGCTACAGGCACAGTGAGTCGGGCGCCATCGCCTGCATATGGCATTTGCCTCGCAGTTGACTCCACAAAGAGACAGCTGCACTTCTGGACTGCAAAACACGCCCATTTTGTATCCCACATCCCATATCCCTTGTGCAATTGACGTGACGTAGGGCCAACGCCTCAGTGGTGCGCCATCTGTAAATCCGATTAACTACCGTCACACGTCTTCCTGGGAGCTGTGCTCAGCATTGGCGGTGGCGCATGTGCAGCCCACCGCCGCTGTCAGCCCTGCACGGTCCGCATTTCGTACTGTGTGAGTGTGAAGCAGCAGCAGCTGTGGATGATGAGCAGCACAGAACAGTTGAGGCGGGGTTTTCCTGTTGTCGTGGAGGTGCCCCCCCCGCCTCCTGCGTTCTTTACACGATAACTTGTTGTGGGGGCAGAGGGTTCGCCGAGTGATTTCCCTGGTGCCCCAGAACCGTGGTTGTACACGGCTACATGTTCTAGGGAGGCACTGCTGTGTCTGGTGTGGTGAGCATGCGGCCGGATGGGATTCGAATTGAGGGCGTGAGTCCTGAACCCATGACCTAGACTTCACGCTGCAGGTGTGTGCAAGCCATAGTGATGGGTGTCGGAAGGGTTGCAGGGAGAACGGCTGCACAACAGCATGCCGCTTGCATTGCTGTGCTGTCTCAACCCTTCTGACTCTTTGGATTGAGGTAACTGTTTGCTTTTTTCTTTATGGGTCAGTGAGGCGCGATGTATTCACAATGGGCCGTGGCCATGCATCATGCACAGTTGGCTTGGATGTCATGTACCTGCTGGGGATCGCAGCTCCAGGGTCGTTTGGCAGCTGCCTTTTGCCAAGCTTTTTGACACAAACGATGCAGTGGGGCATGAATGAATGAATGTGTGTGTTTGTGTGTTTTGAGGTGTGGGAAGGGCTAACATGACATCTGGTTCAAGAGGTACAAGCAGCAGCCTCGCTATCCTGTACATAGGTCTTGACGGTTCTGCCATCGATTGCCTGCAGAATGTCTGGGGGCTCACTGATCTGAGGTTGCTTCGCCAGTTGCAGGAACTTGGACATTGGGCCTGCCACTGGTCGGCGCCAACCAAAGGACACCAGTTGTCCCACTCTGCGTCAACTTTTTTTCTTGTTCTGCAGGGCTCAGGGTTGGGCTGGCAGTGCATTGTATGAACACTAGTTGGCAGAGCCCTCCTAAGTTTTGGGGGGACATCACTGCTCCAAGATGGGTTTACTGGTTTTTCAAACAATAGGTTGCTGTCAGAATTAAAAACACGCTCAACTATTTGGGCATCATACTCAGCCATGCCACTGCCGAAGAAGCATATGCACCAATTATTGCCTGTGCAGGCGCCAGGCAGTCTGTAGTGCACAAGCAACTAATGCCGTCCCAAGTTCGGGATCTGCTGTGGTGTATTGGGAGGCAGGACCCATGCACAACTGGTCAACGGGGATCTTCTGGGTGGCAGACAGTGCTGCCGAAGTCGGACCATGGGAGCTTGCGAGCAGCCACCACGAAGCAGAGCCCTGCGTCATCTCCTCCAATTCAATGATACAGGGTACCAGGACCTCTGCTGTGGCTCATGGAGTACGAGGCCACAACAATACACGGGGTACACGGAATCAATGGGGGAGCATCAGCGTGCCGGGCATTTCTTTGGGCCACTTTTCATACGGAGCCCTAATCCGCTTTTTGCATGGCCTCTTTCTGGTTGGGGATATGGACCAGCTGCTTTCCAGTTGGGCATATGGACTGGGCCCTGCTTTTACTTTCGTTAATTTCGTTGTTAGTCTAATACATTTCAGGGGTATAGGGGACCTAAGTGTTGCACATTTCAGGACCCAATGGCACACCACGAATTTTTGATTTTTAGTCTGATGCATTTTGGGGGTATAGAGGACCAGAATGTTGCACATTTAAGCACCCACTGGCACACCAGGAATTTTCACTCACCTCGAAGAGAGGTTGTTAGCATAGGCGGACACCATACACCCCCCCCCCTTTTGGGGGTTGTTCGGGAAGCATACCCCAAGGCATGAGATTGGATGTCTAACCCCTTGTAAGATCATTATTTTGCTTGACAAAACGATCCCCCAATGGATACGCCCCCCCCATAGGAAGACACAAGACACGGGACAATCAAGGCCCACAACGGTTGCACGAGGTGTAGACAAGTGGCCACATGTAGAAGTAGGCATTGAGGAGAGTGAGAACATAGGAAGTATAGGCATCAACCGATACCGAGGAATTGCTGAGATAAGTGTGAGACACGTGGCCATTTGGCATCCCTTGATGATCGAATGTACCAATGCTGGAAATTCGAGGGAGTGTTTGTTAACGCCATGGACAAACTGGCATGTCAGATCATTAGGGGCTGTGGCATAGCCATGACTCCACTCCCCAGAAGGGGCTGAACATTGGACCAGCGGATGAACAAAAAAGAAAGGACCCCCCAATGCAACTATTTGGGCGTTTGGCCGTAGTAGTGGCCGTAGTAGAAACCCATACTTTGTGGTACTTTGGGCATCATTGTTGTTTGGTAGTAGATTTTGATACTTTGGGGATCTGGCTTTTTTGGATGTTCGCCCTGTTTCACACATCTGTACTTTTTTTGCAAACATTTTTTACCCATTTCCACCACATCTACTCTTTTTCTCGGTTGATTGATATGGTGAGACACTTTGAGGGTGCCTGCTACAGGACATCATACCTCCCTCCTCATTTCTCAAGCCCACTTTCTCCATGGATCTCAGTATTGGGGACACGGTGTTCTACACCTGCTCCAATGGCCTGTGACCTCCTGCCACGGTGGTTGGGACGACCGAAGACAGACTCCTCCACTTGGAATACTACCAAGATGGGTTGAGAGTGGTGAATGGGCAATGCAAGATGGAGTCCATCTCCTTTGCCATCCCAAGTTCAGACTCGCTACCTGACTACCCTCCATCTCCACCGCCCAAAACACAGTCACGCCCCCCCCCCCAAAGGCCCTTGGTCCTTCACCACTGCCACAAGAACCGGGAAGGTCCCCCTCAAGGTCCCCTCCAGTCCACTTTGGGTCGCCTAATTCTAAGGTTGTTTCCAAGGGGCGTGCCTAGGGGCTCTTCGGGGGGAACATAGTCTAAAAGTAGCGCGCAGTGCAAGGATTCCCCCTCTATCCCCGTAAAACTGGATACCTTATTGCAGGGGGTGGGGTGTGTCTGGGGGGGGGGGGGGGGTCAAAAGTTTGTGTTTTGAAGGATTTGAACCAAGGTCCGGTCCAACAGCTAATGAGCTGATTGGCCGGCCAGGATTGGAACTACCGCCGGTCAAATCGTCGGGGAAGTGTGCTACCACTCGACCACTATTTGTTCTTGTGTGCTGAATGTTCCCCACCGCTTGTAGATGTAGGCGGCCACAAAAAAGCCAAACTGTGTGTTTTTGCCTGCTTGTTTGCCTGCCTGCTTGCCCGACTGACTGCTTGACTAACTGCTTGCCTGACTGACTGACTGACTGATTGGCTGCAGCCTAACTAACGTACCCTCGTCTCTCTTCGAGGTGCTATGCCGAAGGCAATAGAATCACCTCAAAAAGAGGTTGTTAGATCAAGCGCAAGCGCGTGCGTTGTACACCCCCCCCCTTTTGGGGGTCGTTCGCGTAGTATACCCCAAGGCTTGATATTGGATGTCCAACCCCTTGAAAAATCATTACTTTGCCCAATAAAAT
This sequence comes from Eutreptiella sp. 'Long Island Sound 2002', assembly GCA_964036045.1. Taxonomy (NCBI): domain Eukaryota; phylum Euglenozoa; class Euglenophyceae; order Eutreptiales; family Eutreptiaceae; genus Eutreptiella; species Eutreptiella sp. 'Long Island Sound 2002'. Next base: position 26,031,068 of record OZ038397.1, on the reverse strand, counting down.
GATCCCCCGATGGATTTTTTGATTCTAAGGCCTCTATCCCCTGAAACTAGATATCACTTGTTTGGGAGGGGGGGGGGGGGGTGGGGGGTGGGGGTCAAAAGTTTGTGCTCGAAAGGGTTTGAACAAGGGTGAGGTAAAGCAAAGCTGATGGCGACTGGTGCGGCCGGCGGCCGGCCGCGAATTGAACCGCCGACTCGACTATTGGCGATCGAGTGCATTACCACTCGACCGCTGGCTACTCTGGTACCCAAAGGGCTCCCCTCTACTTGCAGCCGAGTCCGCCACTGAAAAAATCCAAATTGTGTGTTTTTGTCAGCCTACGTGCCTGCCTGCTTGCCCGAATGACTGCGTGAATGACTGCTTGCTTGACTAAATGACTAATTGGCCGCCTGTCCGCCTCCCCTCGAGGTGCAATACTAAAGGCAATAGAATTTTTAGCAGCCCAAACCCCAACCTACTGCCGCGAAATCCAAGCCCAAGACCAAGCCCAAGCATACACAACCACCGTCTACTGAGAGAGAGTACACGGAAGAAAAGCGTGAGCGGGAGAACAAGAAGACGGAGGATGAGGTCTTGGAGTATCTCCTCGCTGTGTCATAGAATTTTGGCCCACCCTTTGCACCCGGCGTACGATGATGGTAACAATGGTGGTGTGCAGTGGTGTGCGTTGTGACACCACCTCTGTACGTGCCCAAGTTGCTCGGATGGATGGGCTCAACGAATTTCTTGTACAGCATGATTAACATATTCGCGAACATGGGCAACACTTTGACGCCAAGCCGCCTCCGAACACCATTTGGTGCGCGACATGAAAGCACCGGTTTTTGCGGGTGGGGTGTGTTTCATCCAAAAAAAAAGAAACAACGCGATGCCTCCCAGTCAAGAAGCTGAGGATGGCCGTATTTCACCCCAAATTCCCTTATAGTGTATGCATCCGCACCTAGTGGCATATGGAGTGTTGAGTTGTGGAATCCTAAGTATGCGTCATATGTTTACAAGGTAACTGTTGCGGTTGATATGTTGGGCAACATTGTATGGATTTAACCTTTGGCCCCCGGGACATCTGCGGATGTTTTGTTTTGAGACCGTCTCGTACCCGCGGTGATTTCTTTGATTTGGGGTTTGGGGCCATTACAGTGCTTATAAAGGCTGGATTCATGTCACTGTGCCATTCATTAGAAGAAAGAATGGAACTTTCACGGCCTGGCAACACTCGTGCAATGATGTGCATGGGTGGTACAGGGCACGCATTGAGCATTTGTTTGGACAGTTGTGGCATGGGGGTTGGGTTAGGAACATCTGGCGTGGCGGCCCTAATGAGTTGCACCAGTGGTTGCGTGTTTTGTTGCGTTTCACGCAATTTTGGACTCGGAGGCAAGTCCGTCACCCAGGGCGGTCCTTTAGGGACGAGATTTTTTTTTTTGCTAAGGACCGCCCTTAAGGACCGCCCCAAAGGACCACCAACCGCCAACCGCCAACCACCAACCGCCAACCACCAACCGCCGCCAACCGCCAGTGGCGACCAAGCGCCAACTGCCAACCACTGCCAACCGCCACCAACCACCAATCACCAACCACCAACCGCCGCCAACCACCACCAACCGCCACCAACCACCAGTTGCCAACTGTCAACCGCCAACTGCCGCCAACCGCCAACCGCCAACCGCCACCAACCATGGTTGAGCACATGGAGTGCCCGCGGGCTTTTTTGGGAAAACTCGTTCCGGAACACTTTTTTTTTCCGTTAAGGACCGCCCTGCCGCCACCCTCGTTATGGACCATGAGACCATGTGCCGCCTCAGGTTTGGACTGAGCAACTCGGCCAAAGCAACTTGGCGGCCATGCAAGATGAGGGAGAGGATGAGGCACATGTGTGTGCCTTGTGTTGTCAGAAGCATTGCACCATCATAGGCTGTGGTGAGTGACAGGGGTGTTGCTGTGATCGATGTCTTGGTGCCCACACTTGTGGGGAAGTAATACACATTGATGTTGAAATTCTCCATTTTCGTCTTATGCAGCGTGCTTTGTAGGGAAGGTTTGCAGTCCACTTCGGTCAACTTGGGGGGCTCCTCTAGGGGAGGGTAAATCCAGGGTTAAAGTCAGGATAAGTAATACAAAAGTAGCACGCCGGGCGCGCGCCGGGCAACCCCCAACAGCAACAGAATGCGAAGTATTCGAAATCAGCCCCCAAAATTGTGGCATGCACAATGAGCCCAATCCAGTGATGAAAAAGGTTACTTGGCCAAACACCGCCCAGTCTTTGAACTGGACAGCCACCATTTGCTTTTTTGTGTTTTCCAAAAATCCTAGGCCCCACCGCCGTTGGGTAGCCTGCAACTCCGCCTGTTGGCTCACAACCTCCATCATTAACATCCAAGCCAGCTACTTCGGGAGCTGGCTGCTGTGCGGTACAGTGCGGTTATAGGAGGATGTCCTACCAACGGACGGCAAGGTTCTTTTTGCCCTGAGCCCCTTCAAGCCTGGGGATACTGTGCACGATATGCGCGTGGTGGTTTAGCATGTGGGTGTTGGCAGTGATATCTGGAACATCTGGCCACTTTCTGAGTGTCTGTTTTTTTCCCGTGCTGTCCCTGCCATGCGTCCGGGTGACTGTGTATGCATCACCAAGGGCTCGTTGGAAGGCAAGGAGGCCACGGTGCGCTTTGTTGGCACCACGCATTTCCACGAGGGTGAGTGGATCGGCATCGAGCTCTCCACCCCCGCCGGCAAGAATGACGGGTCCGTGGACAACACCCGCTACTTTCAGTGCGCCCCAAAGCACGGCCTCTTCCTGCGGGCCGACGCGCTGAAACTCCTGCCAGCCTCTGCAGGCGCTGGTGGGGCTCTGCCATGCAGTGAATCGGACTCAAGCGGCCTTAGTCCGCGGCGCTTCTCCCGCACTGAACAGTGCCGCTCTCCAAGGCTCCGGAAACACGCCAGTGCTGGGCCCGCATCCCCACGGTCCAGCGCTGCCCCGGATGCTTCCATTCCGGGCCCGGAGGCGCCGAGGGGGTCCAGCACTCCGCGCAGTAGCACTGGCACTGTTCCACTGGATTCTCTATCTTCCGAGCAAGGCAATGTCTCGCGCATCCCCAGCATCCCCGGGTTCCCGGTGCCAGTGCGGGACGGTGTTGAGAAGGCCCCGCAGGTGCGGACACTGGCTGCAGAAAAGGAGCACTTGCTGCAGCGCTTGGATGAACAGGCCGGTGAGGCCGGCACGAAGGAGCAGCGTGTTGCCGACGCAGAGCAGCGCGTTGCTGAGGTCGAGCAGCAGCTTTCGGAGCAATGCCAGAAACTGCAGTTGATGGAGGAGCAGTGTGAGCGGCTGGAGGGTGAACGGCATGTGCTGTCGGCGCAGGTCAGAGAGAAAAGCTCCAGCGCAGCAAACGTGATCAAAGCCCTAAACGTGCAGGTGGAAAACCTGCAGAAGCAGGTCGATGAGAAGGGGGCGCAGGTGGTGGCAAATGCGGCCAAACTGCGGGACAGCAAGCGGGAAGGGGACGCCGTGCGGACGCAGCTGCAGGAGACAAATGCGGAGCTGGAGGAGAGGAAGGCAGAGCTGGAGCTGATGCAGGTGGAAAAGGAACTGTTGGAGGCCCAGAATGAGGAGCTGGAGGAGGCAGTCCAGCAACTGCAGCAGAAGTCGGAGCTCCAAGCTGAGGCCCCGATCAGCGATGCCACGCGCATTGAGCTCATGTCGGAGCAGCAGCTGCGCGCCGAATTGGCCGAGCATCGAAAACTGCTTGTGCTCATGAACAGCACTCTGGAGGAGAAGGAAGCGGCCTTGAAAGAGTACAAGACCGCCATGAAGGAGCTAACACCGCTGAAAGACAAGACCCAGAAGCAGGAGGCCGCACTGCAGGACCTCCGTGAGCAGTTGGAAGCCGCACAGATGTCAGAGCAGATGGTGGAGGAGTTGGGGGACCAAAATTTGCTGCTTACGGAGCAGGTGGACAGCCTCAAGCAGGAGATTGTGACTTTGACTGAGTTCAAGGAGCTCAGCAGTGAATTGGAGCTGCATCATCAGGAGGAGCTGAGCCGCCGTGAGCAGGACATACTGGCCAAGGAGGCGGTGCTGGCACAGCAGACCCGGATGGTGCACATCCAGCAGAAGGCAGTACAGGAGCGCGAGGCCGTGATCCAGAAGCTGCGGGAGAAGGTAGAGGGTCTGCAGGAGGAAGTGCAGCAGCTGCGGGTTCAGGGGGCTTCCAGTAAGGCAGAGCTGCAGATGCAGAGGCAAGGCCAAGTGGAGCAGCAGCAGCTGTTTTCGTGGGCGAAGCAGCACACGGCCAAGTTCAGCAAAATGGACGAGAAAGTGCACGAGTACGTCCGCGAGAGCGAGGGCGTGCTGTTCCGCGGCTGGTTGCAGGCGTACCTGCCGCGCCACGTGACGGAGGGTGACACGCGGATGCTGCAGACTCTGATGCTCCTCCACACGCTCCAATTCAAGGCCGACCTCGCAGTGGAGTGTGCGCAGGACCTCGTCCAGGACCGATTCTCTGTGGAAATGGGCCCGCTCGAAGACGCGACGGGTACCGACCGCCTGTCCCTTCAAGATCCGGAGGTGTCGCTTCTCGACCCTTCGGGCGCCTCTGTGATACTGCCGCTGCAGGAAAGTCAAGTGCTGGCGGGACTGGTCCGCTTTGTGGCGGGCCGCTTGGACTGGCTACTGCAGGCGGGCAGTGCGGAGCACCTGCTGCAGTGCCACGCGGTGCACCCGCTTCTGGTCTGCGTAGAGAAGCAGGTGGACCGCCTGACGGACAAGCAGCGATGCGACGCGCTCAGCGTCGCAGAGCTCTGCAGCATCGCCGCACAGACGGCCCCACATCTGCAAGAGCTCTGGCACGCGACGGCCCTGCCGTACGCACGGGACGCTGCCTGTGCGGCTTGCCCGTGGGAGGCCCTGGGCCCCTTCTTGGCCTTGGGCTTGGCGGCAATCCAAAATGCCCGGCTGCACGTCCTGTTCGTGCGCTCGGTGCTGCTGATGCACACTGCCGCTCCGGCAGCGGCAGCGGCAGCGGAGGAGGTCGCCCCGGAGTCGGCGGAAACCACGTCGCCAGAGCTGCAGACGACGGAGTCGCATGTGCACAGCCTTGGGGCCCTGCTGACATGGATCGAGGGCCTTGCACAGAAAGTGCGGGCGGTGCAGAAGGAGGTCTCAACGCTTCTGCAGCAAGAACCCGTCCCCGTCCTGGACGGCGCAGCCGCGGGGCTGCCGGACCAATCGTTCTACGGGCTCCTGCACTCCTTCGGCACGATCCTCCAATGGACCCAGAGCCTGAACCAGTGCCTGGGATGCGTGCAAGCCCAGGCCAGTGAGCGCGCTCTGCAACCCTCCGCCCCCCTCTACTCCCCCGAGGTCGCTCAGGCCCTGAAGCGGGCTTTCGATGGCCGCATTCCGGGTTTTGTGCTCCCGCCACCCCATATGACCCCCGGCGTCGACGCCTTAGGCCCAGCAGTGTACTGCTACACCGCCACGTTCGAGGGAGCGTGCCACAGCCCACCTTCCCCGGGCCCTGCGCTGCCCATCGCCGAGCACCTGCAGAACGCCTTCAAGCCCCTGCTCTCTGCCCTCAATATCCTGCACAAACTGGGCAGCGAGACCTTTGCCGTGGCGCAGGGCACAGGCAGCGGGGACCACAGCTCCGGGACCGCCAGGGCCGACCAACGGCTCACGGCCCGGGAGCGCAGGGCGCAGGAGGTGCGCGCGGAACTGGGGTCGGTGGATGGGTTGAGGCAGGAGATCGCGGACCTCCAGGGCCGTGTGCAGGGGCTGAAGGAAGGGCTCAAGGAGGCCGAGGTGCAGTACCTGGAGGCAGATATGCGGGCGAAGAAGCTGGAGGCTGCTGTGGATTCCACGCGGGCGAAGGACGAGGAGATTCGGCAGCTGCAGGTCGAACTTGAGACGCAGCGGCAGCACGCGGCCGAGACGCTGCGGCGGACCGAGTTCACACACGCCGAGGCCATCGGCAATTTGGAGTCCGACGTTCAGGCCCTGCAGGAGGACAAGGCCGCGCTGCAGGCGCGGCTGCAGGACCCCCTCACCCCCAGCTCTCTCAGCCGCCCGCTGAGCAATCTGCAGCGGTCGTTCCGGGCGTTGTCCCCGCAACTCGCGGACAACTTCCCGAAGGTGCAGGACGGCGCGCAGGCGGTCGAGGGGGCCGCAGATGCGCAGCGGCAGATCCTGCAGCTGCAGGACGCCCTCAAATTTGCAAAGGCGCGTGCGCTGGTGCCGGCGAACACCGACCGCAAGCTGCTGCTGCTCGCGGGCCATGCGGCCCCCAAATGGGCCCAGGCCGAGACGAGGGCGCTGACGACCACAGCCAACGGGTACCTCAACGAGTTGCATTCACTGGGGAAGGCCGCGGAGAGGGCGCGGCGCACGCGTGTCGTCGAGATTGGGACAGCGTCGCGCGAGCGGCCGCCGCAGTGGGTGTGGGGGCGGGAGCGACAGGAGCTGTGGGCCCTGCAGTTCCGGTCTCATCAGCTGCAGGACAACATCGCTGCTCTGGCCTGTCGACTGCGTCACCCCGTTTGATGGTCCGCCGGGCACCCGCGTCCCCAGCCCCCGCTGTGATTCATGCATCTCCCTGTGCGTCCCGTTGGAGTGCGGGGCCTGAGCGTGAGAACCCCCCGCGGTGCGGCCTCGCGTTCGAGTCACTGTCCGTTGCCGCTACGTGTGAAGCGTCGCACGCGCGTACTCCTCCTTCCCAATGCTCTGCCGATGTGGGGCACAGCGTTTCGAACGCTTTCCTTTGGAACGTAAGTGGATTTTGTTCCAATGCAGGGTCTCAGATCACAGTAGAGACCCGGAGACACCGCCTGACCGCGCCCATCCCACCGGAGATCGCCCAGGCAGCCTTACCTCACCACCCCTACACTCCGCGGGAACGGGGGTCGGTGTTACCAGGGGAGCAAAATGACTGCACACAATGAAAATGGCCTCGACGAACTGAACCTGCTCCTGACGCCACGGGTTTCAGGATCCACCGCTCTACCCCCACCCCCCCCCTTGCAATGCCCCCCCCTCCTTGCAATCCCCCACCCCTTGCACCCCCCCTCTGGGGGGGACCGTCACTTGGCCCAAAAAGCATAGGAAACATTAGGGGCCGAAGAAAATATTTCTTTAGGTGCGGGGGGACCGTCACTTGGTGACCGCCCCCCCCCTCCCCCACGGGGGATCGGCCTGACATTGGGGGGGGGGGGATTACAAGGGGGGCGGGGGGTACACACGTTTCCCCCATTCGGTATGTGTGGAATGTGCCCCTCAGGCCCAGGACAGGGGGTGACATAACCGGGGGATGGGTTGGCCGGTTCGCAATTCCAGCTTCACGCACGTGTTTTGGGGAGGCTTGCAGGCTGCAGACGCACTAACTCGGCACATCATTGAAGCGGACCATTGAAAAGGATGCGGACTCGTTCCTCCCGCCACCCCGCCGCAGCCGTCTTGGTAGGGGTAGGCCATACCTAACCCACACCCAAAGTCGGCCCTGTCACTGACCCATGACCTGCTCTGTGTACTCTCGATGGACACTTGGTGGAACTTCGGTCACGAGTTAAAAAAAAAACAGATCTGTACTGTCCTCCCACTTTGCTAGCGCCAGGGGTGGTGCTCATGCAACCAGCGGGAATCTTGGGGTCTTGAGTGCTTCTTCCTGTGTCTGTCTGCGGCAAAGGCGGTTTCTTTTTCTGGTGGTCAATGAAGATCTGTACTGTCCTTCCCACGGGGGGGGCGTCTCCTCGGTTTGGGTACGCGCTTCCCCCCCCCCCCCCCCTCCCTGCCCTCTGGGCCCACTTAGTTACCAAGGGTCAATAGCTACTGGCCATACATATGGTGGCGCCGATTCTACTGGGGGGGGGAGTCGCGTACAAAAGCGAGGAGACGTCCCACCCGTGGTCCTTCCACACCCGTGCAAACGGGGCGACAGGGGTGGGGCAAGGCGCAGGACTCGTTCCCCCCGCCACCCCGCCGCAGCCGTCTTGGTAGGGGTAGGTCATACCTAACCCACACCCAAAGTCGGCCCCGTCACTGACCCATGACCTGCTTTGTGTACTCTCGATGGACACTTGGTGGAACTTCGGTCACGAGTGAAAAAAAAAATTGAAAAGGATGCGGACCATGCGGTTTCATCCGGGAACATGCGGATCGCATCCGCCCCTCCTCCAGGCCTTCGGCCCAAAGGAGAACGCAACGAGGTCATGTGGCTCAGCTGTCACCCTGACGGCCCACCAGGAGATAGCGAGTTCGAATCTCGGGTGGGGCATGAGCCCTGATCCTCGGCCGTCTGAGGTGCTGGGGTGGGGTGCCTTTGGTGTCCCCGTAAGCGGGAAGGGACCAATACCGCTTCGGCTAGGCATCGCCCGGGTGTTGTACCTCTTCCGGTGCATCTTGGCCAGGGTTTCCCCTGCTCCTGCACAACTGGGGTCTTGGCGTAGCGTTGCCTTTCATCCCTCGCAGCATCCAATCCGGCTTGCCTAGGCACTGACACTCTAGCCCACGGGGGCTGCTCCTGGTCAGGAGCCGACCCCAAGGGGGGGGGGGGGGGGGGGCTCTACAGACCCCAAAATGGTAGTACGGAACAATGGGTTTTGTGGGTGCTGGAGATTTTGTTTTAGGCATACAGCCGGGGGAAGTTTTTTTGTTTGACCCTGCGTGTCTATACTCAAAATACTCAGAATTTTGTGGAGAATTCAAAAATGGATGAAAAACACAAAAAAGGACTTTGACCCCGACCCGACCTCCGGGTCGGACCTTGGCTGATTGGAATGGGCAAATTTTTTTGAAAAACTTTTTTACCCCAGTAATGTATATCTCTCTGGGACGTGCGGTTTCATGCCAACACGGAGCGTTTTCAGGGGTTGGTGCCTTTGTGGTCTCATTTGTGCCCGCTGAGTGTCCGGTTGGGGGGGGTATGTGGGGCATATTCGGAAAGCCCTTGAAAAGGGCTATTCGGAACACCCCAGGTTTGCATGCTGTGCTAACGACATGTTTGAGATTTTTCTCCGCTTTGGACAGTGCCTGTGTTGCCTGCTGCCTATTTTTGCTAACAGGCAGCCACCATGTCTTCATACACGTGGTGCGTTTTCATCAAGGGCCACTCATATAATCTATGCGATGCAGCGTCCCGTGCCATGGACCGTGCCCTCTATAATGTTGATCATTATTACGGTCTCACTGACATGGCTGGCCTAACAATCCAGCACGTTGTACGAAACAAACAGCGGTTTGTACGCAAGCTGCGCATTTTGAAGCGCAGCGATTTTTGGGATATGTCCAGGTGGCTGGCCGGTGCATATAAGTCTTCAGGCAGCCACCCAGGCTGCAGGATTGGGAAAAACTGAAGAAATATGTTCCCAGTCACAAGCACGGGGATGTGTGCCCCAATGGAGTCCCGGCCCTTGCAGAAAGGGGCAACGATGACAACGAATCGGATTCGGAATAATGAGTGATCCCTCGACCATTGCCTGTGCCCTGTGTGTCCTCCCTTGTACAGCTCGGTGCGCAAAACTGTGACCACCTACCCCCCCCAACCCATACATTTCTGAAACGGCGTTTTCCCACAGATTTCGAAAAGCATACACATACCCCCCCCAAGGTGACGACATTTTGGTGCATTACGCCAAAAGTTGAGAAAAGTCTGAAAAAATGTGAAAACGCTCCGTGTTGGCATGAACCGGATGTCCCAGAGAGATATTCCAAACGATCAACGTGTCACGGGGGTCATTTCGAGGTATGTATGTTGGGGTACCCACCGACCCCCCCCCCCCCCCGGGGAGCCTGGCGGCTGACCACCCGACCTGCTGACCCCCAAGGTTTGGGTCAACCATGCCCCCCCCCCCCCCCCCTACAACCCCCAAAACGGTTGCACACCCCTCGGGGTCACACATTGGCTGGCGGCAGCCCCCGTGCTCTAGCCTCAAGGATGCTGTGTTGCTTCTTATGCCCAACCCGGGTTTCAGATGCGGGACCTCTGGTTCCTGTGTCATGTTATATGACACCTGCGCCACATAACCTCGGGTTGGGAGAGTAGCGTTGGGTACATTCCCCGGGGGGGGATTCATAGGGGAACCGAAAAGCTGGGTCCAAATTGTAGCCGGTCTGCATCCTCCTCCCCAACAAATTGTGGCCATTTTCCCGACTGCTAATATAGAGGCTTTCTTTGGCCGCATAAAAGATTGCATGTTGGATGGGATTTTTGCAGTTGTTGGCCAAAAAGGAGCGACAGGGTAGTAACTTTGGTTTACACCCTGCAAACAGTGTGGGCAGGCACTTGACCGCACTGAATTGTGTGACCGGATGTGCACTTGCACAAACCCTTCAAACACCACACACCTGTTGAATTTCACCAAACTTCAGCACTTACTAGCACATTTGATGTATCGGTTCAGAACTAGGTAGGCAAGCTTTTCCGACACCACCCAGTGAAAAAAGTCTGGCCAGGCTGTATTGTGCTGCTCCAAGGTTTGGGGACATCCTTTGTTGTGAGGAGGGTTGCTTCACAACCACAGTCGAACGTGGAATCTAACATGTGCCAATGAAATCTGCCCCGTGTTCTTCACGTTCCTCTTGTTATTCTTGTTTGATACATATCTTGACCTCAATTTGACTGTGTCTGTCCCACGATATGCACCCTTCAAAAGCCTCGTGTCAACTCGTGGCGGCTCTTTTTGCGTGTATTGGGATTATGTGATGGATGTTCCATGGAGGAGCTTCGCCAGGGTATGGGTCGTCTACAAGGTCAACACTCAGCACCAAAGCCAAATCGGTGCGGCTGATGCTGCAACCGTAAAGAAAAACGTGGTAGGCACCCACAGTCGTGCATTCCGGAATGCCCCCAGCGCACACGTGGTGATGTGGCGGCGTGACTTCCCTGCGGACCCCACGCCTAGGCCCACGCAGAGCACTGCTTCCGGCAACAAAGAGGCAGAGGAACGCCATCATTTGGAGAAGGAAGTGGTGGCCATGACGAAGAGTACACTATGGACGGGGAAACGGGGGCTAGATGAGCATGCACACCTGCAAAACGGCCTGTAATAGGCTCCAGTGTTGGTAAGTGTGGCAACCCAAACTTCACCCATAAATTGCATTTGAGATAGAATGATCACCTTCAAAGTTGGAATGTTGGGGGCAAGTATAACTCCACACCTCAATGTGTGAAATATCATGAGCATCCATACGTGGTGGATATTACAAACTCCCCACAAGGGGTGAAGAAAAAACCCAAACAAGGAGAAAAAGGCTCATAGGGCGGCTTAGGTACTTTACTAGTCAAAAACCCTTTCACCCCCTTTTGAGGTGAAAAAACGCCCCCTGTGGGGGGAAAACCCCCGGACACCATGACCCCCCCCCCAAAAGTGGTTATACCCACCCTCCCCCAGCAGGGACAAAAAACCTCCCACCCTGTCATGCCCCAACCAACCCAAGCAACAAATCTAGACCAAGTGAAAGGTGTTGTCGGGGCCCAAACTCAAATCACCTCGAAGAGAGGTTGTTAGATCAAGCGCAGGCGCGGGCGTCGTATACCCCCCTTTTTGGGGGTCATTCGCGTAGCATACCCCAAGGCATGATATTGGATGTCCAACCCCTTGTAAAATCAATAAGACCACCCCCCAATAGTTTTTCTGATTCTGAGGCCTCTATCCCCTAAAACTGGATATCACTTTTTTGAGGGTGGGGGGTGGGGGGTGGGGGGGGGTCAAAAGTTTTCGCTTAGAAGGCTCCCAGCAGTGGGGAGACAACTCGCTTCCGCACCACCGCCAGTCCAATGGTAACGCAGCCGACGCACTGGTTTCGGTCGGCGGTTAGAATCCTGGTCGGCCAACTGCTGGCGGTGTCGGCGGCGCCACATTCGCCCCACGAGGGTTCGAACCGCCGACCAAAAAGTCTGCCGTCGGCTGCATTACCATTCTGCCACTGCTTGCCCTGAGGCGAAAGGTCTCCCCACTGCTCGGGGCCGTGTGTGCCACTGACAAAACACCCAAACTGTGTGTTTCTATCTGACTGACTGCTAGCCTGGCTGAGGGACTGATTGGCTGACTGTCAGCCTCTCTTCGAGGTGCACTGCCGAAGGCAATAGAATCACCTCGAAGAGAGGTTGTTAGATCAAGCGCAGGCGCGGGCGTCGTATACCCCCTTTTTTGGGGTCATTCGCGTAGCATACCCCAAGGCATGATATTGGATGTCCAACCCCTCGTAAAATCATTATTTTGCCCAATAAGACCATCCCCCAATGGATTTTTTGATTCTGAGGCCTCTACCCCCTAAAACTGGATATCACTTTTTGGGGGGGGGGTGGGGGGGGGGTCAAAAGTTTTCGCTCAAAAGGCTGCAAGCAGTGGGAAAGCCTAGCGCTATCACACGACCGCCGGTCGAATGGTAACGCAGCCGACACAAAGTTTTTGGTCGGTGGTTCAAATCCTGGTCCGCTGACTTTTGGCGGCGGCGGCGGCGGCGGCGTCAAAAGTCAGCGGAACAGGGTTCGAACCGCCGACCAAAGAGACTCCGGTCGGCTGCATTACCAGTCGGCCATTGCTTGCTTTGCAGTGGATTGTCGCCCCACTGCTTGGGGACGCATCTGCCACTGACAAAAAACCCAAAGTGTGTGTTTCTGTCTGACTGACTGCTGGCCCGGCGCAGGGACTGAATGGCTGACTGTCAACCTCTCTTCGAGGTGCACTGCCGAAGGCAATAGAATTTTCTCTGCACAGCTCCTATGCCTCATCTGCTCAAAAGCAAAAATTCCAAAACCACTTTTTCGATCCCCAAGTTGCAAGGGGAATTGAAAAAGGCTCCCTTTGGGATGTGTACCAATAAAACCACAGAGGGAGGCAAACCGAGCCACGCAGATACCAAGCCCAACTTGATTCTCAAGCGTGCCTTTTGTAACTACTTGCAAGTAGTTGGTGCAGATGTTGGCCATGGCCCTGTCGGGACTCTTTTCTTGAGCCTGATTTTGTTTCTAGCGTCCAATCCCAATTATATTTTGTTACGTTCGCCGAGTGTCAACTATTTGCGGCAAAATCCCTCTTGAGCCCGGTTCTTCAATCTGCGGGGCATCAATCAAATTGGGGTTTCCAGAACAGCACTAATTGGGACACAAGAATCAAATCTATTGCTGAAACATTAATTTTTGTGATTTCTGATTCAAAACATTTGTTCCCTCAGAATTCGAGCACCGGGCAGCATACACCGCTGCCCGTGACCCCACTGCACTTGGGTTGCTCTCGGGTGTGGAGCTGTGGTGAGCATTGTGTAATATTCCGTGGGCAGGGGATGGGTGTTGGTGATTGTTGGGATACAGTGTGGAAGGGAAGATCGGTAGCTATCCTGGGCCCGGAGCAAGACACAGCCGGGCCCAGTTTCTGACTCAAACGTTTTCGGTGCAATGTGCTAGAGCAGCGGTTTTAATCCAGCCTCATCGCGCTCCATCAACCCAAGGTATAACGCAAGCAGTGGGAAAAGGGTATGGAGGTAGCGCTTTGGCTGTTGGGGCATCAAGGACAAAGGCAGGCGTGAGTCGGGCGATTGGTATGGCATCAGATCAGGGCACATGTGGAGCACACTTGAAGGCTAGAACGCTTTGGAATGATGTTATCCGAGGGGCGATCTAACTCGTCCTTTTGCGGGGACCCAATACGGAATGCATCATGCAGTTTGGGCCGTTCTCACTAGTGGGGCCCCCATGCAACAGCCCTACTGTGGGGATTGCTGGACTTCCGGTGACATTGCATGTCTTCTGTTCAATGTTTGGTCCTTTGCTCACCCTTCCTGCTCCGGTGGTCATTCACATAGGGCTCGATGTTGCTGAGTGATGTGGTATGTTGTTCTCTACCCCCCAACTGTGTTGAGGAGCCCCAGTTCCTGAACATCTTGAAGACTGGAGCCAAAAGGCATATCTCTGTTCAGGTTGATCTCTCCTCCAGTTGTCCCCAATGCGTCTGACCATGGGATGGCAGCGGCATATCATGCTGCGGCCATGTGCTCAACAAGCGACCTTGTGCCATACGCGCACTCCGCACAGCCGTTGCGCAGTGCCGCCGCGCTGGACCCTCCGCACGGCGGTGGTGACGCTTATTCTGGTGTTGGCTCTCGTACCACACAACGACGCCCCCTCGCCCTCAGTGCTCACGATGGGCGTCAAGTCACTGCCGACCACTGTGAACGCTGCGACACGAACGGCGGCGAATGCACACCACAAATCCCCCAGTCCTCAAACACAAAGCCCCAGGGCCACGGCGGTGGTACCAGACCAGTCACTTGGCACTACCCCTTCCACCGTCCAAGGAACGGCCACGCGGTGGTGTGGAGCGTGGGGGATACCGTGTGCGATTGCATGGCCCATGGAGCGGTGGTTAGTGATGATGGGGCTGCTGTTGATATGGGGGTGCAGGGGCAGGCCCGGGCAACGATGGACAATGTCGAGCACCACAGGCACGGGGAAGGGGGACGAGTTGCAAGCCATGGCAGCACAAGGCCCTGCATCACCGGAGGCTTCAGGTGTGCTTTGTGCCTTTCGGATGGCCCTCTTGGTATTGAGATAGCGCTGTTCCAGTGCACATGTTCGCGGAGGGGGCGGTGGGTTTTGTGGACACGAATGAGATACCACGACTTTTGAGGGTGCCCAGCCACAGTCCAACCACAAACAGCCCCCGAAGGAAGGCCAAAATGATGAGGACGTATGAACCAATCTCAGTGCCATAAGCGCCGTGAGCCATCCAAGACATCGAACAATGCCAGTGCCAGTGCCTTCGGACGGAGAAGAGGACCAAATGCCACGTTCTTGTGGCATCATGTTGCACTTCATTGAAATCGGCATTCTTGCACTGTGTCTTGCTTCACATGTGTATGGTACGGACTTTGGTGTGACCTACGCGCACGCACACACACACACACATACACACACGTCATCGGAAGTTACTTAAGCCCGCCACACCACAGAGGTTCTGACTCCGTGGATAAACGCAAACACGAGCATATGCACAGCCCCGCCCACGTGCCGGGTTAAATATGCCGATTGCACTACTGCCACATATGGGTCTCCCTCGTTAATAGTATGCGTCGCAAGAGCGGCCAAGACATAAAAAGCCTTCAACCTCGTTAATAGTACAGTGCACACACACACACACACACACACCTGTTCTTGTGCATTTAGTGCACGGTTTTGGAGCCTTATGTTTAGGCCCCGCACAGTCGTCGGCTCTCTGTGTTGCATACAATCCCGAAATGCCTCAAAACTGTAGGTATGGGCATTGAGGAGGCCGTGGAGTTCTATTTCGGTGCCAATCTTCAGGCTCTTATCGAGAACTATCCCTCACTGCAGGACTGCTCAGTGGATAATGTGAAAGCGATCGCCGAGTACCTGCAAGAGCTTGGGGCTGATGTACGGACCACCGTACACTTGTGGCCAGCGGTATTGAGTTCTGACGTAAACGAAATGCAAGCGGTTGTTGGATTCTTGCAGCAGTTGGGAGTTGACGTGCCAACAGTAATGAATGCCGTGCCCTCGCTGTTGTGTTCAGGGTTAGAGCGGGTCAAGGGGACGGTAGCATATCTTCATGAGCTGCGTGTGGATGTACGCAAAGTACTGAACCAGTATCCATCGGTGCTCGTGCGCGACGGGCACGCGGCGGAGGCGGCAAAGCTGCCGAAAACCAGGCAGGCGGACCCGTTGGCGTGGGACCTGTGGCTGTCAGCGAGGTTCCCGCATGTGCGCGTCGCCGTGCGAACGGGCAGCACCGTGCTGCATGTGCTCTGTGTATATGGAGTGCCGGGCGACCCGGAGCTCAATGCGGGGCTGTGGGACTCCGTACTCCAGTACGCGGCAAGGCTGGGGAATGCCCCGTTCGTCGTCGGGGGGGATTTCAATTTCCCCCTGGGGGAGCTGGGGGCATTGCCGCCAGTGGTCCTGGGGCACCTGCTGACGCAGCGGCTCGTGGACGTGGACGCCGCCTTTGCCACAGGCACAGGGCGTCCCCTGCAGTGCTCCTACCACAGGCAGGGGGTGCACCCGGGCACCCGCATAGACGGGGTCCTTGCAGACCCGCGCGTGGCGGCCATGGTCACGGACGTCGCGGCGCTGCCCGGCACGGGTATCCCGGGACACCTCCCGGTGGTGATCACCTTGGCCATGGAGCGGGCCGCGCAGCGCTTGGTCCGAGCGGTGCGCCCCCGGCCAGTGGAGGTGCCCAAGAGGGAATCAGTCTTGCGGATGGAGCTGGAGGAGCGGCTGACGGCGCCGCTGCAACCGGACTGGGACCGGTTGCTAGCGTTGCAGGAGGTGGACGCGTTGTGGTCCTACTGGACGTGGGCGGCAGAGGAGTCCCTCCTGGCGCTGTCGGTGCCCACCCTGCAGCCCGAGGACGTCGACCAGGCGCACCCACTGCCGGTGGCACCGATGGCCCTGCCACGGGGGCGGGGCACGGCGGCCTTGATCCGCGAGGTGCGGCAATGCCCCAAGCAGATGCGGGCAGGCGGAGGGCCGAAGACGTCGGTACTGGCCCGCATACATGCCGCGCAGGGGGCGGCGCGCTCGTTGCGGCGGCAAGCGCACCCCCCACAACGGCCGGCCGACAGGGTGCGGGGGAGGGGGGAGAGCACGTCCCACTCCTGGTGCGCGCTGCGCCGGCGGGTGCAGCGGTTGCACGAGTTGCAGATGCCGGAACTGGCCCGATTTCCGCTGACGCCGCAGGCGGTAGCCAACGCCGGGGCGCCCGTGCCGTCCGCGGCGGCACTGCACGAGTGCATAGAGCAGCTCAAGAGGCTGGCGGCCACACAGGTGCAGCGGGAGGACCGGGAGCGAGTGCAGGCGTGGCGATCCTGGCTGCAGGCCGAGTGGGGAACCAAGCCAGGTGCAGTGTACCGATGGCTCAAGGAGGAGGGGTTCTCACCGCCGGTGGTGTTTATTGCGCGGCCGGATGGAACCCCCACGGCCAACGTCCAGGAGATGGACGAGCTGGTCCGCGCGGCGTGGGGGCCCATCAACCGCAAGTACGCGGAAGGGCCGGAGCCCTGCCCAGATGCCTTCGTGGCGAAGTACGGGCACCTGCTGTATCGCGTACCCATGTTGGCCAAGCAGCTGACAGGGCCGTACCTCAGGCGCCGCCTCATGGCCATGCGCCCATCGGCCATGGGCCTGGACGGGTGGAGCCTGTAGGACCTGCGGGCGCTCCCGGACAGGGTGCTGAATTGGCTGGCCCAGCTCCTCACGCTGATTGAGGAGGTGGGCCGGTGGCCCACCTTATTGGCCCAGGGATACACCTCCCTCATCCCCAAGCCAGGGGAGGAGGGGCCATTGGGCACGCGCCCGCTGACGGTCCTGTCCATGGTCTACAGACTGTGGGCGGGGACCCGTCTGTGGGAAGTAATGCGGTGGCAGGAGTCCTGGGTCCATCCGCGGGCCTTCGGGTTCCGCCTGGCGCGGGGGGCCGTAGATGCGGCCACGGTCACGCAGGCCCTCCTAGAGCTGGCCCGGCTCAAGGGATGGCGGCTGGAGGGGCTGAGCCTAGATTATGTCAAGTGCTTTGACCTCATCCCGCAAGCGGTGGTGCTGCGGATCGCCCGCGAGTTGGGCATGGACGACGGGGTGCTGCGCGCCCTGGCGGCCATGTATCGGCAGCTACGGCGGGCGTTCCGCCTGGCAGGGGCGCTGGGGGCGTGGTGGCAAGCCACCAACGGCATCCTGCAGGGGTGCCCGCTCAGCGTCATTTTGATCAATATCCTCACCACGGTGTGGAAGATGGAAATTGACACAATGCGACGCCACGTCGTGGTGGCCACCGCCGCACTCCCGCCGCTGCTCGAACAGCCACGGGCAGCCCCGGGGCAGCCGCTGCCTTCACCGCGCCTGCGGACGCAGGGCCCGGGGCGCGCGGACTTATGCCCCCTGGGATATGCGGACGACACCCAGGCCATCACGCTCGAGCCCCGGCCCGGCGCGCCAGGGGTCCCCGACTCGCAGGCGGTCGTGGACCGCACGGCCGTATGGCTGGCGGACACCGGGCAGAGCGCCAACGCCGCGAAGTCTAGCTCATGGCGGATGAGCGACCAGCAGGCGCAGCCGGTCACCCTGCACGGGGTGCCGGTCCCGCTGGCACGGGAGTTTAAGCAGCTCGGGATCGGAGTGCGCCTGGATCCAGAGAAGGGCACCGGACCGGTGCTCCAGGAGCGGTTCGCGCGCGGGACCACCATTTTGCGGCGGGTGGGGTGCCTGCCTACGTTCCGCATGCGGGAAGTAGCCATTGGGACGCTGGCCCTCGCCAAGGCGATGTACGGGGTGGAGCTAGCAGATGTCGGCTCCCGGGACGTGGCGCGACTGGAGTTGGCCGCGGTCCGCGCACTGTGGGGACCCACACGCACCTCGCGGGCAAAGGAGGTGCTATGGGCGGTCTTGGTGCCGGGGCACCGGGTCTCCCCCATGTGGCGCCTCCAGTACTCGAGAGTACTATGGCTAGCCCGCCAGGCACGCACGCCAGGGGCCGGGCAAGTGCTAGTCCAGGCAATATTGGAGGAAACGGACCGCCCGCCGGACACGGGACCAGTGGGCAGGGCCTTGCAGTCGGTCCGGCAGCTGCGCTGGGAGGCGGTGCACGGCTGGTGGGTGTGGCGCGTGCCAGGGCAGCGCGAACAGCTACATTTGGTCCTTGGGGACTGGGGCGAAGTATGCCACCGGGTGCGGGAGTCGCAGCGATACACCGCGTTGGCGGCGCTGGAACGGCGCAGACCAGCCACCTTTGGGGGGCTGGGGGCGGAGGTATGCAGGCCCGCCTGCTCCCAGGGCATGACGGTGGCCGGCTCGGAGACGGAGCGCTCACTGCTGCGCGCACTGCAAGCCGGGGCGACATGGACCGGGGCGCGGGTCCAGAAGCATCAAATTTCGGATTTAGCAGCCTGCCCCTATTGCGGGGGCCCACCGGAGACGGAGGTCCACCTCCTGTGGGACTGCCCGCAGTGGCAAGCGCAACGGGCCGCCTGGCTCCCGCTGGTGCAGGCCGAGGCAGCGCCGCTACCGGCACTGGCCCTCCCGCAGGCGTGGCCGGTGTGCCTGCGCGCGACGGGCCTGTTGCCGGCGGCATTGGTCCAGCCAGAGGGGGTGGAGCAGGCGGGGCGGCTCATGTACCGTCTCTATGGCATGTATCTGGCGGTGCTATCGGCGCGCATGGGAGCGGAAGTCGCGGCACGCCGAGACGCGGGCGCGGGCCCCTCGGTCTTTGCGATCGCGCGCAGACGCCCTCCCGATGCGCGCCGGGGCTACCCATGGGGGCAACTGGGCGCGGGCCCACATCGCCCGGCGCCACCAGCGGCGCCGCTGGCGTTGCGCGCCGGCCCGCCGCCGGGATGGCCATGGGAGGCATCCTTCGCGGTGGCGCTCCTGCAGTGGGCAGGCCAGCTGCGGTGGCTACCAGGGCAGGGCCATGTGACATACGTGGAGCTGGCCCTGGACTTCGAGGCACACGCGGAACGGGCCCTCCCGGCCCCCAGCGACCACCGGCTGCGGGGGGTCACCCTGCCGCTACGCACCAGGGGCCAAGTGCTGAAGATGGCCCTGGATGCATTGCAGCCACATCTACAGGCAGGGGACCTCATGCAGGGCAAGGAGGTATGGATGGCGAAGTCCCTGCTGCCGCTGGGGGGCTTCAGGTGTGTGGGGCGGTCGGCGCGCCCACTGTTCGCGCGCCCGGAAGCCATTGCAGATGCGCCAGCTGGAGGCACACTGCCGAGCGCTGTGGCGCGGCCGGGAGCGGGGCGGCAGGACGTGTTCCTCTTGGATTACCTCCCCCCGGCAGGACCAGGACAGCAGCCCCTGCGGCCCTTTCAACGCTTGCCGCGCCGGCAGGTGCAGCGCGACCGGCGCGGGGCCGGAGGCGGGGACGCGGACCGCGTAGCACCGCCGCCGCAGGTGGCCCTGTGTGCGCGACACCGGGCCCCGCCCTGTGCCGCCTGCGTGCAGCGGGGCGCCGAGCACTGCTGCCAGCGGGCGCACGAAGGGCACCGCATGGACGCGGCACAAGCACGCGTGGCGGCGCGAGCACTGCGGGCGTGGCTGCAGCCCGCGCGGCCGGCCGGGGCCGGCCCCGTGGCGGCGTCCCAGGCCGCACGGGGCTCGCCCAGCGCTCGCAAACGACCCCGCCCGCAATCATCCTCGCCAGAGCGCGAGACGCGACGAGCACGCCCGGAGCACGAGCACGCGCGACGCCAGGAGGAGTTCCCGCCCCCCCCCCCCAAGCGTCTCCAGGGGGGGGGGGCACAGCTTAAGCGGCTCCGGTATGTTAAACCAGCAGGGAGAGCTCAGGAGGCCCTTCCCGCTCTCCCCGCCCCTCCCAGCGGGAGCCACCGGGCACGGGGGGGCACGCGGAGTCCAAGCGCCACGCGCGCCAGCCGGACGCCCGGGCGGACACGCACGAGTGGGGGGGGTTCAGCCGCGTCCCCACCCCCCCTCCCTCCCCTCCCGGGGGCTGGCGGACATTTTCGGGGACATCTCACGCCGGCTGACGGCGGCACGGGCGGGGTCATCAGCCGAAGGGGAGGGCGCCGACCCCCCCCCGGGGGCCGCGAACCCCCCCCAAGGGGGGGGGCAGGATCAGGGGGCTTCGGTCGAACCCCACCCTAGTCTTTCGGGGGGCGGCGCGCCGGGGGCGGAGGCGGCGGTGGGGGACCCCTCAGGGGGGGGACAGGAGATGTCGATTGACTGCCATCCCCCAGGGGACGGCTCCGGGGGGGCGGCGGCGGCGACATCCGCTACACGGGCGGAGCAGGAACCCCCCCCCAGGGGCAGTCACAGGACAGCAGGCAGAGTCCCTTCCCCCTTCCCCCCCACAGAAGAGGGCGCAGCGGGCGGGGGGCAAAAGGGTGGGGCAGCCGCGGCGCCCCATGCAGACCTTGTGCGATGAGCACAGGGCCCCAGCGTGCAAGTCATGCAAAGGGCACAGGGGGGTGCGGCATTGCTGCAGCCGCCACCACGAAGGGCATCCCAGGGTGTTGGGGGGGGGACAACGGTGTCTGCCGGTCCAGAGGGGGGGGCTGCAGCTGCAGCAACAAGCGGGCGTCTTGCCCTCCGGAGGGTCGGCGGTCGTGCCAGCCCCCATGATCAGGGGAGAGGGGGAGGCCCAGCAGGGCAGCGGACGGCGGCGTCGCCCCGGGGCGGCACACAGGGCCCAGGTCAGGGCCACGGGAGGGCCTCCGAGGAGGGCACATAGCCTCAGGACGGCGTCCTTCCGCCGCGCCGCGACACACCGGGGGGCCAGGGGAGGGATAGGGCAGGCTTCAGGCAGGCTCTAACCCGCTAACCCCTAACCCCCCCGTCGCAAGAGCGGCCAGGACATTAATAGCCATCAACCTCGTTAATAGTACAGTGCACACACACACACACACACACACCTGTTCTTGTGCATTTAGTGCACGGTTTTGGAGCCTTATGTTTAGGCCCCGCACAGTCGTCGGCTCTCTGTGTTGCATACAATCCCGAAATGCCTCAAAACTGTAGGTATGGGCATTGAGGAGGCCGTGGAGTTCTATTTCGGTGCCAATCTTCAGGCTCTTATCGAGAACTATCCCCCACTGCAGGACTGCTCAGTGGATAATGTGAAAGCGATCACCGAGTACCTGCAAGAGCTTGGGGCTGATGTACGGACCACCGTACACTTGTGGCCAGCGGTATTGAGTTCTGACGTAAACGAAATGCAAGCGGTTGTTGGATTCTTGCAGCAGTTGGGAGTTGACGTGCCAACAGTAATGAATGCCGTGCCCTCGCTGTTGTGTTCAGGGTTAGAGCGGGTCAAGGGGACGGTAGCATATCTTCATGAGCTGCGTGTGGATGTACGCAAAGTACTGAACCAGTATCCATCGGTGTTTTTGCTTAGTACGGAGAACATGAAGGGGACGGTGGCATATCTTGAGGAGCTTGGTGTGGATGTGCGCAAAGTGTTGAATGGGTGTCCAACAGTGTTTGGGCTTAGGATGGAGAACATGAAGGGGACGGTGGCATATCTTGGGGAGCTGGGTGTGGATGTGCGCAAAGTGGTGAATGGGCGTCCAACGGTGTTTGGGTATAGTATGGAGAACATGAAGGGGACGGTAGCGTATCTTCATGAGCTGCGTGTGGATGTAGGCAAAGTACTGAACCGGTATCCATCGGTGTTTTCACTTAGTACGGAGAACATGAAGGGGACGGTGGCATATCTTGAGGAGCTGGGTGTGGATGTGCGCAAAGTGTTGAATGGGTGTCCAACAGTGTTTGGGCTTAGGATGGAGAACATGAAGGGGACGGTGGCATATCTTGGGGAGCTGGGTGTGGATGTGCGCAAAGTGGTGAATGGGCGTCCAACGGTGTTTGGGTATAGTATGGAGAACATGAAGGGGACGGTGGCATATCTTGAGGAGCTGGGTGTGGATGTGCGCAAAGTGTTGAATGGGCGTCCAACAGTGTTTGGGTATAGTTTGGAGAACATGAAGGGGACGGTGGCATATCTTGAGGAGCTTGGTGTGGATGTGCGCAAAGTGTTGAATGGGTGTCCAACAGTGTTTGGGCTTAGGATGGAGAACATGAAGGGGACGGTGGCATATCTTGAGGAGCTGGGTGTGGATGTGCGCAAAGTGGTGAATCGGAATCCAACGGTGTTTGGGTGTAGTATTGAAAAGAATTTTGCCCCAAAGGTTGAGTTTCTGATGCAGGGAATGGGACGATCTGTCTCGGAGATTCAGGATTTCCCTGCCTTCTTAAGCTTAAGTCTGAATAAGCGCATTAAGCCGCGATACATGTATCTACAACACCTGGGCCACAACACGGGCTGTAGTCTTGGCTATTTGTTCACACCAACAGATGAAAAGTTTGGCAGAGTTGTTGCGGGGACAAGCCTTGAGAAATACATGACGTGGAGGTCCAAAGAGCTTGTCGTTCCTCTAGAGACGGATACCTCGCATTGCGTCGAAGATTTGCACTTCGACGAGGGAGGTTCCGACTCTCCCATTTGAGCTGCAGGCAAAGTGAATGATGTGTACTGCTGCAGTGATGAGGGGGCGTATCAGGTCACGAGATGCATCGTAAGGGAGGGGGCTAGAGCGTTGTGTTACGAAATATTTGGCGCAGTTCGATGCCGTTACCGTTGGGTACAAATGCCGTTGGTGTGAGGCATTTGGGGACTGGGAGAGAGGGGCTGGGGCGTTGGCTGGGGTTACGTTAAGTGGAGGGAGGCTGCCACATTGAATTCCAATGCATCCCTGCTCACGTGGGGCATCTTATTGGGAAGTCATTTGGTGTTGTTAGAAACGACATCCGAGACGACACAACGCCACTACCGATGCCGCAAAGCCCTACCGCACTGACTTGGGGACCTTGAAGAGTGGCGTGGTGCAGCGCCAATCGGCCATGACGAAAACCAACCACCACAGCACCGATGACAATTGCGATGGGATTCTCCTCAGAATGCTCTACAATGCGCACCATTGCACAACGTCATGCGTTCGTCAGCCACGTTTGATGCCATTTCCTCAACGTTTCCAGAGCCTTGCACGCATGCGCCCGACCGCACACCTGTCTCGGCATTGATATCGCATTACATCTGCACATTTACAAGTTCCGGAGGTTTTCCGTGACCTTTCCAAGGGCAGTGTTTGGTGGCGCCCCCTCATGCAGCACATTGGGTGGAGGTTGTGCGAGGCAGTGTAGTTCGTGGTCAAGGCTCATGTTCCTGTGTTTTGTTCATCATTGTGCCACAAACGTGTTGTTGGGCTGTAGGCCGTGCCGCACTTCTCCGATCACTGCAATCCCGTGTGATGTGCTACATCGCTTTTGGCAATTAGCAGAGAAGCCGCGCTTTGGGGCTGCAGTGGCTTATTCCTCCTCCTCATCGTCGTTCCACTCTGTGTTGCCCAGGGCTGTGTGTATCATATGTCCATCGCGACATGTCGAGCGAAAGAGGCGAACCACGGTGTACAGAGATGTATGGACATTGCAGAGTGTGGCTGCGGATGGTGGCTGGAGGCCAGGACTCGCGGGAGTAATACCACCGTTCCTCTTTGTCCGGTGGTGACACGCAACAGCTGTAGTCGGCCACTGAAAACAGCCAAACTGTGTGTTTCCGCCTGCTTGTCTGCCCAACCGACTGCCTGACTGACTGCTTGCCTGACTGACTGACTGATTGGCTGACTGTCAGCCTCTCTTCGGGGTGCCTTGCCAAAGGCAATAGAGTTTGTTACAAATCAGTGGGCTCAGGCGGGGGAGTTCCATGGAGGTACACAGACGGGCACTGCATCCTGATAAATACCTTTGCTTTGAGCATGGCTGCTGTGCCATGGGCGGACCGGTACGTCATACAGCCACGCATTCTGCAATTCGGTTTGGGTGGTGGAACAGCGGTTGGGCAGAACACCAATGTGTTCGATGCACCCGCATCTTTGACGTTAAGTGCTGCAGCATGTGGGACCCATCCTATTAACCACCATTTTTTCTGGCCTTAGAGTCATCCCTCCATGGACTGTACATCGTGCGTGGCGCGTGGCACGTCACTCTCTGAGGAGGTACTGTGCCCATGTGGAAGGTTATGTGAGTCTAACAGCTTCTACCCGACCCCCCCCCCCCCTCGTCCAACAGGCAGAGTGGCTTGCGGAGGGAGGGACGGTCAGACATCGGGCCTACGCTGTGGAGGGAGTGCAACAGGTGCAGCAACAGCAGCAACAGGAACAAGAGTGCAAATTGGGATCAGAGAAGATGTCTAACGGGAGCTCGCGTGCCACGATGGGGAGGGGGGCAGGTCGTCACTGACGCCCCCCCCCGTCCGACAGCCAGTGGTGTGGCTGTAGCACGGATTGTTAATGCCCAGCCAGTCCAAGGTCTCTGAGTAGCGAGCTGCCAAGCACTGACCCTCTGGTCCCGGCGTCCAGGGATGCAAGGAAAGGAGGCTTGGTTTGAGGAGAGTGAGCACAGTGCATGGCAGTGCTTGCGTGTAGCATACCGGTGCAGCCTGATGTTGTGCCAAGCACCATTTATGAACCACAAGCCCTTGCAATGGTATGGTAAGGTATATATAACGCTGATGGTGTTTCAGATGATTTGTGGCCCTTGTCCAGCAGTCGCCTGCAAGGGGATGGCTTAGGGAGGTTAGACGGGTTCGCCACGTCGCCTTCCCCTAGCGCAAAGCACCAATCTCCCATGTGCAATGCCCCAATGCACCACACGTTTGGTGAGTTATACAGTGCTTGCAGCTTGTAAGACCAGCAGCCAGTGGTAGTAGTCTGTGCCTTGGTTGGGGGGGCACAGCCACGGTCCGTCTTGGTATGATATACTGGTTTGTAATAGGTGCTGGATAAAACATTCCCAATGTCCCAGCAGAGGTATGCACAACCATCAGGGCATGCCTCCGTTGGCCGCGAGGCCTGTACCCAAGTGCTTGCTGTGTCCCAGCTGTAACAGAATTGCGTCTTAGTGCTCAATTTTTGTTGTTTGTGGCCTGTTGAGGTAAATCCACACTCAGACAACCGCGTTGGCGCTCTGGCTATCCGCTTTTCTGTGTGTTGGGGGGTGTTGGGGGGGGGGGCAGTTCAGTGTTCAATTTATCTCAAGGTTAGACAGTTCATCAGCAGCGCGGCCTTGGACTGCCATGATTCCGCTCCCCAGACGTGGGGCCCAGCTCAGGACTGGCGGATGTTCAAAAAAAAAATGAAAGTGGCACACGGGACGCAGCAGATGCAGTTTGCCAAGTTCAGAGCTGAGTAACTCCCTTGTTGGCCCAATGTGGTTTTAGACTTTGACGGACATAGTGACAACCGTAGGAGAAACAAGGACGGCAGCGGTGTAGGCCCCAAGGCTCCTACATGAAGCACAGACGCTTCTACAGGCAGTCCCGTGGGTAGGACAAAAGGCCATTCATCGGAACACGCACTATAGACAGCAGAATGCCATTCGTGCCTCCAACACTGCAATAGCGTGTGCTGCAATGGTACAGTAAAGGCCAGCACCCAGTCTCTGGACGGCCAGCCACCCCCTACCTCTCTGCCTCCCTAGTACATTGCTGCTAGCGACCGTCCGTATGTCAGAAAATCTGTCCATGCCGGAATCCGGACCCAACCCGCCGCCGGGCCGTGCGAAACGTGCTCCATACGCTTGCATGAGCCCCTATGCCAGGCCGCCAGGCACGTGGCAGCCAAGTCTCAGGCCTATGAGCCCACAACGGTCTCATAGAAATGTGGTGAGCGGAGTCATTGAAGTACACGGCGAAAGCATGAATACAACAGAATACAAATTTCGAACCCCATGATAGACTGTGTGTTGTGTGCAAATGCACGTTACGAACAACCCCCGCTAAATGGAGTGATTAAACCACCCCCAGGTGGGATAAGACAACCCCAGCATTGTGGATCGCAGTGTCTCAGGGGACTGATAGGGGGAACGTTAGCGCGCCGGGCGCGTGCCGGGCATCTTTTTGGACCCGTGCCCCTCTAGTGGCCTTTTAGGGGGTGCACTAAGGGGGCGTACCGTGCGCTGTGCGAAAAGTAGGCCATTCTCCACCACCGGTAGGCAGTTTTTTGGGTGTACCCCCCCCCCTTGTATAAGCTACGCCCTTGTCCAAGCTACAGTAGGCGTAGGGACCGTAATAATTGTGTACGCAATTTAATTACGTACGAAATGTAGTGTGGTCACATAAGACATGGGTTTGTCGTCACATTTGCGAATTTCAGCACATGTGGCCCCCTGCTGGTGCACCAGGAATCTTTTTTTTAAGTCTGATGCATCCCATAGGTCCCGAATTGCCAATTTCAGCACATTTAGCCTGCGCACGTGTATGTCGGCAGTTGTATGTGTTGTGCGCAAGCCACGCCCTTGTCCAAGCTACAGTAGGCGTAGGGACCGTAATAATTGTGTACATTGGCGTAGCTTATACAAGGGGGGGGGGTAGGATTGCCGCAGGGTACTAGTGCCATTGTGTGTCCTTGTAGCATCAACCCTCCCCCTTCTTGCGTGTATGTACCCTTGCAAACGGGCACCCTGAGGCCGGTATATGGTGATACATTCTCAGGGTGCGGCAGAAAACATATAATGATGTGCATGGGTATTATAGGGCACGGGTGGAACACTTGTTTGCCCACCTTTGGTCTCGGAGAGTAGTGCGTGACATTTGGCTGGGTTCCCATCAAGACTTGCATGCCAACACACATTCCTTCTTCCATTTGGACAGAGGAAGAGGCCCCTGAGGTTGATGAGGAAGAGGAGGATACTTTCCTTTGCCAAGTTTGTGGCAAAAGGGACACATCGGAATGCTCCACGTGTGACCTTTACTTGTGTAGAGGTTGCATGGATGAGCATACTTGCGATATTGATGTTCCCGAGTAGCCCCTAATATATTTTCAGGTGTTCTTGAACACCCGCAAGACAATTTTATTGTCTACATTGCATTGTTTTGGACATTGGATAATTCTGAGAACACGACACGTTTGAATTTCGGACTTTTGAATTGCTCATGCATGCTTCTAGAGGTGGCAGGTTTTCAGGGCTGTTACCGGGGTAAACACCGTAATAACACGCGCTGTGCGAAAACGCCCACTAAGGGGGCGCACTTCACACAGTGCAGCTATTTGGGCGCCTGCCTGTACTAGAGACCCACACTTTGAGATACTAGAGATTCGATGGGCCGACAGGTTTCAACCATAGTCCCCATTTTCCATTCTTTATGACACATTTCACAGACTCCATGCCCATCAGTTCCATTGGGGGGATATGGAGTGCAGACCTGTGGAATCCTAAGTATGCGTCGCATGTTAACAAGGTGACTGTTGCCGTTGATATGTTGGGCAACATTATATGAATTTGCCCCTTGGCCCCCGGGACATCAGCAGATGTTTTGATTTGGGATGGGTATGGACCTTCTCGTACCCGAGGTGATTTCTTTGATTTTGAAGTTGGGGGCCATGATGGTGCTTATAAAGGCCGGATTCATGTCATTGTGCCATTCATTGGAAGAAAGAATGGCACTTTGACAGCCCGCCAACAATGTTACAATGATGTCCATGGGTGGTACAAGGCACGCATTGAGCAGCTGTTTGCTCGGTTGTGGCATTGGGGTTTGGTCAGGAACATCTGGCGTGGCGGCCCCAATGAGTTGCACCAGTCAGTCCGCATTTTGTTGCATTTCACTCAGTTTTGCATCCGGAGGCAAGTCCGTCACCCCCCCTACGGACCATGGGAGCATGTCCCGCCTCAGGTTTGAACTGACCAAAGCAATTCGGCCGCCACGCAAGATGAGGCAGAGGATGAGGCGGAAGTGTGTGTTTTGTGTTGCCAAAGGCGCTCCACCGTCGCAGTTTGTGATGAGTGTAAGGAGCACTATTGTAATGAATGTATTGACACCCACACTTTTGGGACCAATGTTGTTTGTTAATTACACTACAAATGACAGTTGGAGTGGTTGAAATCACAGATCTTGCTTTATTTTGCAACGTGCTTTGTAGGGAAGGTGTGCAGTGCAATGTGGTCTACTTGGGGGGCTTCTCCATGGGAGGGTAAATCTGGGGCTGAAGTCGGGATAGTTAATAGAAAAGTAGCGCGCCGGGCGCACGCCGGGCAAACATTCCCTCATAGTAGGTGGTCTACTGCCATTCAACATGGCTTCATGAGCAGGACCCTAACTTGAGGGAAACAGGAGCGACTTTCCAAGGCTCAAGGCACAGTTGGAGTGCCGTTGAGGTCACATGCCGCCTCCGGCGAGCCCTTGACCACCCGTTGCTGAAGGTGCAGTACCTACTTTACTCGATTGGTGAGGCCGCCACCCACTCGAACCCTTTGGTGCCCATGAAGACACAAGGCTCCTTCAGCAGTGCACTGCTAACCCGTTACCACGACGACCGCTCGGTAGGCACAATGCTACTCAAACCTCAAGCAGCGGAACGTCCCTCTACTCCGACGGCAGCCTACAAGTAGTAGAGATCGCGGGCTCCAAATACCGAGCCGCGGGGGCTGCGGTGACCAAAGGACCCGACGCATCTTTGCCCAGGTCGTGGGCCCCAGCAGTCGTACAGGGCCGAAATGTACCGCGCAGCCATCGGAACAACAATGCATCCAACGGGGATACATAGTACATCGACAACATGGCCGTGACCATGTGCGCTAACAAACGGCCCACATGGGAGTGCTATGACGCCGACGCTCGCCACAAGGTGTGTGACCACACACAGCACAAGCGGGTCACCATGGAGTGGATCCCTAGCCACCGTAAGGAGTGTGAGGGGCGTACGGCGCAAGAACACGAACAAATCCGACGCAATAGGGACATGGACCTGCTCGCCAAGATGGCCACATGTCTGCCAGTCCCGGACTACGATCCCACCCACCTGGAGGATATAGTGGTTTGTGGTGGACCTACTCCCCCCCCGGCACGGAAGTGGATTCTCCAAAGGCGGCGCGTCGCGACTTTCGACGGAACACAGTGGCCGTCTTGGTTGCCCATGTGGGGAGAACAACGCATGCTTTGGGTGAAGTGGCTTTGGGGCTAGATGCGATGGGACGGAACCGGCGCGCCCTGGGAACGTGCCGCCCCCAAGTGCCCACTCTGCCGCCTCCACCATGGTACATGTGTCCACAACCGCCTCATTCACTACATGCCATGGAAAGTCGCATTCCGAAACATGTGGCTCGACACGTGGGGGCCGTGGCATGACATTGTGACTGAATGGTGGACCAGGGCGTCGGCGGTAGACTTGCACCATGTGTCTTGCTTATGTATCCCCGAGTCGCTGTGGGAACACGTCCCAAGGTCACGGCGAGTGAACTTCAGGGAGCGGGTGGTTTGGCACCTGTATCACGCGCTACACGGCATGTGCAAGTTGCAGGCCCAACTCACTATGCCCCCCCCCCCCCTTCGTGACCCGCAGGCACCATCCACGCCATCCACAGCTGTGCCAGCATGGTACACAAAGCTACGCTCACGTGCAGTACGGCCAAACCCCACGGACGCCATCCTCCGGAAGCAGGTAGGGTGGCAGTTAAAACTCTTTTCCGTGATGTGCTAGCTATGGGTTTCCGAACACATAGAGCACCGGGCAGAACTACCTCCCCCTAAGCGCCCATGCAATG
Organism: Eutreptiella sp. 'Long Island Sound 2002'; assembly: GCA_964036045.1. Taxonomy (NCBI): domain Eukaryota; phylum Euglenozoa; class Euglenophyceae; order Eutreptiales; family Eutreptiaceae; genus Eutreptiella; species Eutreptiella sp. 'Long Island Sound 2002'. The sequence goes on along the minus strand of OZ038397.1, from coordinate 26,001,012 downwards.
AACTAGGGCCAAAATGCTCGGCACATGATCGCCACTGGACGCCACCCCAGACGGGAAATGTCGCAAACATGGGGTAGTTACCCTGCACGACCTGCGGCAACAACTCCAAAGGTGATTCCCTAACCCTTCTTGGTCCCTGGTGACGGCTTTAGTGTGGCTCATCTATTGCCCCCTCCCAGCCACCGCTGCATCCAGCACACACAACCTAGGACCTCCTCCCATTGGCTTGGATTATTGGTCCAAACCTCATGCAACTACTTACTAGGTTTGCCTTCCGGCGTGGCGGTCACCTACCGCAATAGAGAGCCCTCTGGTTTGTGCATATGAACTCTGGGTCTTTGCCACATGGCCTCGCATTGCGGGGATCCACTATATTGTATGCTGGAGTCGCCCATATTTCCAAGAACTGTCTTGAGTACTGTAATGAACTCCCGGAGTCAGCCCCCCAAAAAATGTCTAGAACATTAGGCCATATGTAGACCATTTAAGCGTTGAAAGGTGGAGCATCAGGGTTTCAACCAGATTTTCTTCTCGTGCGTATCCCAAAATTTTTTTCATGTATCTTGTGCCTGGTGGGTTTCCCAAAAATGTTCATCTGCAACAGGTGCGTATCTGTGTGCCCACCCCAATGCCTGCCCACTCATCCTTGGGCACCATGAAGCAGACATCAGAGCTGTCCAGATTAGGGTTGTCCCACCATGTGCTGTGGTCACAGACGAGTATACACATTGGATGAGGATGAGGAGGAGGAGGATTAGCACAGTGAGGACACAAAAGGCACGCTTGAGGCAGGCTGTCTTCTAGTGTGTATCCTGTTTCAAAGGGATTTTTTGGGGGGTGGCACACCCAGTACAAAAAAAAAGTTTTGGAATGCACACTGATACACACACCCGATGCACACAGAGGATGAGGGGTTTGAAACTGACCCAAGAGATATCACGGGTAACAGTTGAGCGGCGTCGTCAGCTTGTATTGGTCTAGACAAAAAAAGCCAGAAGGAACAGTGCAGCCTCAGGCCCTCAAACGTTTTGCGTGCAGTTTTGAGGGTGCAGTGGTGCGGGTCCTGCACCCCTCTTGCCGTCAACCAGACGTTGAGCTGCCCGGTCCAACAAATAAAGCGGTAAGCCCTGACACCCGTTTGCAGTCCTGCAGTCAGCGCAGTGACATGCACCCCTGCATTGGCTCCCGCGCGTCGCCTTGCTCTGCAGCCTATTCCGCACCATGTCCGCTCTCCACCTGCCGCCCCATCAGTGCTGCTACGCCACAGTGCAGTGCAGCCACGACGCGCGCGCGCGGCATGCCGCCGCCGGCTGGGACATCACCGCCGTCGTCACCGCCATGGCCGTCTCCTCCGCGCTGCTCGGGTGGATCCTGGGCACCACCCTGGCCGCGGGTCCCGCGCTCTACGCGTCCCCTGCCATCAGCTCCAATCCCGCTGTGGCAGCCGGCGCCGCCGCCCCTGCCCATCGGGGCCCGCAGCCCCGCGGGCCGGCTTCCTCGGTTGTTGGGCAGACCGCCCTCCGCACGCGTCAGGTCTGTTGCACTGCCGATTCTCCTGCGGTCCTGCGGTCGCAAGCAGGAAATAATTCCAACCCCAGGGGGCAGGGTTTTGCTTAACAACTCAGCGTCTGCTGGGGAGGGGGGCGGGGGGGGGGGGCCTCCCCCCTCGGACCCGGATTTCATAGGGGGAAAAATGAAATTTTACAAAAAGAACCATTGATTTGGGTTTGTTTTTGGTACACAAACTTTTGGACGTTTGGGTTCCAGGACCCCCCCCCCCCACCCCCCTTAAGGAGAAGTCTGCCAGGGAGGTGCGCATGAGGCTGGAAGTGACACAGGTGGGAACTGGAATGTGATGGTGTGGTGGAGTAGGAGCAGGCCATAGCTCCGTGGGCGAAATGCCCTACAAATCATGCAACGGTGCCAAAATGGTCCCCAGCAATGCCGCAGCAGGTGCCCAGCACGAAAACAGCACTTGATCAGCAACTGCTCTTCGAATCTGAAAGTACGCCTCAAAAAGATTGCGGGCATTCCTGAGATGTGATGGGGTGCAAACTACCCCCCTTCCCCCACGGCACAGTGGGAGGGGGAAGAGCTGGCCCAGACAGACCAAGAAACATTCGATAGCCGCCAGCCACGGCGAACTCAAGGCAACATTCGTCCCTCGTTTGAGGTATGCTGCAGAGCAGCAGGTCAAACAATGAACTGAGGTTTGTGGCGATGACCATATGCCTGTGACACGGGGGTATATGTGAGCTCTGTATCCGTTGCTTTATGGCCCCCCGGCGCATGTTGTTATGACGTCAAGCGGAGGTCGCGGGAGCCAACCTTGCTATGCCTTACCACCCCCTTGCAATCCCCCCCCCCTGGCCGGGGGAACGTCACTTTGTGACCCCCCCACCCCCGGTTCGGGGGGAACTGTCACAACATTGGGGGGGAGATTACAAGGGGGGGGGGGGGGGTAAGGTATGGTAGGGGTCTCACTGACGCCGTGGGAGAGGGAAGGGCTGACCCAGACAGCCCAGGAAACATCCGATAGCCGTGTCGGAGCGGTGACCTCAAGACAACATTCGGTGCTGGTCCGGTTTGCACACACCGATCCCCCGGATGTCGGTGGGCCGTACCGACCCCCGCAGGACCCACCGGCACGAGCGCAGGCCCGCGGGCTACCGGAGACACAGCGACGGAACAGGGGCTGTGCGTTGGCAATGAGATGGTTCACGAAGGGCCGAACGGCGCCGGGTGCCCGCGGACCGACGGCTGTCGGTCGTCGGCGGGCGCTTTGCTGAGATCCCAGGGTTTGTGGCGTTTTGTTGTTCAAGTGGCATGAGGGCGGGATCCCGCTGAGTATACCCCGCGTCAGCGGTGGTCATGCCTGTCAAGCTCTTCATGAAGATCGCCGGCCGCCCCCATATGAGGCCCCTGCTGTGCTTCACACCCGCACGCTTTTGTCCGCCCGGGGGGGGGGGGGGGGGCACAACGTTTGTTTTGCTCTGCCGCGTGACAGAGGAAGGGTCTGAGGGGCCGCCCCCTGCCCTCACAACCGGCGCTGTACGCTGCAGGATGCCCTGAAGTTCCTGGACGGATTGGAGAACGAGCCGGCAAGCCCCTATTGGAACCCGGTGGCAGCAAAGGGGGTATGCCCTCCAGGGGACCGGGGGATGGGGCGGGTGGCACTGGCAGACCGGACGCTTTCGTTGTGCGCCCTCTACGCGACGGAAACGTACCATCCCGACCCCGTCGGTACTGCGGACGTCAGCCCCGGCGCCATGCCCGACAGTGAGGGTCCCAGGGCATGTCGGGCTTGCAAGCGAGGGGTCAATAGAGCCCCCGAAATCTGGGGGGGGGGGGTTGGGAAAGGGGCTCAATAGACAGGCACCATTAATCAGTTATTATGAACTCTGGCGCCAAAGGCGCCAAAAAATTTTTCGAGCATCAAAAATGGTCAATTTTTTTTTCACCAAATATATGGCAAATGATGACTTTTCTGAACCCCCTCGACGCGCTGATTCCAAAATTCCCATCCTCATTTTTTGCCGATTTTTGGGTCCGGGTCACCTCCGAGGCCCGGGGGTAAGTCTCGGTGGGATTTTGGGGGTCCCGTCAATTGAGCCCTTTTTGGGGTCGGGGGGGTCTAGCCAGGGGGCTCTATCGACGCCCCCCCTCTCCATTGCAAGCCCGGTTGCCCCAGTCGGAGGGCGTAAGATGTCTCGGTAAGGGCTATCCTGAGGAATGATGGCAAGTCCGTCCTCGGCGAGGCCCTCAAAACTCTCAGCGTTCGCCCGAGCAACGGCCTCGAGCACTGTCGAAGTTTTCCGAGTGCACAGCGGATGCGTCCGTAACCACCGCACCGGTCAGACGTGCTCCCGTCCCCATCGACCACCCGGGTCCTCCCAGTCCGTTCCTCCACACCGGTGCACGACAGAACACCGAGCCCCCCTGCCGAATCAGAAGGAACCTCGGCGACGAGCAGCAAACGTTTGCCCAGCAATTCGACAAAACCCACTTTTCCCCAACATGACAGACCATGCCAAACGTACCCAAATCGACTGCCGCTGAAAAGGAGGGTTTTGTTGCGCGTTACCTTGCGCACCCCACGTGGCGAAACGCGCTTTGCGCCCAGCCGACGAGCTAGATTAGGAGGGCTATCGATGGCGGTTGGTGGGGTTACGGATGGCGGTTGGAGGAGTCCCGGATGGCGGTTAGACGGTTACGGATGGCGGTCGTGAGATTACAGGTGGCATTTGGAGGGATACTGACCTCTCCTCCATCAACCAAAGCAGGCTACACAAAAACTGGGCAATCAGCAGTGGGACAAACTCTTGACACCCCGCCCCCACCACCACCAATGACCCGCCAAGCTTTCACCGTGTGGAAATGACCGAATGTGAAGACTATGAGAGGTGCTGCGGCAGCGGAGGGGACGCCATAAGGGCAGTGCTTGGGAGCAGAGGGACGACTGCCCCACTCTCACCTGCCAAAACCCGGCGTCTGGGGACAAACAATGTTGACAGATTCCTCTCCAAAACTTGAACAATTGCGCCCACGCAGAAGTATCAACCGGAACACTTACGTGGCCGTTTGGCCACGGATGACCTCGATGACCGAAGCACGGCACACAAAAGACATGGTGCAGTGGCTCCCGGAGGTTCGCAGGGGATGCAGGGGACGCAGGGGACGCCCAGAGGGCGTGCGAACGACGTAAGCCAGTGTACAAGTCAGGGCGGTAATACTGATCCACCCCCACCACTTCCCATGATGACTGCCAGCCAGACTGTTTTCTCTGGAGTCTGCCCGAATACACACACCAACTGTGAGCAGTGGGACAAGGAGAAGACATGTCCACACACAATTCAACGAATACCAGAGCTGCCCAAGGGGCCGTACCCCTTCATGGGAGGTGCAGGGGTGGCGCGAAAGGGCACACCCGGCGGAGCTGCACAGTACCGCGGTACCAAGTTTCAGAAGGGGAGGCCCGGGGAGGACGTGAGGCAGTTTGGAGAGTGCCACAGGCGCTCTGTCATGGCCCACGACAGCAATCCGTTGGGATGATGCGATGCCCACTGGACTGCGCTGTACGACGTGTCCCCCGGGTCCCTGCCTCCGTTCGTGCAGGTGACCAGTCGGGGCCTTGCTGGCGGCCTTGTGGGTGTTCTGATGATTCCGGTGGCGGCTCTGGCCGGGGTCCTTGCGTGGCGGCGACGGAGGTCGGCCCTTGAGGAGATGCCGCAGTGGGAGTACTGCTGCAACTGCGACTGCTGCTCGCAGCCTGGGGTGCCCTACCATATGCTGGCCGTCTCGGGTACCTGCTGTGTTGTGTGCTGGGGTCTGGAATCGAACCCTCACCGGCGGGGCTTCTGTGGGGCCTGTGTGGGGCTTGTGTGGGGCTCGTGTGGGGCTTCTGTGGGGCCTGTGTGGGGCTTGTGTGGGGCTCGTGTGGGGCTGGTGTGGGGCTTGTGTGGGGCTTGTGTGGGGCTTGTGTGGGGCTTGTGTGGGGCTTGTGTGGGGCTTGTGTGGGGCTTTTGTGGGGCTTGTGTGGGGCTTGTGTGGGGCTTGTGTGGGGCTTGTGTGGGGCTTGTGTGGGGCTTTTGTGGGGCTTGTGTGGGGCTTGTGTGGGGCTTTTGTGGGGCTTGTGTGGGGCTCGTGTGGGGCTTGTGTGGGGCTTGTGTGGGGCTTGTGTGGGGCTTGTGTGGGGCTTGTGTGGGGCTTGTGTGGGGCTTGTGTGGGGCTTTTGTGGGGCTTGTGTGGGGCTTGTGTGGGGCTTGTGTGGGGCTTGTGTGGGGCTTTTGTGGGGCTTGTGTGGGGCTCGTGTGGGGCTTGTGTGGGGCTTGTGTGGGGCTTGTGTGGGGCTTGTGTGGGGCTTGTGTGGGGCTTGTGTGGGGCTTGTGTGGGGCTTGTGTGGGGCTTGTGTGGGGCTTGTGTGGGGCTTGTGTGGGGCTTGTGTGGGGCTCGTGTGGGGCTTGTGTGGGGCTTGTGTGGGGCTTGTGTGGGGCTGGTGTGGGGCTTGTGTGGGGCTTGGCCAAGGCTTCTCCTGTTTCAGTTGTGTTGTTTTATTTTACCGTCCATTTCCCTAAATCTCTGGTGCAACGCAGGGTGTCGAGCACCTGCATTCCATTTTTGAAGCTGAAGTCAGAAAACTCCCACTGGAAGTCCCACTGGAAGTCACACAAGAGTTAATCAGAGCAATATCAGGCCTGCTCTGCCGTGCAATGGGTGATGCTTTCCAATGGCAGAGACAATGGGCGTACGCTCTTCTGCCTACAGAAGAGCGTACGCTCCAGCAGCCCGCAGCTGACCAGCCGCAAGCAGACGGCAATCGGCAGCTGCATTGTGTGGCGCCAGCAGCAAGCACAAAGAAACCAGCAGCAAGCAATCGGCAGCCTGCCAGGCTCGCGAGTGGCGGCAAGAGCACCAAGCAAGGCAGTAAGGGGGCAGGCAGCAAACAGGCAGCAAGAAGCAATCGTGTCACAGCATGCACACCACACTGACTACACCCCAGGCCTTGTTTATAAGGAATTAACACCAAAGGGGGGGGGTCTGGGTGGGTAGCGATGCACACCGTGTAAAGCACCGGAGCCAGGCGCAGGTGCGTCTCTGACTTCGCCCCCCCCCCCCCCCCTGGCGGCCCAAGCCTTCCACAGACCGCCGCACCCCACGCACCAGGTGGCGCTCGCGGGCACAGTCGCGGTCCCCACTGCAGGTGCTGTGTCTCTCCCCAACGCATTCCGAGGCTTCCACTCAAACGGCTGCCACGTGCTCCACGCAAGGCTCCAGATGCAACATGCCGGAGCGGCTGCATTTCACTGATATCCCCTCCTCACGGCCCGGACACACAACGGCACACCACCGTCCCTCTCATCTGTATGGCTGTGTGTATTGATCCATCGAGAACCAGTACCCACTGGGGGTTTTTCAACCCTAACGACCAGCCATGAGCCTGGGGCAGCGACCAGCTCGGATGACCTCTGCCCCCACCCCCGCCCCCCCACCCCCCGTGGCACTGGGTGCCAGGTGTACGGCCAAACGGGACCAGCGACTAGCAGGTACACCGTGAGGCACCGAATGCACGGCATGCCCCCAATGCAGCACCAACCAGCATGACCTGGCAAATGGTAAGGGCAGTTCTCTTACCCCGGCCTCGGAGGTCAGGGGGCAGAACCGAACAAACTTCGCAGCGTGGCTCTGCTCATCGAACACGCAATTGAACTGAGATGGCCATGAAGGACGTGTGCGGGCCGGCGCGGCTGGAGCGCCGTGGCGGGTCCACACCTGACCTTTGCCCCCACCATCCCCCCCATCCCCCCCCCCCCCCCGTGGACAAGCACATCCCTGTGTTAGGCAAGTGGATGTGATGCCGTCCACCGGGGATGGCGTTGATGAATGGAGGTTTCACAGTCATCTGGTCACTGGTTTGCAGTGTCTCCCGCAGACCAGCGGCACACCGCCCTCGTTCGTACGCGCATCCGATTTCCTTCACCCGATTTCCTCCGGTGCTTCACCCCCTGGCGCCCCCTCCTCCTCCAAAGCAGCCGTGCCAAATGCCGCGTTTCAGAGTCTCCACCGGACCATCTCGAGTTTGGGTTCTCCACGAAGGGCATGACGGAGGAGGAGCGGATGGAGGCTGAGAAGGAGGCGCAACGTCTGTGGGAGGGCGACAGCTTTTTGCCCTCACAGTTCAGTGCTTCTGTTTACCGCGATCAAAACGGCTGCCTGAAGGTACCCTCTGCTGTGGCCTGTTTGCCAGTGCCCTGCATTCGTCCGTCCTTCCTTGTCGGTCGAGACCGATGTCGCACCGCAGGCGACGACATCATTGCCTCTTGCTGGGCCCAGTGGCACCCACTGCCCTGTGTGAACAGGGGCATCAGGGGGCACAGCTCCGGGTCTGGGCGATCTGGGGGTGTTGAAGTGCTACGCGCGGGTGTCAACGGGGGCGTTTGTTAGTGTGCCGTGACGGTGTGTGGGCGGTGGTGGAGGGGGGGGGGGCATGTACGTCGTGGGATTGTTCCCGTTGCTGTTGTGCGTTTGTTGTTGTTGCTGTTGTTGTTGTTGTTGCTGTTGTGTGCCGAAGGCGCTGTTACCAAAAGGCAATGGCCCGGATGTCGTGCGGGGGAGCGTTGTGCTTGAAGAAGTATTTTCATTTTCCTTTTCCGACAAGGACAACCTTAGGTCTTCGTTGGCAGGCCTGTGTTTCCTGACAGTAGTTGAGGGTGGTCGGGGCAGGCGACTACGGCCGGGGCCGGTGAACGCCTGCAGTTCGTGGTCTGCTGCGGTGCCATTCAGGTTCCGGTGTACTGAAGTCTGGCATGGGGTTTAGGGGGCACGAAGGACAGCCTTGATGCAGGGGGCACTGTCTTCGTTCAGGAGCTGTGTGTGGGGGGGGGGGGGGGGCAACAGGTCTTGGCGGTGCACCCCAGGGACCAAGATTGTGTGTGTGTGAGAGCAGGTGGTTGCACCTGAATCTTTGCCTGGTACAGAGTAGGCATGTAAATAGCGCTGCATGCTTTGACTTGTCTTACAATCACTGGCTAGACAGGACCAGAGGTGAGGCGAACCGTGGTGATCAGCACTGTTTGTACTGTGATATACGTCACTCAACTTGCCTCATTCCTATCACACAAAGGACCTTGCCAACCTTTTGTGTTTTATGGCCTGATGAATTTGTTTCGATGACCAGTGCTGTGCCTTTGCTGTTCGTTTTTCATCCTCGCTGACGTCGTGCGGGCTGCAGTTCTTTGGCCCCCCTGGTTTCCAGCACAACAGTGTGTGGCTGGGTGTGAGCACCCAGCACAGATTGCAACGTAAATAAATGGCTTTGGTATGAACAATCACGAACTCCCCCATGGACGTATCTGGGTCTGGTGAAGGGCTGTGCCTGCTTATGCTTGCCATACTTTGTGCACTCTTTGGCAGACCGAAAGACGTCTAGGGCTGCTCTGCAGCTCCTGAGGAGTTTTCTCCAACCGCTTTTCTTTCTTTGTTCTTGTTTCGCGGTTCTCAACGTGTGTCCATGTCCTCTCCCAGGCTACGGGTTTGCGAACAGGGGGGCAGGATGCGTGATTGACACCATGAGATTTCCCTACGCTCCCCAGTTAAGTGGCTGTGCACGTGGGTAGTTCCGCGACAGTCGGGCCAGAACTCGTAGCAGTGTGAACCAACAATGCTGTAGGCGTCATTCCCTTGCCTGCCTGACCACATTCATGGAACACATCACTGGGTGCTGCCCCTACCATCACTGTGCTACCTGCAGAAAGGCGCCTAGCCTCAAACAAGGATTTTGTTCTGTTTGGCCTGACGAGGTGTCCGACTTTGTTCTGTTTGGCCTGACGAGGTGTCCGACTTTGTTCTGTTTGGCCTGACGAGGTGTTCGGAGTTTTGGGCCCTGTGGCCTCCGCCCTGCCGTGCATCGTATCATCCACACTGTCTTGTTGGTCGTGCCTCATTGTTTCCCTCACGAAGTGTGTGTGTGTGTGTGTGTGTGTGTGTGTGTGTGTGTGATGGCACATGACTTGCTACATGTCTTCCATGTTCTTGTTGCTGGTCTGAAGAGGAGTCTTCACGTGCAGTGCCTGCTTGTGCAGAGCCATCCACAGGGGTTTTGCGTGTGGGTGTTGGACGTATTCGCATCGTGTGTGATGGCACTGCCTGTATGTACGACCACCGGCATCTGCAAGGCGAGGCACGCCCACCCACGCGTGCTCCACCGCAGGCGGGATGGGGCCACGTGCTGACGGAGAAGGAGCAGGAGATCTGGCAGGAGGGGCAGGTCGTGGACGACGCCACCATCGACCGCTGGTTCGAAGAAGATGTGCCGGAGCCGGAGTTCGACGACGACGAGTTCGGGCCGAACTTCAGTTTCTACGTCCAACGCGACGAGAACGGGGACCTCTGGGCCGGGATGAAGCACAAGCTGACAGAGGAGGAGCAGAAGGTACCGGCGCTGGGCCCCTGTCCTTGCCCTGGCCTTCCCCTTCCCAGTTCCCCTTGCTGTTGGGCATGCGGCGCGCCGCAGGGTACGGGTCATTAGCTGTGGGGTATGTAGCATCGCATTGATTTTCTCAAATTTGGGTGAAGGAAGTCGGTCAAACGGGCAGACTGGCGGGGGGGGGGGGGTATGAGGGCAAAAAAAGTTTGTGTGCCTAAAATGGGCCTCCCATTTTTGGCGTTCTATTGAAAGTTTTCCCCGTTTTGGGGTTTGGGTGGGTGGGTGGGCCTTGGAGAGGGTGGGCGGGCCCCAAGAGAGGCCATTTCCGCCCCCTGCCCCCCCACCCCCACCCCCGTTGCCAAGCGGATGACGGGTCTGGGGCCCCGCAGTGCACCGAAAGGGCACCACGAGCATTCATGAAATCCCTGGAACGCGCCCTCACAAACGGACCACCAGCCCTTCAGCTGTCGCGCCCTCACTTGGGGTAGTCAATGCGTACCGACCCTTGGGGGGTATCGGAGCTGCACCCAGGACCCCCTTTTCACCGGTAGTTCAGATCATGGAGGAACATACGAATACGGCTGTACCATCCACCCATCTTGATTATCTTACCGCTTATCCGATGTTTCACCGGATCCGGCAAAACAATCTCTGCTACCGAACGTGCAATAAATTTGCTTTTGGGTCAACCATAGAGTCCAAAACTGGAAAATTCATTTGAAATGTCGGTTTCCTTAAATATTCCACTTTTGAGCTCGAAAAAACAAAGAAAAATTTCTGGCAAAACATCTGGTAAAACAAAAAAATCAACCTCCTTGAGTGGGTTTTTTGGCTGTGGGACTGCCTGGTACGCATTGACCACCCCAAGCCTCAGGCGTCTGTCAGTCAACTCATATCCATATCCCAAAGGCACCTTGGTCAAGGCCTAACCCGTTCTCTGTCACTGACGGGCGCTCTTCCCCCTCCTTTGCCCCGAGCCTGGTCAACGTTGGGATGTTCCAAAACCTATTTTTTTATAACTCCCCAGCCCAAACAGCGGCGGTCAGAACGCATTGACCCGACGCTGCGCGCGAAGGGAAGAACGGGTGACTGCCCAGACCCCGTCAACAAACTGCAACCCGACAAAATGTCACACAGGGGACGTCCAGCAACCCTATCGCAAAGCGCATCCACAGTGGGGGAGGGGGGGGGGGGGCGGCGGAGGTGTGTGGGCAGCAAAACCGTCAAACGACCCCCGCAATAACCAGCACATCCTCGGTACGCCAACTGTTGGGCACCGCTAACGCACGCCACATTCAGCACAGCCCCAACACACCAACTACTGGGCCCCGCGAACGCGGAAGGAACACCAGCAGGAGCACCGGCCGCAGCGGCCGTCAGAACGCAGCGACCCGACGCAACATGCGAAGGGAAGAACGGGTGACTGCCCAGGGCCCCGTAAAGAAACAGCGACCCGACGGAATGTCACACAGGGGGCTCTTTGCCACCCGATGGCGGTGTTCGGTGGAGTGGGCCGTCACCATATGGCCCGAGATATGACCCGTTCTTGGTTTTGGGCTCTTCGCAGCCGAATTGCGCGGGTTCTGGGCCGTTTTGGGGGGGGGGCGCGCGATTCTGTCCATTGGACCGACCCACTTTCGGGCCAACGCCGGACCGTGCGCCCCGGCCCCCGCCCCGTCGTCGAGCCCCGTGGGTTCTGTGGAGGACGCGCGCTGCAGCGCGGGTGTCCATGCGCCCCCCGCCCGCCGTGCGCGACGTCGCCCGTCCGCTGCAGGTTTGGAAGGAGGGGGACCGCGTGGACGAGGAGACGATGTTCACGTGGTACGAGAACGAGGACATCGAGGACGAGGACGAGGATGACATGTCCAACGAGGCCTTTGGGCGGAACATGGCCCGGCAGATGGAACACTTCGGGCAGATGGGGCAGATGGGGCAGATGGGACCGATGGGACCAATGGGACCGATGGGACCGATGGGACCGATGGGACCGATGGGACCGATGGGACATGGTGTTGGGGCACCGGGGGAGATGCGTGCCGCGGAGACGGGGGAGGGGGTGGCCACTCAGGGCACCCCGTGACCGCGCGCGCGCGCCTTCTGCCACGGTGCACACAGCCGTTGCCCCGGAAGCGTTGGGGCGTGGGGGGGCATGGGGGAGTGCGGGCCCGGGAGACACCCCCTGTGGGCCTGGGGCGCGTCTACCGCATGCCCCCACGTACGCCCCTACGAAACACGACCGACCGTGGCCACGGGCAAACCTGCCCCCCTCCCGCCCACCAACGGACTACGACAGCCTCGCGCCGAAGGTGCCGGAGAAGATTTTTAACCGAAGGAAACGGTCACCCCCGCCTCAGTCACCTCCCGCAGCCCGTACCTCCCGTTGCATATCGCCCCCCACCCCCCCCCCCCCCCCAACGTCTGCGACCCGGTGGCCGTGTCGCGGCCCTTGGCCCGCGGCTGAACCAACGGCCTCCGCGCTGGTCGTGAGATGCGCGTTTGACCAAACCCGCAATGTGGGGCCTGAGGGCCCTCTTTTTTTTTTTTCTGCTAGAACACCCGCGTACTTCCCCCCCCTTATCCATTTCCTCTTCAAGCCCGCACACATTCCTCCGACCCCGGCCCCTGAGTGGGTGGCAGAGTGATCCTGAGGAAGTTTGCCCCAGGGGCAGGGCTCCTTTTAACAACTCGGCACCACCGGCGGGGGGGGGGGGGTCCCACGGCCCCCGCGAGGGCGCGCCCGCAGGCACTGACACTGCGCCGCGCGGCGCAACTCAAATGACCGACCAAGACCCCCGGCCCCCCGGCGGCCCGTGCCCTGGGCGTGGCCGGGGTCCTCGGGGCAAAGGGCAGGCTCACCGGGTCCACCTCAAACAGCATGCCACAGGCCCCGGTGCCGGGGCCGGGGGCCGGTGCGCGCGGCCCCCGGCCCCGGGAATGCCCGGGAACGTGATGCAGCCGGGACCGCCGCCGCCACCAATGGCCCGCGCATTCCGTTTCTTTTGAGCACGCGACGTCGTGTTGTTCGGGGCACGTCCTCGCCCTGAACATCACGCGCCTTCGTGGGACCGGGTGACCGGGGCTCAAGTGGGGGCGTACCGTTCAAAGCCCCCGGGACTTTCGTGTCGTTTCGGACCGGAAGACTGTTATATATATGTCGGGGCCATGCGCATGCCTCCTCTGCAACGCAGGACGGCGGTGCATCGGTGTTGTGACTGCAAACAACTTGTGTTGCCCGTGTCGGAGGGCACGGGCACATCGTGCAATGCCACGAAACGACGAATCTGCACACCACGCGCCAACTCCGCGCTTACACTCACACTCGCGTTCTCACACAGTCTCAGTCTTATTTTCGCATTCACATTCACACTTGACACTGACACTTAACACTGGCACTTAACACCCACACTGAACACTCACACTGAACACTCACACTGAACACTCACACTTGACACTCACACTTGCACCCACGCTCACAGTCAGACCCACACCGCACCGCATCACGCTGCACCGCGCGGCACCGCACCGCCACACCGCACCACATCGATGGCCCTGTGCAACACCAGAACCCCCCCCCCCCCGGAAATGGAATGTGTGCCCTTTGATGTATGTCCGCCCGGCCGAAGGCTGTGATGCAACGCCCCTCTGAAGTTGCGCAGCCCTCTTCGTCCGCAGGGAGCGGCCGGGTCGGGGGATCGCCGCGACACGAAAACATCCGAATGCGGCCAAATTGTTTTTGTGACCGCAAACCTGTCGGGACGTAGGGCCGCGGGCAACCGACCCGCCAGTCCACACAGCGCCAAGCGCTGTTGTAGTCGTCTGCGGTCCTGCTGTTGTGTGTGAATGGAGCAGGACTGCGGAGCCCGTCCGTTTGGTGCCCCCACCTCCCACCCCCTCCGGACGAAGAAGGTGTTGGTATGTACGGTGTGATCCGCTGCTGATTTAGAAGGGGTCCCGTTCTGATAGGCCGGGGCGGGCGCAGAGGAGCCTGGGCAAAGTGCATCGTGTGGCTGGGGCATACACGAGAGGCCTCGCACCATCGGTCCTCCTTTCGACGCCGTGGGCCGCTGTCTGCAGGACGGCGGTACATCTGACAGGACGTGCCTGAGGACGCCAACAAGGGTCAGGGGTTTCAGGGGCATGCTTGCCTGGACCGTCGGTTGCACGCGTAGTGCCGGAGGTTACTGACCAACCGTCAGCCGACAACAACCGGACCTTACCGAACAAGTATTGCACCGCGGGGTCTTCGTGTCTAGGAAACCTGAGATGTGGTCGTGTCAACGTCATCCAGCTCCTGCCGATGTGCTGTGCACAATTGTCGGAGGATAGATCGTCCTAACACATTTGAAGTTCGCGAAGCTGTTGGCGCACCGTGTGTGTTGCCGCAGGAAAGGAGAGCGCCGCGTCGTTGCTGCGGTATCATGTAGGCGGCTTGTGATGCCAGGAAGTATGCAGCCATCATACACCACCGCAGCATCGACACCATGGGCCAGGGAAGAGGCGTCATTTCATTGCCTACAGGGGGCTTCAGCTTTGGTCTACCAGTTCAGAGCAACAACAACAGTAGAAGACCATCTGGTTCGCAGTTTTGTGGTTCATTGCATTGGCAGTTGCTAGGGAGGGTCCGGATTACACCCCAGTCCTCCATGCGAGTCTCTGTTGTTGGATTGGTGTCCAGAAGTAGGCGGCACTCAGTGGAGGGCTGTCGACTTTAAAGGTGTATGGATGTGCCCACCCTGTGCTCGGTGTGTGCGCCTCGTGCAAATTTTCAGCTCGCCATGACGCCAAATGCTACTGTACATGACCCTATTCTTCTTTCATTGTTCCGCTCTGAATAGCTATGATGACCATGTCTCCTAGCCTAATAAACCATGTCCACCATGGACCTCAATGAGAGCTCAAGTGCCTCCCCTGTCTTCAAATCAGAGAGCTTAGACAACTCACAAGGATTTCACGGGTGCTCTTTTCTGCTCTGCAACAAATAGTGTGCACACATGCGCACCCAGTGCATAGTTCGGGCCACAGCATTTGCCAGTGTGGCTGTGGAACAACCAATTGCACACTCGCAGCTGAGATTTCGATTTCCTCTTGTGTAGTTTACCCCAAGGAGCCTAGAACCCATAGCGGCGCCATTGGCGCCTCACTCAGTGGCGCTTTGTGCCGTAAATTTGTTTGTTTATGCACAGGTAAATGGCATTAGCGGCCTGCTTTTTGTTTGGGAAGGGCGCCTTCGGCTCCTTTCCCAGATATTGGCACTTCGCGTTACAACATAACAACATCGACTACAAATAGGAGACAGTGTGCGCAGACTATGCAGTTCCTATGAGGGTGCCTCTCACACATTTCTTCAATGGCATTCTCGGCAAGGTCACCAGGCATCACCAACATGACGGAGGTCTGCAGGTCCCATGACAAGTGTGTCTTCTTGCTGTTCATGGCCAGCACTTTCGCTGAAAAGGAACAATGGCTCCTTGCGGGTGCGCGGCGCGAGTTAAGCCTTCAATTTAAATTAATTTACATTAAATTTAACTTAAGTGGCGTAGAATGATGGTAACAATGAATCAAGGCACTGAGCATCCGGAATAGGTGGGCCAATTGTTGTGTTTGGGTAGAAATAACAATGTCGGGGTCAAGGAGTAATTGTGTGTGCTGCGTTTGTGGGCTGCAGGGGACGTTGTACATTGGGAAATATCGCTGCTGCTATGTTTTGCCTACTTTGTATTGCACAGTACATATGGCAATGAACACTGACCTATTGAAGCCGGGCAGTGATATCCTTTATCTGTGAGGCACCGCAGGGGAGCGTGTGCCTGCCACTATTGTTGGCCTCTCATCCTTGTCCGGGTGCCTAGCTATCAGATATGAGCACTCGGGGCATACCCAGCTCTACCGAGACTGCCCAGTGGAGTGTCTCACATGTCCCATTCCCCTTGTGGCTACGCCTGCCTCCGACAGATGTGCCTCCCCACTAGGCAGGGGTGTGGACGGCTGCAACCATCCGTTCCCTGTGGAATGAGGTCCATAGAGTGGAGTGGCAGGTTGTTGCATGCTAACCAGTGAGGCCACCACGTCCCTGCCTGAAAAACGGGTGTAGGACATCGCCAGATGACACGTCTACCAAACCGCATGGTTCATGCGGTGCAGTGCACGTTGCAAATGAGGCCCCCTCTGTGGTGCATGGGTAAACGGATTGGTATGTGGTGTGGAATTTGGGTATATTCTTGCATATTAGGGACCTTTGGCTCCATACGGGGCGCTGCTGTCCACCCTGGGGCAGCACAGGCGGCGTGGGGGGGTGCCAGAGTTGGCATATACCAAATGTATGAATATGAAAAACAATGGGCGATTAAACACATGGAGAATTGCCACTTATCCCTAGCCCTCCACGCACCCATCCCGCACTGTGCAAGCTACTAACACTCTGTCCGATCCCCAAGAATGGGATTGGCGCTATGGGACGACATATTCTGCACTTCCAATCAAAAATGAGCCTAAAGGACCACAGTTTCCGTAGGAGAAGGAAATGAGAAGACACGGGAGACATTTGTGGAGATGCAAGAAGTACTTGTTTGCCCGATGCAAAATGTACAATCTGGTTTGCAATTAGCAGAAATGGGGGAAAGAAGGCGCTGTATTTCGGATTGACCAGAAG